>CM060601.1:2528099-2853099 GCA_030578255.1 Tiaroga cobitis
GAAACACTCCATCATTAAGACCAGAGAGTAAAAGTTGAAATAGTAGAGCAATAGCAAAAATATTGCAATCCACACGACATAATGGGAGACATATTAGAGTTCAAAAGAGGACAGGGCCGGATTCATGCAAAGGCATTCTAGGCATGTGCCTATGCTCGCACGTCCAGGCCCAATTACAATGAGGAGAAATAATATGTAATTATTATTAATATTTTACTCTAATGCTAAAACAATGCAATTACTTTATAAATTAGTACAACTTAAAATATCGTAACGCGATGTGATGGTCGACTGCCTCAGATGCAGCCGTTCTGTTGACGAAAAAACACGACAATCACTGGACAAAGTTAATTTGGCCACAATACAAAATCTAACATCCCATTGTTTAATTGTTTAAAAAAAAAATGTTTTTTTTCGCCCCATGTCTTTTAAAAGTGTCAGTTTTGGTCATACGGTGTGAGGGGTGTGGGCCCAAAATTAGCTTTTGCCTATGTCACAATATGAGGTAAATCTGGCTGGCTCATCTGTGACCAGGACAGCAAGTCTTCGCGGTGTATCGAGAGCTGTGGAATCCAGGGTAATGTCGGGAAACCACCACACACGACGAGCCACATCCAACAGGACGAGTAACTGTCGACACAAGAGGAAGCTGTCTGAAAGGACTGTCCAGGAACTAACTCGGATTATATCCAATGTGGACATAAAACCACACTGCCCACTCACTGCAGAGTTAAATGTGCACCTCGAACCTCCCATTTCCACCAAAACTGTTTGTCGGGAGCTCCACAGAGTCCATATTCATGGTCGGGCGGCTATAGCCAAACGTGTGGTCACTCGTGCCGATGACAAATGTTAGTTTCAATGGTGCCAGCAGAGGAAATATTGGGCAGTGGAGAATGTGAAACTTGTTTTGTTCTCTGATGAGTCCACCTTCACTGTCTTTCCCACATCCGTGTGAGTTCCGGTGTGATGAAGCCCCAAAGAGGCTGAACACCTGGAGTGTTGAAGCACAGCGGTGGATCAGTGATGGTTTGAGCTGTAATATCATGGCATTCCCGACTGTGTTTGATGGGTGCGTCACTGCCAAAGACTACCGAACTATTCTGGAGGACCATGTGCACCTAAAGTTTCAAACAGTTGACCCTGAAGGGGCTGCCGTGTGTCAGCATGATAATGCACCGATACACACAGCAAGACTGGTGACAGAATGGTTTGACGAACACGAAAGTGAAGCTGAATCTCCCATGGCATGTACAGTCACCAGATCTGAATATTTCTGAGTCACTTTGGGGTATTTTGGAGGAGAAATGTTTTATTTTGACCACAAAAGGAGTAAAAAAAAACATCACTAAAAAATATTCTCATACTACTCTTATGATCTTGGGACATAAATGGAACAACATGGATTCTAAAATGAAAATGTTGAAAAATCGAATTAATCTTTAATTTAAATGATTAATATATCTATTAACATTTGTATATACATTATTATTAATAATAACAATAGTGAAGCTGTACTAAATTAAATATTTCTAAATAAAACACATTTCATATAATAATAATACTTTTATTTTATTATTATCATGGTACTATCATGCTTTTTAATACCTTGAAATCTCATGAAAATCTCATGGTACATGAATATGGCAATCATCATTTAATTTTGATGAAGTGAAGGGAAAAAGATGAGAAAACTAATTTGACATTTTGGCAGTATAGATCAATCACACAAACAGACACAATTTACATGCAGACATGATCCATAAGAACACACAACCCAAAATAAGTGCGATGGGCAGGTGTGTCTAGAGCCGAAATGCTGTGCCATAAAGACGGACGAGCCGACAATGAGCGGCGTTGTTAAAACCGCCACACTTTCCTCCAGAGCAAACAAACACACAGCACTGAGCAAACTCATCAGCATTTAAAAGCAGACAGATATTGAGACAATGACTCGCGTTAACATTTACTCGCACATTCAGATGTAAAAACACACGCAGCCGGATTCAGATGTGTGAGCTCACACAAACTCTCAGAAGTGCAAACATAATCTCCCAGCCGCACGAGTGTGTAGGGCCGGAGCAGGCCTGTGGCAGAAGGCTCCGCGGGACGGCACGTGAGCGCCTCGCTCTCAGCTGTGTTTACGCACCGGCAGAAAAGACCAGAGAGTGAGGGATGACCAAAAGAAAGGGTGAAAGAGAAAAGAGCAGCAGCCCTCCAGAGAGAGGAGGAGGGGGGAAGGACGGGGCCCCTAACAATGACCCCGCACTGCAGGTGCAGTCCTGTGGACACAAGGCCGGGAGTGTGTCTCATTCTAGTCCCCTTTTAATGTGATAATAGAACTGATACTGTTGTCTTAGTTCTCTCTCTTTCTCTCTTCGTCTCGCCCCACCCGCCTCGCTCAGGGCCGACCCCTCCTTCACCAACTTAACTCATTTACATCACTTATTTACATGGGGTCTGTATGATATCACGCCGATTTCACAGCCTAAACTTAACTTTAAATATCATAAAAAGGTCAAATTATCGGATACTTTTCCCCTTCTGCAAGTAGGTTGCACCACGACTACAATTTGTTGTGCTTTTTTCTAAAGATTCATTCTAAATAAATTATCATTTTTAAAAGTGTTGAATTTTCACATTTTTATCAAAGCTGCTTCTTTATTATTATTATTATTATTATTATCACGTGATAATACGTTATTATGCCAAAGTGCTCAAACAGGTTTTAATTTCAAGAATTTTTTAGTTCATAGTTTTCCCCCTCTGATATGAGTTTATACTCCTCCAATATTAATAATACATTCAGAAATTAAAAACATGATCATGAGAGAAGAGGATACAAGATACATGATAAAGTATTCACATCATTGTTTGAGTGAATTGCATGAATGTAGTTTGGGATAAATTAATAGATCCAGCCAAAAAAAGAAAGTGTCATCTCGTTCAAAATGACAGAAAAGCTTCTTATACTGTTGAAGGCTATCCCATAATAATTTATTTTTGTTTACCAATAACTGTAGTAACTATTAGTAACCATGGTTACCTTTGTGCATTTTTGTTATCTTCATTTGCACTTTTATAGCTAACTGAAACTTGCTTCTTTTTCTTCTTCTTTTTTTAAATTTAGGCAAAAATCTTTCAGTAAATGTCCAAAAGCATCAAGAAGACGTTATCTAAATGGAACTGTTTTGCAATTGTAATTGTGAACAGATTTATATGTTGTAAGAGAATAAATCAACAAATACATAAATAATACTTGCACTTTGAAAGCCTCATATCTAATACTGTTGTAGAGTAAATCTGCATGCCAGCATGCTCTGTGAGACATTTACTTGTGATTTGTGTGGAAAGGTCACAAGTGAGAAAGTGAATTTATGGTGTGTGTGTGTGTGTGTGTGTGTGTGTGTGTGTGTGTGTGTGTGTGTGTGTGTGTGTGTTAATCTTTGTTCACACACATTTAGGAAAGACCCCAAGAGAGCGACTACATCTCTCACAATGCAGCACCAATTCTTTTTATTGCTCAATTCCTGACCCTCTCAAATATTTAACTATGTGTGTGTGTGTGTGTGCGTTAGTGTGTGAACTAGAGAGGGGGGTTAAGAGAATTAGTAACCAATACAAGCAAAGATATCTCCATTTATCACTTAGTAAAAACAAGAAAATTCAAAAATGAATAAATTTACAGCATTAAAAACACTGTCAATACTCAAAATGAGTTCTGTCCTCTGAAGATTTTAGTACAGCACACCCAGACTTAAAGAGATGACTTTCTTTCTACTGTGGAACACAAAAGAATGTATTTTAATTTAGACTTTTCGAAAAACACACATTCTTCAAAATATCTTCTTTTATGTTACACAAAAGAAAGAAAGTCGTCTCTAAGTATGGAAAGTGTGTGTAAGTGTGAACACTGTCATCTGAACCCTGGTGCGCAGCGAAACAGAGGACGAGAACTGTGAAAAGGTGGGTTTCTGTTTGTTTCCCAATGAACTCCGGTGTGGGTCGACTGAATATGAACGCAACACAGACCAAAGACATCTAAATTAACCAAAAACAGGACATGATGTCACAAGATGCAACCCTAAAAAGGACAGAATGCTCAAGCATATATGGTTTTTCTCATCATAGTCGTGATTTTGCCCATTGCAGTTTAGTACAAGCATCGGAAATGCTTCCGTCTTTTACACATTTTCTAAGCTCTACTTGACTTCTCGGCTGGGAAAATACCATGTGTACACACACTCAATGAGAGCATTTATTAGAGCACACATTGTTTTGGATGTTCAGTAAGATCCGTCCACAAATATAAGGTTTTTTTTTTTACTTTTGGTTTGGTCAGCTTTAACGCTAAGTGAATCAGAACTAAATGTATTATTTTCTTTTTTAGTCCACACCAAAAGAACCAAGAAAACTGAATTACAAGTGTGAACACACCCTAAGATTGTTGGGAAAGACAAGAAACGTAGGCTGTGTTTGTGATATCATACCACTCATAAATGTGCACTGCATGAAACTGTATTTCATAATGCAATGCACTCAGCTTGACCTTTTCAAACAATAATAGCTGTGATTTTATCTATCTTAACTAATTATGTATTCAGATGTTTTAGGCAATAATTGCTAAAGTGAATAGTTGTAATTTACAGAAATACATGAAACTTATATTATGTTCTTGACCTTGACCTTTCCAAGCACTGTAGGTGCTGGCTGCAATTTTGAACATATTTTCATTGATTTATTATTTAATAGGCTATTGATTTATTTAATTTATTTGTTAAATGAATGAATAAATAAACATTATATCATTATTATTATGTTATATATTTCATACACACTCACCAAAAGGATTATCAGCAACACCTGTTCAATTTCTCAATAATGCAATTATCTAATCAACCAATCACATGGCAGTTGCTTCAATGCATTTAGGGGTGTGGTCCTGGTCAAGACAATCTCCCGAACTCCAAACTGAATGTCAGAATGGGAAAGAAAGGTGATTTAAGCAATTTTGAGCGTGGCATTGTTGTTGGTGCCAGACGGGCCGGTCTGAGTATTTCACAATCTGCTCAGTTACTGGGATTTTCACGCACAACCATTTCTAGGGTTTACAAAGAATGGTGTGAAAAGGGAAAAACATCCAGTATGCGGCAGTCCTGTGGGCGAAAATGCCTTGTACTGTACTAGAGGTCAGAGGAGAATGGGCCGACTGATTCAAGCTGATAGAAGAGCAACTTTGACTGAAATAACCACTCGTTACAACCGAGGTATGCAGCAAAGCATTTGTGAAGCCACAACACGCACAACCTTGTGGCGGATGGGCTACAACAGCAGAAGACCCCACCGGGTACCACTCATCTCCAATACAAATAGGAAAAAGAGGCTACAATTTGCAAGAGCTCACCAAAATTGGCCAGTTGAAGACTGGAAAAATTCTGTTGAGACATTCAGATGGTAGAGTCAGAATTTTGCGTAAACAGAATAAGAAAATGGATCCATCATGCCTTGTTACCACTGTGCAGGCTGGTGGTGGTGGTGTAATGGTGTGGGGGATGTTTTCTTGGCACACTTTAGGCCCCTTAGTACCAATTGGGCATCGTTTAAATGCCACGGCCTACCTGAGCATTGTTTCTGACCATGTCCATCCCTTTATGGCCATCATGTACCCAACCTCTGATGGCTACTTCCAGCAGGATAATGCACCATGTCTGTCACAAAGCTCGAATCATTTCAAGTTAGTTTCTTGAACATGACAATGAGTTCACTGTACTAAAATGGCCCCCACAGTCACCAGATCTCAACCCAATAGAGCATCTTTGGGATGTGGTGGAACGGGAGGTTCGTGCCCTGGATGTGCATCCCACAAATCTCCATCAACGGCAAGATGCTATCCTATCATTATGGGCCAACATTTCTAAAGAATGCTTTCAGCACCTTGTTGAATCAATGCCACGTATAATTAAGGCAATTCTGAAGGCGAAACGGGGTCAAACACAGTATCAGTATGGTGTTCCTAATAATCCTTTAACCCGAGCTGCTGAGTCCATTTTCCAGAAACGGCTGAAGATGCATCTTTTTGGCAACACTTGATCCATTTATACACTTTATTTATTTTCTATTCTATATCTATTTAAAAATCATTTTTAAAAAAAACGCACACTGCGTTAGGCTAAACAGGGAAGGGTCACAGCACTTGCATACTGTTGTCCTATTGTTAGTTTAATTGCTTCTATTGCTCTCCACATTTGTAAGTCGATCTGGATAAAAGTGTCTACTAAATGATTATATGTAAATGTAAAATTACGTCTGATCATTCGCCGGTTACTGCCTCCTTCTTCCCTGAACACTAACCTTGCTACATTGGTGCCGAAGCCCGGGAGGAAGGAGGGACACACTGTCGGAGAGCCCTCACTGTTGAGGGGGATCGCAGTGCTGAGGAGGTCGAGCAGCACGAAGGAGCTGTGATCGCAGTGGTGCTGGAGCGATTGAAGAACAGGTGGGATGGAGAGCTCGCTGCCGTGCTCCTGGGTTGAGGTGGGGTGGCTGCTCTCCGTGAGGGGAGGCCAGGCCTGCTGCAGTCCGCCATGATGGGGAGGAGCAGGCAGACAGAGGGAATGGGGACTTTGCTGTCGGGCCGCCGTAGCGGAGGAGCCATAGCCGACCACCAGGAGGCGGAGGCATTGATTAAACAAGGTGGCGATAGATCTCCTGTGGTCCCACAATGTCAACAGCTGGTCCTCCAGATCCCATACATTGCGGGTGGTGGTGATGTAGCATGAACCCGCTTTTCCAAATCGAACCACAAATGTTCGATTGGGTTCATGTCCGGTGAATTTGGAGGCCAAGGCATTAACAGTGGTTCCTCTAACCACTCGTTGACGATTCTGGCGGTGTGGCAGGGAACATTATCCTGTCGGTAATGGCCATCACCGGCAGGGAACACAGTTGCCATGAATGGGTGCACTTGCTCCACAACGATGTTTAGATACATGACAGCTGTCAGGGATTGTGCTATTGGGAAGAAAACATCACCCACAGCACAAACATCACACTCAGCACAGCGGGTGGCCTGAGTCTGCCTAACAGTGCATCCAGGTGCCATAGCTTCTGTTGGTAATTGGCATATTCGCGCTCGGCCATCGACGTGATGCACCAGGAATGTTGATTCGTTCAAGTCATCCAAGGTCCAATCTAAATGTTCGTGGACACATTTCATGCGGTGTTGGCGATGGCGTGCAGTTAGCATGGGGACCCGGCTGGGTCATCGGCAACGCAGGCCCATATGCAGAATGTTGCGATGAACTGTGTGCTGTGACACATGGTGACACATGGCCCTGGTAACCACTGTTGTAGCTGCTGGTGATATGTCGCACAATGGCCCTGCGCTCACTGTAAACAATGCACGATAGTCTCCACTCCCCTATGGTATCAATGAGCTGTGTACTACACATGGCTGGATGTCGGGCGGCCATCCGTGTACAACTTTTGATATGGGCAAGCAATGGAGACAAAGGAAACAGGAACTAACAGGAACACAGGAAACTAGAAATACAGCATAAAAGTCCATGAACAAACACAGAGAAAAACATATGACAGAGCCGGAGGCAGAATGGGGGAAGATTGGAGGGCCAGGGCGGAGCAGGAAAAGCTGGGGTGGAGCCGGCAGAGCGGCTGATGAACCTAGCTGTTCAGAGAGCCAAAACAGAGAGTGCAGAGCAGGCGTAACAGGGAGCTCAGGGAGTACAGAGACAGCATCCTTAGCAGTAACATGACAGGTATAGAGATCAGAGATGGCCTACTTGGCAGTGACAGGGTGGACAAAGGTTTAAAAGATGGCCTCCTTGGCCGTGGCAGGGAGCACAAAGAGTACAGAGACGGGCTCCGTGGCCATAATAGAGCCATAAATGTGGTCAGTAGCGAACACTGGTTGTAGCGGTCGCCACCACCTCGGGAGGAGTTGTAGCGGTCGCCACCGCCTCGGGAGGAGTTGTAGCGGACGCCACCGCCTCGGGAGGAGTTGTAGTGGACGCCACCGCCTCGGGAGGATTTGTAGTGGACGCCACCGCCTCGGGAGGATTTGTAGCAGACGCCACCGCCTCGGGAGGAGTTGGAGCGGACGCCACCGCCTCGGGAGGAGTTGTAGTGGACGCCACCGCCTCGGGAGGAGTTGTAGCGGACGCCACCGCCTCGGAAGGAGTTGTAGTGAACGCCACTGCCTCGGGAGGATTTGTACGGACGCCAGACGCCACCGCCTCGGGAGGAGTTGTAGCGGACGCCACCGCCTCGGGAGGAGTTGGAGCGGACGCCACCGCCTCGGGAGGAGTTGTAGCGGACGCCACCGCCTCGCGAGGAGTTGTAGCGGACACCACCGCCTCGGGAGGAGTTGTAGCGGACGCCACCGCCTCGGGAGGAGTTGTAGCGGACGCCACCGCCTCGGGCCTCGGGAGGAGTTGTAGCGGACGCCACCGCCTCGGGAGGAGTTGTAGTGGACGCCACCGCCTCGGGAGGAGTTGTAGTGGACGCCACCGCCTCGGGAGGAGTTGGAGCGGATGCCACCAACTTTGGGAGGAACAGGGGAGGCCTCTGCGGCACAAACACGCAGGAAGCACATCACTGGAAGCACAGTCGGCAGTGGAAGGACCTCAAGACCACCAGACTCTGGACCAACGGGCTTGGGAACACTGGACTTGAAAGAGCTGAGAGCACCACATATGGGACCACCGGAGATTGGGACCACCAAAGATGGAAGCACTGATTCCCCCTTGACTTGAGAGCGCAGCACGTACTGACATCATTGGTGATACTTAAAATATTTAGTGGTCTTTTAATGGTCTTAACCATTTTAATCACAAATCACTAGTCAGGAAATGAGCAAGAATTGCACAAATACTGTAGATGAAGTAACTTAGCACGGTATAGCCTTCCCCAGCTTGCAGACAGATTTTTACTGGAAGAAGAGTCAGTGTTGTTTCATTCAATGTTAACAGCTTAAAACAGTTCATGGGTAGTTGAAAAATATCTTCCAGTTCGTTTGAGTTTAATGTGAGACCAAATGTTCACTGTAGGGTTAAAATCTGGACTCTGATAAATTTGTTCTCAAGCCACTTCTTGGTTGTCTTTGCAATTTGTGCAGGAGCATTGTCTTGTTGAAAAAACAACATTTGATCACTCCTTTTAGATAGTAACTTTTAATTTGAGGGAAGCAAGCCATTCTGCAATATTCTCTTGTACTTCAAAGCATTAAATGGCCTTTCACAGTGAAGTAGCTCACCAATACTTCTTTCTCCATGCTTCACTGTGGTAGAGATGGATTTATTATTATATTTCTCAGCAGATTTTTGAAGACACTGGTCTGGATTATCACCATCATCACCATGCAACTCGTGTTTCATTGTGATTCATAATTCCACACACAACTTCCCATATCCAAAACCCCATTCAGTCTTTGATGTTTTTTTGAGACAGCAATGGCTTTTTAAGTAGTGCATTTGCTCAAATTTTGCAAATTTTCTGACCGATAATTTGTGTTTAAGGCAATTAAATGCTCAGTGCTCAGCCATGTTGGGCTTGGCCCTTTTTTTTTCTTTTTTTTTTGCACAGGAGTGTAAGCAACAGCAATGGTGATACTTCCCAACCCAACATCACTAATAATAAAATTATAAATAATGTTCCTGGTACACCTTTTCATGACATCGCATTAGCAGCCCAGAAACCATTTTTAGTGATACTCCAGTGTCTATAGTGTGTTCAAATGCCACCGGTAGATTGAAGCAACAGCTCCCTGTCCTGTTTAGACAAGTGTTTCCTATCGGTGGCTTTAAATGGGAGACTGACTCTTAACACACACTCCTAAAGCGGAATCAAACACACATTTAAACACCTATTGTCACACACAATGATTACTGAGCCACTGTTACTGGCCTCAACCAATGAATCACTCACAACCATTAACATAAATGTACCACAACACACAAGAATACTTTGGAATGCAGGACAAAAACAAATATGTCAGGATTGTTAAGATCACAGCCACAGGCCAAAGCACACACACACACACACACACACACACACCTCAAAGTGAGTACCCTGGGGGCAGCAATGGGAGGTAGCGAGTGTGCTAACAGAAAAACACGTGTAAAGCTTTAAATAAGACACAAAGTTAAGAGGCGAACTCCCACTCGCTGTCTTCACCTCCTCTCATCCTCACTACGCCCAGATTATAAAGGGAAGAAAAGGCCAAAGGCTGAGGATGAATGCAATCTCTCTTCTCCTCTCTCTCACTCTTTTTTTCCGTCGCTCTGCACATATGAATGCTTAATTAAATGTGCAGCTTGTGCAAAGTATTATTCCAGTTGAGATGCTTATCGGCCATCTATGTAATAAGATCTTTGCAGGCTCATAGCTACATTTCAAGCAAATTTCCTCCCTATTCTTGTTCTCGTACCTTCATTCTGCGGGGTCTTTTTTGTGCCGTGCAGAGGGGCGGCGTGAACGTGTTAATATCCTGGTCCAGCATGTTTTGCTTCATTAGCCCTTGTAGGAAAATACGAATGTGGCAGATGGATGAAATTCATTTTATGGATTTCAAGTGAAACATCATGTGTGTTTGTTCATAACGAAAACGGATGGTGAAACTGTGGGAATGGGAGGAAAGAACGAGGTTCTTTCAGCTCCCAAATCTCTCTCTCTCTCTCTCTCTCTCTCTTGTAAAGGCTCAGTTTTAGGAGCGAGCTAATCTGTCTTGAACACTGTAAAATATGAGGCTGTTTTTGAATTCATCTGCAATCTGCAATCCACAACATGATTCATCATTCACAGCTCAAGGTTCTCTGAGGGTGGCCTGACTGCTCGATGGGAACGCTAATGCTCTTCATCGCTTCTCTGCTCTTATCTGTAGTGTTCACTTCATTTTTTTCTTTCTCTTTCTTTCTTTCTTTCTTTCTTTCTTTCTTTCTTTCTTTCTGTCTTTCTTTCCTCTTTCTGTACAATGGTATGGAAGTGTTAATCCATGCTTTTTTAGACACGCAACAAGGTAATACCGTATTTTAGATGTAAATTTTGTTTGTTTGATTATTTCTTTCTTTCAGCAAGTACAATGGTGTGATAATGTTAGTACCATGTTTTAGGCACATACCAAGGTAATACCTTGAACATTTGGATGTAAATATGGGCAACTCTTTATTTTGATGGTCCACTTTAGATATACTACCAAGTAAGTAACTTTGCAAATACGTCAACTAACTCTCATGTTTTCATGTTTGTTTGTTTGACATACAATCAAGCCCAGTGATATTATCATGTTTTGTACCATGGTAACATCAGACTTTTTTGACATTGGTAATATGATTTTTTTGTACCCTGGAGAACCATACACATATCTCCTTCTTTCTTTTTTTATCTTCTCTTGATAATTTTCTTTAATTCTCCTAGTAAACGGTACTGACACAATGAAATTAACATGGTTTCAGAACAGTTACCATGGTTATAGCATGGTTTTTAGTAATATACCATGCTAACACTATGGTATTCTTTATGTGCTTTCTTTCTTTCCTTAATTTAGCATTATGGTTCTGTGAATATATATCATGGTCATGCCATGGTCCCATATCCTTTGTTCAATGTACACAATGCCATTACCATATCAAATGTTGTAGTGCCATATTTTTCCCTATTATACTGTGTGCACTGCATGGTTTTCAGACATATACCATGTGCATGTGTAGGTCATTGGTATAAGTAAATCCATGGTATCATGGGAAGTCATTAAGTTCCCTGATTTTATCATCGGATTCCACCATGGTACTGCTAGAGTAATTTTTATAAGGCTTTCTTTAGTGTTCCAACATTTTTCTTTTCAAAAAATGGACTAAATCTACATTTCTCATGTGTCATCAAACTGAGTATGTCAAACACAAGCAGTGCATCATGCAATGCCAAACAGACATCACATACACACAGAGGCCTGTAACAAGCATGACATCATTCCTATAGGCTTGTGATCAAACCTCTCCGAATGATCCTCAGACATGCATGATGCAAAACAACACCGCGGTCTGTAGTTGATCTCACAAGTTAAAATCTCATTTCATGCTGTCAGAGAAGGATCAGGCGTCGCTCATGACAGAACCGAGCCAGACATATCACGCAGGCCAGAGTTTTCCTCTCCATTCAAGGAAAGGAGGAATGGAAGAGGGAGTGAGAGATGTCAGCATCGCCTCCCTATAAACGCGCGGAAGATGATCAGCCTGCTCTCGGAAAGACATTTTTTTTCAACCTCGGGATAGATGAGGAGGATGACTTATAATAACAGCATTTCCACCCTCTATAAATCTAACACACACACACACACAGGTGCACACACATCTGTGCATGGAGGTGTCTGTTAAAGAACACTACTGCCTCCTAATGGTGATGTGTGAACTGCAGCCAGGCTTATAATATTAACATATCCATAAAGTGACTTTCACACAAATGCAACATTTGTTTTTATGAAAGTGAAAGGTGAGAACTGCTGTTGCTTATTCTCATCCACTTCCATTCATGACAGCCTGGCCAAAAATGATGTCGCATAATTTGGCATGTTTAATTGCGTTAAGTGACTCCAAGCAACTACGCAATATGCTTACAAAATCTTTTTTACTAATATTTGAATAAAGAAGATGAAGATGTCAATTTTGGTCACTTCTTTATCGCTATAACAAAAGTTACAGGCTTATAACAGGGTTTTAAACTATTTAGGCATGACCTGAATTTTCCTAACAGGGTTGAAAGAATTGCAAACTGAAATTTAAAATCTTTTTTTTGAAAATAAATAGAAAATAAAACCGATCATAGAAATGCATTAACCTATTAGACTAAGCAAAGTAACTACAACCTACCTATGTTGTAGTGGAGAAGCTGCTAGTAATATGTTATAATTTTATATTATACACTACCAGTTTGGACACGTTAACTTGTTTTATGTTTTCATTCCACATTTTAGATCTATAATAAAAAAAAGATCTGCACATTCTGTTCATTCTTCCAATAAAATGGGTTTCATGTACAGGTAAAGTACAACTTGTCTATAAAACTATTTTGAATATTAATTAATATGAATTAATTAATAATATTAATATTAATTTAAGCTTTGAGTTCTAAAGACCTTTCATATTATAAGAAACACATATTCAGTCAGATTTGTCCAAACATTTGAATGGTTTCTATATTTCCAACATCCATAATATGCTAGTGCCATACAGACAACACACACACACACACACTGCTGGAATGATCATCTTCCTGTGACTCATAACACATCCCAACTTGCTGATCTCAGATCTGGTTTTCTGCCTAACATCAGTAAAAATATACGGGGAATCTGATCTCTGATCGGCCTCTTTATGAATACAACTCAAAGTGGCCCATCCATCACATTAAAGCGGGACTTGATGTGCGACTTCTCTCAATTACCAAGTCATCCTCTCTGTTCAACACCCGCAGAGGTCGTGACCCCCGTTTATTCCTCAAACAGTCCTCACGGAGTGAGTCAGACTCTTGTGCGGGTTCTGGCCGCTACCTGACCGCTGATCTGAGATCAGACCCCAGCGGGCCGAGAACTGGGCCTATTGCGTCAGGACGTCGTTAGCTGATGATCATGATGCCATGCGTGAACAACCGTCCAAATATGTATTAGAAACACACTGTCATTCTATTCTATTCTCGGTTTCCTCTTAGAGTTCAACGACTACATTGTTTCAGGTCACTTTTCATACAACAATAATAATAATTGTCAAGTCAAGTCAATTGGTATGTATGTACTGTATTTGTATAGAGCTTTTCACAATACACGTTGTTTCAAAGCCACTTTACAGCAAATCATGATGTTAATGTTTATATTATCTTAATATCTTCAAGTCATATTGTCACTTTTATCAGATTAGAACTGGCCGATAATATAGTTTATATTTTATGACGGTACAAACACAATCATTCTATATATATATATCCATATATGTGAATATACTGTAAGATGGAAACACATATATATAGAGAGCTGGGTGATACAGTAGTTATATTTTGAAATGAAAATAAAAAATCTGCATTATCTGTAATTATATTTTTTTCATATATTAAATTAATATTGCATTGCTACACACATCGCATAATTTACTTTTTTTCAGGTCACCTTTAATAATAATAATTTTATAAAATATATATAATAAAAAATGTATATATATACACTGTATACACACACATACACATTTATAAAAAAATATTTTTAAATGATAATTACATTTATTATATAATATAAACAGTCAGATGGAAAAGGTGACTTAATAATAATAATAATAATACACACACAATCATAAATAGTACTACATAAAAATGTTTTAATCCACATGCACGCTCACTCTTTGTGTGATAGCAAAATGGCAAAAACAATATTAGAATTTGTGCATGAGCAACTTCATGTTCCGTATGGGTCGGTCTGAACATTTCGACAGTACCGGTCTGGTTGGGTCACAGGGTGTCCGTTACAGGCCGAGTTAATACCTATGCAGGATATGCATCACACTGTGTAGTTATATATAAATGTTACTTTCTATCACTTCATCTCTGTGTTTGCTAAATGAGCACGGTTAAGCATGCACCACAACACGCACACACACACACACACATTAAAGCGATAAGCGTATCATAAACAATTTGACAAGAACAGAGAGAGAGAGAGAGAGAGAGAATGTAGGGGAATCGAAGGAAGAGGGTGATTTAATGCGAGCAATTTTAACATTAAAAAGAGTGGGAGAGGAAACCAAAAGGGAAAGAAAGGGAAGGAAACTTCAAAATGCTCTTTGAGGAGAATGAGATCACAGGCAGCAATTATATAATTCCTGTCAAGTGATGGCTGAGATAGCCTAGGAGGAATGCGCACGCTGCGGACGAACAACTGCCTTCTGAGCGGCCCAGAGTTCCCGAGGTCACCCGAAGGTCAGTTACAGGAAGCAGAAAGACGAGACGTTTTACCACTCCCGTTTTATCGTCCCCCATTACGACGAGAGCATTGCGGTCGTACGTGAGGCGAGTTTCTAGAGGGATTCTCAGATGGTGATGCTGACTCGTGTAGGCCGAGAGCCACTCAAGATGGCCGCCAGGGTTGCACTGCACAGGATGTGCAATATTACTCCAGAATAAAACACAAGGGTGGCTCTGGTGGGCTATTTTTGGTTTACTGTACTTCACAGTGGAACAAAAAAGGCTGAACTGTGACTGTGACTGTGTGCGGGTCTAGCTGTAGCCCAGCGTGGGCGGAGGGCAGGCGGGTGCACAAGTTCCTGCGCAGGGGTAGAGGGGGCAATAAAGGAGTTGGAGGGTTCATGGAGGGTTCCCAGGGAGAACAGCGTGGCTGATGGAGGCAGTTTGTCTGCAGAAACACAGGCAGACTCCAACAGAGATGCCTATCAGCACTGCTATAGCCTGTGGGGGAAGGGGCAGAGAGGAAGGGTGAGAAAAGAGCAAGTGAGACTGAGAGAGAGAGAGAGAGAGAGAGAGAGAGAGAGAGAGAGAGAGGTTGGCTAGACATCATCAGTAAATACAATTATTTATTTTGTAAAATGTTTACATTTCATTTATTCCTGTGATCAGCAGCCATTACTAAGACCATTTCACTGAGTAGTATAGCCATACTTAATTTCCTATTTAAACATTTTTGCGATACAAGGTAACAAAAGACAGACCATTCAGACCAAAAAGAGGCGGGCCAAAATCTTATTACGTTTTATCCATTTTATCTTGCTTATTAAAAATAAGGACAACGATGCAAATAACAAATAATAGGACAAATACAACAAATGCAACTGTGCTTAAATTTCAGCTATAGTAGGTGTAAAGTAGCAGTCAAGTAAGAAATTGAATAAACAAATGTAAAAATAAAACACTACATAGCCGTCACTTTATGAATTAAATATACATTGATTCTTATTAAAGCTATATTGTCAGTGCAAGTGTGCACAACAAGACATATAGCATACGGCAACAAGAAATTTAGTAATACAATTTAAAAATAAAAATTTAAAAGTATAAAGACACATTTAGGTTTGGTCAGATAATACAAATATTTACAGATTCAGTACATCTAAAAAATGTCATCAACTACTCACCCTAATGTTGTCCACGTAACGACCACTTTGACTCTTCAAAAAGTTCATAAAGAGAATGTAAAACTAATCCACATGAATTGAGCGGTTTAGTCCACATTTTCTGAAGAGACTCGATCAATTTATATACAAACAGATTGAATTTAGGCTTTTATTCACATATAAATATTGATCAGCGAACATAAACAGGAGCTCAGCCTGCTTGCTTGAAGCATAAGAACAAATCTCATTGGTTCTTGCAGAAGCTCAAACGTTCTGTGAACGTTATTGGTTCCCGCATGTCAAGCGAACATGCTTGAGCTTCCTTTTACCACAACTGATGTGTGTTGTTGAATATTTAAATGTGAATAATCGCCTAAATGAAGCGATCGTGTCTCTTCAGAAAATTTGGACTAAATCGCTCGATTCATATGATTAGTTTTACGATCTTTTTAAGAACTTTTCGAAGCGTCAAAGTGGTAGTTGCGTAGCTGTCAATGGAGGGAAAGATTGCTCAGATTTCAGGGACAATACCCAGGACAATAATAGGCATCAGAAATCACAGGCGAAAAACAGTATGTGACAAAATAAGTATGTATGAATTCAGAGTACGCGAGTAAGTGAGTGAGTAAGTGTTTATTGGAAACTGATTGTGTGCATCTTTAATGATATATGAACAACGGCATGTTTTGTCTATGGTAGGAATGGACATATTATGAAACTAGTTGAATAAAGTGTCAATCTTGTTGATATGATGCACCTCTGGGGCCAAGCCTGGTCAAATACATGTCGACATACCAGTTACGGTATTCACAGTTCGTTTTCTTGATCTTTTGGTTGGGCAAGACTAAAATCACTAGGGTCCACGATCAGAACAATTCCAGCTTTGGCAAATTAGCGTTTTCCGAATGGCTTTTAAGTGCTATCTTTAGGGATCTTATTCAAGTGCAAGATGTTAGGCTTTACCAAATAATGCAGATGATAAAATCTATCAACTCATCAGCCAATGTAAAAGCAGAATGTTACAGAAAGTGATTATGGTTTTAAATTGTGACTTCGTAAGTCTATTTAAATGCACATGTAGCATAAATTTGGGTTTATGGCCCATGGTGAAACCACCCACAGCGAAACAACAGGGCCTTCTTTATTCCAGTTTGTTCCAGATGGCCCTAAAGCTAATTTAGTTATAAGATAATAATTACACATTAATTGCCTTGTAATTATTATCTACAATATTTTGAAATACTAGATAATTCTTAAGTGTGTTTTGTTACTTGTGTGCAGTCCTGCAATGACCTTAAGAGGAAATCCATTTGTGCAATTATTTATTGATAGAAATAGTGATACAATTCTAGCAGAAGAGCTGAAATCTAACTTGGATTACCTGCAAAAGCGCCACCAAGCAACATACCTCTCATTGACTTAAATGTTTTTTTTTTCCAATTGTTCTGATTATAATTACTACACTCTAAATCGGTGTTGGGACGTGACTGACTAAAAGTAGGGACTAACCTAAGCTGCTTTCAAAATAGTGTAGCTTTTCCAACAAGCTACTTTCCTCCACAACAAATAGCATAGCAGAGGAAAAATGGTTACACTTTATTTTGATAAACTATTTTAGACATTCTACTAAATATAGAGACCGTTTCACACAGAGAGTTTATCCCAGAAATTTGCCATAAAATTGCTAGTGCCTTCTGTGTGAACGCAAACACGTCCCGGGATTGATCCCGGGACGGGGACCTAATAACATTGCTGGGATCAGTACCAGAACACGCCCCGTGTGAACAAAAAAGGCAGGAGCAATGCCGTAAGGGGTGTGTCGTAGTGATGACGTGTCATGTCTTTGTCTCTTGTTTTGTGTGCAAACACATGGCCGGTTGTTTTGAGCTATGTGTTGGCATTGTCTTGTGTTTTACCTCGTTTCCTTGTTGATGTTCATCAGTGTCACCTGTACCTTTCGTGATGTGTTCTGTGTAAGGTCCCGGTGTTTGTTCCTCAGTGCTGGTTTGTCTTGTTAACATTCGGTTCTGTGAGTATTGTGATCTGTCTGTGAAAGTTCCAGTTCCTATTTATGGTCAAGTCTAGTTATTGTCTGAGTTACTGTTTGTTTGCCCCATCGTGGGTCTTTGTTTTCCGTTTGTAAATAAACCGTGTTTTGTGAAAGTACTGTCTGCGCTTGGGTTCTATTTAGCATAACGTGACATGACGCTGAAGCTCGTTCTCCAGCTTAGTGGAACGGTGTGCGATGCACTACTGTAGTTTATGATCGAATCAGAACAAAAAAGCGGAACGCAGATCGTAAGCAAACTTAAGATTCTGCCGTACGTATCTTTACGGGATGTGTGTGAAAGCACACACAAATTCCTGAAAATCACTGGCAGTGTGAATAAACCAAAATCAAATGATCCAGGGACAAATTATCAGCCCCTTTCACGGCTTAAAGGCCCCCTGAAATCAAAATGTCATTTTTTTAGCTTTAGTATGAATATGTTAGCCTTAAGGTTATGAATAAGCTGGTGTGTTCCAAAACAATGACAAAATTTGCATTTAGGAGATGTAAGCATTCAAAATGTACAGTCTCTCACTTCCGCTAAAATGGATAACACATCAAATCTTCAGCAAATCTTCTGTCCAATCAAATGCTCTCTAGAATCTAAAGCCGCCCACTATGCTGTAAACACCACCTGACCAAAGCGACCGCTGGCACGTCCCGGAGCGATATAGGTAGGAGATGTGTGTTCGTTTGAATTGAATCCATACTATTGAATCCAACGCATCATCAGTGCTCGGATTCGCTTCCATGGCGCTGTCAAGTACAACTTGCAGTCTGTGAGGTAAACTAAACGCTATTGGCTATTTGAAAAGGAGGAGGAGCCATTCAATGTGTCCCGCCTTAACTTCCTGTTTCAGTGGAAATTACGTCAACACATCATACAAAGCTGCGCGTTCCAAGGCCATTCAGTGGGCCTTTAAAGTCCCCCTGTAGTGAAAATCAAGCTTTTAATGTTGTTTACATGCCTATGGTGTTTTTAATATCCTTTATAAGTCAACACCATTAATGAGTATTTATACAACTAAACTTTGCAACTAAATGTTAACTAACTCATTAATTTGCAGCTACGCGGAATTTTTTGAAGCATCGAAAATACATTTTGGTCCAAAAATAACAAAAACTCCGCCTTTATTCAGCATTGTATTGTCTTCCAGTTCTGTTGTGGATCCGCGTTCAGTGACGCCGCTGACGTAAGACGCTGCTGACGTGTGTCTGGTGCGCCCGAGATTCGGTTACAGTCTGAGGGAGACGCACGCTGGAAACAAAACAATCTTCGCAAACATGTCTAAGGATTTCCACACAGAGGAAGACTTGCATTTTTTTGCCCAGCCATATTTATTTGAACCCGAATACACGGACGCACCAGACACACGTCAGCAGCGTCTTACGTCAGCGGCGTCACTGCGGACTCGTGAACGCGGATCCACAACAGAACCGGAAGACAATACAATGCTGAATAAAGCCGTAGTTTGTGTTATTTTTGGACCAAAATGTATTGTCGATGCTTCAACACACTCTAACTAACCCACTGATGTCACATGGACTACTTTGATGATGTCTTTATTTCCTTTCTGGACAAGGACAGTATACCGTACACACATTTACAATGGAGGGACAGAAAGCTCTCGGACTAAATCTAAAATATCTTAAACTGTGTCCCGAAGATGAACGGAGGTCTTACGGGCTTGGGACGACATGAGGGAGAGTCTTTAATGACATCATTTTCATTTTTGGGTGAACTAACCCTTTAAGTAACTCAAAAACCAAAACACATAATGTAACAGCACTTTTCTAACCTCCAAAGATCTATAGCCAAAGCCAAGAACCACATACCCTCAAGACAACCCCGCGCAGCTTGAAAAGAACAGTGTCTTTGTTGAAAGGTGTTGCAAAGATCCATTGAAAACCTTTATTTTAAAGAGTATAAACACACACACACACACACACACACACGCACACACACACACGAGACCAGCAGCTGCAGGAGTGTGAGCATTTGCTGTTTACTAATGCATCAGCTTGAGGGGACGTTCTTTATTCTCTCTACAGATTGAGATGACATGGTTCCAGGGCTGAAGGGCCGCAGACAGGACTAATGTCGTCTGTCTCCGACACAGTGGCATCAAAGTAGCAATGTGTGTGTGTCCAGGCACTCTTGAGCCTCTGTTAGCATTTAATCTGATTACATGAATCTGACTGGGGGGCAGCAACAGAGGGGGCGTCAAGAAGTCTAAATTCGTTGGGCTGAGATGACTTATAATCACTTTACACAAGTCATACCCAAAGAATGCCTAATCTATTCTCTGCTTCATGAGTGTTGCTAACAAATACACAAGCGTGTGTGTGTGTGTGTGTGTCTACAGAGAAAACAGAAAAATTGTCTTCCTATGCAATTCGTAGCCTTGTGACCCCACCCATGTGGAGTGGAAAAATAACATCGGCTGTTGTATTATATGAGCATGGCCGATTAAATGTCAGCGAATAGAGAAAGATGGTAAAGACCACCTGATGTGAGAGGAGGACAGAGAAGGTCAGAATATATGCTTCTTTCACTATATAGAGAAAAGTACTTTTAACAATGAAAAACTCTAACACACGCTACATTCCTAATGAGCCCCTGAAGTGACATTTTCAAGAAAAAAGTGTTGCCACACGCATAAGAAAAAATTAATGTGTAGACGTGCAAAAAAAAAACTTGAATAGCAAAGGTGAAAATGTCCCAGTGTGCATGGGAAAAGATTCCTGCATACGTAGATGGGAAACATGTGAACAGAATTTTTTTCCTGTGAGCATGGGAAATGTTTGCATACTCACATTACTGTTTCCGGTATCTACAGTAGAGTTCGCCTGTACATGTGCAAATATTTCTTGCGTATAAAAGTTTTTGCCAAACACAAGAAACTTTTCATACGTCCAAACATTCTGCCTTATGTGTACGCGGTTGCTGTATCAAGTCTTCTTGCGTGCACGAAAATTGTTTGTCCATATCCATGTTTTTTTGCAAATATGAATTTATGTATCAGGTTTTCTTGTGTGCAAATAAAAGTTTTTCAGTGCAAAATCTAAAGTTTCTCGCAAATAACCATTTTTTGTATGCTCAAGTGGAAGGATCAGTACATTACAGCCCACATACAAATAACATCCATTAAATTTTTACCACTTTAAAATGTGCTGTTCATGGAAATCTCCAATTAATCCCTATGAACTATTCTGTAAATCTTGTCTGAGAAAACAACAGTAACTAAAAGCCCTGACATACTTCAAGTGAAACCGAAGAACGTAATTTCGAACAAAACCAGGCCAAAACAAAGTTCGTTTTTAGTCTCATTCTTGAGTTTGATAAAGCTCGCCAAAGCAAACTTTCTGAGATATATCCGCAGCACCAGCAGTTTCAGACAGGACGGAAATGAGGGGCGGAGCTTATACAGTTAATAGAGTTGCGCTTACACACGAAATGTTCTTTTATTAAATATGAGCTGTTTTCACATGGATTTTGTTCAGATCGATATCTACAATATTTAACAAAAATACTTTTAAATAAAGTCTTTAAAAGTTTGCTCCTGCTGGTAAACACCATCTAACTACCATTGGTTCGTGGCGATTATGTAATAGGTAGGTGTTCTTTGGGGTCCGCCTTCTTTGACATGCAAATCTTCTTCGGTTCATTTCTTCTTCTTACAATCTATTGTATAAAGTGCTACTGTATATAAATAAACACGTGCCGAATTGCAGAGCTCATGCAAACATATCCTCATCGCCATGATCAGATGCTTTCTTAAAGGGTTAGTTCACCCAAAAACAAACTACACCTTTATTCAGCATTGTATTGTGTTCCGGTTCTGTTGTGGATCCGCGTTCACGAGTCCGCAGTGACGCCGCTGACGTAAGACGCTGCTGACGTGTGTCTGGTGCGTCCGTGTATTCGGGTTGAAATAAATATGGCTGGGCAAAAAAATGCAAGTCTTCCTCTGTGTGGAAATCCTTAGACATGTTTGCGAAGATTGTTTTGTTTCCAGCGTGCGTCTCCCTCAGACTGTAAACGAAGCTCGGGCGCACCAGACACACGTCAGCAGCGTCTTACGTCAGCGGCGTCACTGAACGCGGATCCACAACAGAACCGGAAGACAATACAATGCTGAATAAAGTCGTAGTTTTTGTTATTTTTGGACCAAAATGTATTTTCGATGCTTCAACACATTCTAACTAACCCACTGATGTCACATGGACTACTTTGATGATGTCTTTATTTCCTTTCTGGACAAGGACAGTATACCGTACACACATTTACAATGGAGGGACAGAAAGCTCTCGGACTAAATCTAAAATATCTTAAACTGTGTTCGGAAGATGAACGGAGGTCTTACGGGCTTGGGACGACATGAGAGTCATTAATGACATCATTTTAATTTTTGGGTGAATTAACCCTATCTGCTGTTTACTCACCACTGTCATTTTTGTTGTTTACTGAGAGGAAAGCATGCAGCACATACTTAAATATTCATCTTATCACCGCTGTCAGCAGAGTAGGGATGTTCACTAACAGTAATTCTCTGCAAAAGTATTTCAAACTTCTCTGTACTCCCAAGCCAAGAGTGAAAAAGAACTTCGCAGTGAGTATATTGGGTCGTTAAGGGGGCGGAGCTTCATGAAAGGTCAATTCACAATTTGACATCCTTTTGCAATTATTTTCTTGAGCCTGACCCTTAAACCACATAAAGGTGCAAACACACATACTGTACTATGGGGATCACAACAGAGAGAGAGAATGAGAGAAACAGAAAAAGATTTCTGGCTTGCAAATGACAGAGCAGACACAGACGAGGCATCTGCGAGGCATCTGCAATTGAAGATTGAGGTACGCGTAACATGACACAAATGAACAAAAAGTATTTAGCTAATGATTTATTATTTAAGAAGGCTCCTTAACCCCTCGGCTAGGCCCGGGCTCTATTGTAGACAGATCTGAGACTAGATAAGGGTACTTCTAATGGCAGTCAGCTGGCAGGTGGGCAAGTGAGGACCCAGCGCCGGCCCAGCGTGGGTTAATCAGTGTTAAGTGATATTTGAGTGCAGAGCGACGGCACCCGTGTCACTGAATACAGGGGGTTTAGAGCGGCCCGCCAGCACAGGTAACTCACCTGAGGAGGCAGCTGGGCCAGAGCGGGGAATCTGCTGATAGCGCTAAACACGGTCAAAGACAGTCTGGATTTACTTTCCTCCGTACTCACTCTCAGACACATAAAAACACAGTGTTCTCTTGTACACCTGCGGCTACTGTTGTCTTGTGCTAGGTCATGTCAGGGTACTTCAATAAAAAGGTTATTCAGTCTTCCTGAAGTGGCTGTCAGAGTAGCTAAAGCGGCACATGCTAATGGCAATAATATTGTTTATGTCACAAATGTAAATCTGATTAAACAATTAAAATATATACAGTATTAGACCCATTTAAAGATTCTTATTAGTATTTCAGATTTAGACATTCTGAATAATAAGATATACCGGTATTAGATAATATTACTATTTCAAAAAGTATATACAAAATTGTGTAGTATCATGGTATTAGCATGTGGTTTTCGGCATTCTACAATAAGCTCTGCGTCCAAATATGCTAACTTCCCAACTAGTTGGCGAAAAACAGTATGTTATTTAAGTGGTATATGTCCCAATTCATTCGATGAAAAGTACCGAGATGACTGCTTCCAGTGAGATTCTGAAGTGCGCATCTGAAGGACACTTTGCTATCCCATGAGGCCACGGGAGCAGTTTTGAGAAGTGAAGTGACACCGTAACTAAGTCTCATGACAATAACAACATGACAAATGTAGTACGTCCAGATTTCATTCATACTACACATATTTATACTATACAGAACATACATTTTTAAAAGTTTTTTTCCTCAAAGCATTTTCTTCAGGTCAACCACCATAACTTTAATATTATAAATTGTGTATGTGCGTTTGTGAAAAATGCAATTCAACAGAAAATTTTTAAAATTCAAACAGCTAAACACTGTTTAATTTATGTGAAAAATGTCAATTTACAAAAATCTAAAGCTAAACTTTAGCTAAATGTTTCTTTGTCACTTCTGCAATGAAATGCATAAAGTAAAATAAAATGTACAAGTGTATGATTCTTTATAATATTTTCCTACAACACTTGCAATGTAAACATCATAAAGTATATAAATACACACACTTCTAACTGATATGACGTGGACAAAAAAGTAATGTATGATTGAAACATGTTCTCCATTCTTTTTATTCCATTCTTTTTATCCATGAAATTTACCACATAAAAAAAGGTAGAGACACACCACATAAACGGGAGTGCTGAATGTCATTGTTTTCATTGAGACTTGCATTTCCTGTTAAATGAAAACTAGCTTACACATATATCAGATACTAAGAGGCCCAAACTAAGAATAATTGAGCCGGAATACCTACTCACTGCTTCCTAATTGAATAAAGACACATTAGGATGGCGAGTCGGCGACCATCGTGAAACCCGTGGAGGAGAGCGAGCCTGGCTCTCAGTTTGGGCAAGAAAATGCCATTTTATGTCTGTGCCTCCTACTGGATGATATCTGAGTCCCATTCTCATGTATTAAATCGGGTGAACAGGAAATCAGTCTATATGAAAAAACAACAGCGGGGCTTTTTGTTCCACAGCCATAAAGTAAAGGCCCGGAGTTCCAGGGAGCGAGCTATGACAGCGCAGTAATGAAGACTGGGTAATTGGAAAAAGGTTTTGGCCTGAAACGTCTCTCTATAGATTTCACCAGGCTTTTAACGCTGTCTCCCAAATCAAAGCCAAACGGCGGGCAAACCAAACAAAGCGCAAACACAAGACATGCAAGCGTAAATGAGGGCTGATGGGTCGGAGTTAGACATAGGTGAGCAGGGGAGAGAGAAAAGTAAACTGGATTCACAAGACTGTGCACTTATAAATCGTACAACATAGAAGGAGGAGTATGTATTACAACAATAACCCTTGAGGGCAGGTGGGACTTTTACACTGAACTATCAGTCATCCCGACACATTTCTCTCTCTTCCTCCCCCTCCCAAAACATCCTCATCTCTCTGTATTCTTCCATAAAATGGATTCGTATGTTTGGAGAAGCCAGGTTGTGATGAAACTCCACGTAAACCAGTGGCCATAAACATGTGTGGAATAAATTTATCAGTGCCACATGTGGAGCTGACACTCAGATAATACAGCAGGGAGCTAGTGAGCGTGCACAGACAGCAGATGAGGCCTGCGCCGCAGCGACTGAACAAAAGGAAAATAGCCTTTCTCTGGAGTTACTGTGTAGTAAAGAATCCAGTGGCATATGTTTACTGGCTTACTTTAAGGAAAATTTTGCTTTCAATACAGGTTAAAGGGATAGTTCACCCAAATATGAAAATGCTGTCATCATTTACTCACCCTCAAGTTGTTCCAAACCTGAAATTCTTTCTTCTGCAGAACACAAAAGAAGGTATTTTGAGTAATATGGGTAACCGAACAGTTGATGGGCCCCACTGACTTCTATAGTATTTTATTTTTCCATACTATGGAAGTCAATGGGGTCCATGAACTAAGGTCTAATCCTGGCTTAATCTCAGCCCTGTCTGTGAAACCGGGCCTAAAATATCTGGTAACACTTTACTTTGAATGTCCACTTTGGACATTTTACTAACTATAAGTAACTTTGCAACTACGTGTCAACTAACTCTCATTAATTTGCAACTGCATGTCAATTAACTCTCATTAGACTATTAATAGCCGGTTAGGTTAGGGTTAGCATTAGTAGAATAAGTTGAAATGTACTTGCAAAGTTACTTATAGTTGGTAGAATGTCTGTTGGGGGAGCATCAGAATAAAGTGTTAGCATATATTTGTAATGATGAGCTAAAGACAATGCGTGATGCAGAATAAACAATAGAGAATTACTTTAATAAACACAGATAAGAACACAACTACCACAATTTTAATGTGAGACAATGAACAGAAGGAACAGAGGGCTTAAATACACAGGGGAAGAACTTTAACTGAACAGGTGAGAACTAATTAGAAACCACAACAGAGGATGACCCAGAGCCGAGACAGGATGAAGACCGATGTAGAGCCAGAGTGACATAGAAGGCCTCGGGGCCATGGTGGAGCTCCAGGTGGGCATGACCGTGGTGGAGGCATGGGCTTGGCAGACCTGGGAGGAGACAAAGGGAGTGAGGACAATAGTGGAGCCCGGCAAAGACAGAGGGCAGAGGCAAATTTGATGACTCCGAGGTGGAGCCAGAGCAATGATGGACCAAGGTGGAGCCAGAGGGACGAGGGAGCACTGCAGAGCCTGAGGGACGACAGATCATGGTGGAGCTGAGGGAGCATTGAGCCAAGGTAGAGTCAAGTCAAATCACCTTTATTTATATAGCGTTTTTAACAATATAGATTGTTTGAAAGCAGCTTTACAGTGATAATAGGAAATTAAAGTAACAGAGATTGTTTTGACTTGACTAGAATAAAGTTTTTGTCCAGCTAAATTTAGTTTTGATTGATTCACTTCCGTTGCAAAGATCATTAGTTATTAACTAAGGGACCACTTACACGACATCGTTCTAACAGAAAACCCTTAATGCGCTCCGGCCTGCTCATTTGCACAACAACAGTGCCTGGTGGCTCGAGAACGCAAACCTTGAAATAGGTCCAAGGTGCAAGCGGTGAAAAATTTGAAACCTTATCATCTCCGCGTAAACTTCAAAAACGCAAATCTGTGAAAACGCTGATGGCGTGCACATGCGTATTACGTGTTTAGTCTATAGGTATGCACGTTTTAACATATAAGTGCGCAGGCGTGTAGTCTTTCTTTACAAATTGACATAATACAGAATTTATTTTTGACGCTTCAGCGTTCAATGTGAACTGTACAGAGGTAAAGGGAAGGGAAGGAGGCCTTCACAGGGGAGAGACTAGTTGGCACTTCAGGGCTGCGTTGTCGTCGTGTCCAGGCGCAGGTCCTTCATCAGATCTGGATACGGCTTGGATCCGGCGGACTGTGGTAAACCTCGGGATAAACAGAGAGACTAATATCAGCGTAGATGCCATTCTTCTTATGATGTAACGAGTACATCAGGATTTATGGGAAGTGTTCCCGGTTCCGGCTTACCTAATCTATTCAGCCTAACATTGAATTATAAAAACTGATAATGTGTTATGTGTATGCTAGGTCAAAGAGATGGGTTTTTAGTCTAGATTTAAACTGACAGAGTGTGTCTGCTACCCAGACAATGGTAGGAAGACTGTTCCAAAGTTTTGGTGCTAAATAGGAAAAGGATCTACCGCCTGCAGTCGATTTAGATATTCTAGGTATTATCAACTGGCCTGAATTTTGAGATCGCAATAGACATGAAGGACTATAATGCGTTAAGAGCTCGCTCAAGTACTGCGGAGCTAAACCATTTAGTGCTTTGTAAGTAATCAGCAATATTTTTAAATGTATAAAATGTTTAATAGGGAGCCAATGCAGTGTTTGCAGAACAGGGCTAATATGGTCATACTTCTGGTTCTGGTTAGAACTCGAGCTGCTGCGTTTTGGACCAGCTGTAGTTTGTTTATTATGCGTGCAGGGAAACCACCCATAAGAGCATTACAATAATCTAGCCTTGAGGTCATGAACGCATGAACTAACTGTTCCGCATTTGTCATTGAAGGCATACACTCACCTAAAGGATTATTAGGAACACCATACTAATACTGTGTTTGACCCCCTTTCGCCTTCAGAATTGCCTTAATTCTACGTGGCATTGATTCAACAAGGTGCTGACAGCTTTAGAAATGTTGGCCCATATTGATAGGATAGCATCTTGCAGTTGATAGAGATTTGTGGGATGCACATCCAGGGCACGAAGCTCCCGTTCCACCACATCCCAAAGATGCTCTATTGTGTTGAGATCTGGTGACTGTGGGGGCCATTTTAGTACAGTGAACTCATTGTCATGTTCAAGAAACCAATTTGAAATGATTCGAGCTTTGTGACATGGTGCATTATCCTGCTGGAAGTAGCCATCAGAGGATGGGTACATGGTGGCCATAAAGGGATGGACATGGTCAGAAACAATGCTCAGGTAGGCCGTGGCATTTAAATGATGCCCAATTGGCACTAAGGGGCCTAAAGTGTGCCAAGAAAACATCCCCCACACCATTACACCACCACCACCAGCCTGCACAGTGGTAACAAGGCATGATGGATCCATGTTCTCATTCTGTTTACGCCAAATTCTGACTCTACCATCTGAATGTCTCAACAGAAATCGAGACTCATCAGACCTGGCAACATTTTTTCAGTCTTCAACTGTCCAATTTTGGTGAGCTCTTGCAAATTGTAGCCTCTTTTTCCTATTTGTAGTGGAGATGAGTGGTACCCGGTGGGGTCTTCTGCTGTTGTAGCCCATCCGCCTCAAGGTTGTGCGTGTTGTGGCTTCAGAAATGCTTTGCTCGGTGGTAACGAGTGGTTATTTCAGTCAAAGTTGCTCTTCTATCAGCTTGAATCAGTCGGCCCAATCTCCTCTGACCTCGAGCATCAACAAGGCATTTTCGCCCACAGGACTGCCGCATACTGGATGTTTTTCCCTTTTCACACCATTGTTTGTAAACCCTAGAAATGGTTGTGCGTGAAATTCCCAGTAACTGAGCAGATTGTGAAATACTCAGACCGGCCCGTCTGGCACCAACAACCATGCCACGCTCAAAATTGCTTAAATCACCTTTCTTTCCCATTCTGACATTCAGTTTGGAGTTCAGGAGATTGTCTTGACCAGGACCACACCCCTAAATGCATTGAAGCAACTGCCATGTGATTGGTTGATTAGATAATTGCATTATTGAGAAATTGAACAGGTGTTCCTAATAATCCTTTAGGTGAGTGTATATCATAATTTAGATATATTTTTAAGATGGAAGAATACGATTGATACCAATCTTTCAAATGAAAGATTGTATCAAAGAGCACACCCAGGTTCCTAACCGACGACGAAGACTTGACAGAGCAGCCATCAAGTGTTAGACAGTGTTCTAGGTTAGACCCGATGAGTCGGAGGGCCGAGGTGGAGTCCGGGGCTCGGGGGCTTGAGGTGGAGCTAAGGGATCCTCAAGCCAAGGCGGGAAGCCCCAGGCATATCCATGCAGCAGAGCGGAACCACTGGAGGAGCCGAGGGGCTGAAGGGAGACAGCAGGACGGGGCTGAGGAACTGGATGGCTCTGGCAGAGGATAAGGGAGAGGGAGGCTGGGAGGGACCATCCATGACAAAGGAGACTTAGAGCTGAGCCAGTGGCAACAAAGGTGACTTGGTGCTGGACGACGAAGTCTTGGTGCTGGACGACGAAGTCTTGGTGCTGGACAACGCACACTTGATGCTGGACTGAACCAGTGGAGATTAAGATGACTTGGATGACTTGACTCTGGCAATTGCCCTGACTATGTTTCAATGGTGGGCTCCGAGTCAGCGGTGGCCACTGGCTTTTGATCCACTGAGGGCATGGCTGAAGGCTGTCTGGGCTCTAGGTCCGGAGTAGGGCTGGCTTTGTCCTCATTAACGGGACAGATGGTGAACGGAGATCCATACTGAACCAGCACCCACTCTGCATACTCTGCGAAATTGACATATCTTGGACCACTCGTTGAGGCCAGTGTGGAAAAATACGCAGAGCATGTGAACTGGGAAGTAGGTGAGGCACGCCTGGTCTAGAAAGTCCCTCCTGTGGTCCTCGAGGGAGCGAACTCCTTGCTTCACCAGGAACAGGTGAACTGCAGGCAAATCCATCTTTTCTTTTTCTTTTATAATCCAGGACTTTTTGTGAGGGTCTCACGGTCTGTAACAGTGAGCTGTAGCTTAATAAAAAAAAAAGACAATGCATGACATAGATAGCCTGGGAAAACCCAGACAACTTCCGGCAAATTTAGATTTGCTCTGAAAGTTAGTCTGGCAAAGAGCTCATTCAAGCCCATTTCCAATCCGTCGAAATCGAGGCACCAATCAGAAACGTTGGGGCGGGCTTTACACGATGACGACAGCGCTGGGATTTTGAAGCAGATTTTGTAGCCTACATTACAAAGATGGATGCCGCCGTCGAACATCACTCGTTCGAGTCAGCTATCGCGTCTGTTTTAAGCGATTTGAACATTTCCTTTTTGTTAAAAACCGAGCAAAGAACAACACTCGGAGATGTTTCTCCGCCCGCTCAGCATACGTCATCTCCTTCATCGCTCTGATTGGGTTTAGGTCTATCCGCGACGTACGTTGGTGACGCCCCTCTGGAAATGATTTGTCTATGACGCTTTGCCAGACCATAACTCAGTTACAACTGAGAATGGTCTGGTTTTAACCAGGCTATGGCATAGAATGAATGATTAAGAATTACTTTAGTAAACACACATGAGAACAAAGCTACCAAATCTTAATTGTGAGACAATGAACAGAAGGAACAGAGGGCTTAAATACACAGGGGAAGATCATTAACAGAACAGGGAACAGGTGAGAAATGATTAGAAACCATGGCAATTAATGCATGAAGGAGAACACAGGCAAATGGTGACCGGGAAAACGAATCAGAACATGGCAACAACAAAAAAAAACTAAACAGAACATGACTGTGATGATATTAAGCAGACAGTCTACTAATACTCCAAGGTACAGGAGTAGGTGTCAACTGGTAGTTGACGTGTACGACTCTTTACAGCTCAAATGAAACAGAATTAAATGGAAGTGCTTTTATAAAATTATAAGCTTCACATTTCTGTTTTTAAATCCTCCAAAATTGCATCCAATGTAAGTGCCGCACTTTTAACCTCAATCACAGAAAACTAGTTACGAGTCAATGTTATTTTTGTGGTATTCATTATGCCACAAATGCTCTCGATTGAGCTTAACTTGTACTGAACCTGGAATATTACTTTAAGGCCGCGCTCATGAAAGGTGTGTGTGCGTGCAGCATGTTTTTGCCGGTCAGCTTGTAAGGGCTCCGATTTGTGGGCATTGCATTAATTATATGTGTGAACAATGTGCAAAGAGCATGACTGACAAGGCCAAGGTGATTAACTTTGGCTCAGCTCTGCCTCCTCACTAATTACCTGGCCATTCACTGTCAAAACCAACTGGATCTTTGGTACACACAGCACAAGTGACTGCATGAGCGAATTTGTGCATACGACTATGAGTGTTTGTGTACTGTACGTGTGTGCACTTAAGTGTGTGTGTATGCGTCCGCAGTCAGTCACCAGCCTACGGGCTTGATGTCAATCAAACAGTGCTCTAATTAAAAGCATCTGGAAGAGGCTGCTGGGGAAACCAATCACTATCAAAGTCCCATTTTCATATGAATGGCCTTTTTTAATTAAACTCAACAGCTAATAAACGCCTGTATCAAAAAGATGGAGCCGTTTACCAGACAAAGCGCTTTCGCCTAAACCAAAGGAAGAGGAGAAGAGACAGGGATGAGAAAGGAATAGAGAGAAAGCTGGTAGACGCATTGCCTTTGAACCTGTTCGGCCTTTTGTTTTTGTTCTCGCAGGCACCTCGCCAGCAACTAATAATGTGGGTAAAGTTTATTTAGCATTGATGGTATTAAAGCCACAAGTTGACAATGTGAAAAGGAGAGGAAGGAGAGAGAAACACAACAGTCAGTATCTGGAGCTGATGAAAAGAGAAGACTCATCATGTGTGTGCAATGTTATAAAAACTAGTAGACTGAATCCAAACTATGAACAAACCTCAAACGGCTACAGTTGCTTTCACTTCTTAAGAATAACAAAGGAAACCAAGAATCTATTATTTTACTGTCTCTGAAACCTGCTGTGATGCAACATAAAGCCTGGAAAAATAAAGACATTCAGGCCTGGAGCGAGACAAAAATATATATAATAGTATATAATAATTAAAGCTACACTGTGTAACTTTTTTAGTTTATTCTTAGCTAAAAACACTTAGTTCTTTCAAAAATATATGTGCTCATTAATGTATATTTACTTCGTTCAAGTAATAAAGTATTCTCGTGAGTGTATTATATGCCATTGAAAATACATACGGGTGAGGGGTTCTAATGTCGGTCGCCATGTTGCCCCTCCATCTTGAAAGTACTTTAGCCAAAGAGGGACATCAAGCTTCGCATTTCGCGTTTTAACACTTGATGGCACCGTGTCGAGGAGGTCGTACTGGAAGCCATGTTAATCTTGGACTTCATTGGCCACCGTAGGAGTTAAAACGAAATCGAAATTGAGAGGAACAGAAACTAATATTCACTGGATGGTCATATACCTTTTCACCGCTAGATGGGGGTAAAAATCACACACTGTAGCTTTAAAATGTTCTGGCTTTGATACATACTCTATTGACAGCATTCATGACTTGTTGTTTATGTCCACAGAAAATAATATCTTCTTGAGACATCTTTCACTTTATAAAAAAATGCACAACTCATGTTTACAGTAAAGCACTGATGATATATGAGACTACCGACTAGAACAGATTGATATCATAAGAATTTGTACGTAAGTATAATGTTCACACGTATACTTTTGTGCACTTTGATACATGCTGAAATCTACAATATGGACTACTGAAAGCATCTAAAATGTAAAAGGTTTTATTCATGCACTGCTGTTAAAAGTGTTTACAAAATGTATGTTATAAATAAGATTTGTATAGGTATGTACATTTTACAATTATGTCAAGATTTTTGAGTGTCTAACCCCACCCCAAACTGAAATCTAACAACTTCTTAACAATATAAAAACATTTAAATGTACAGTGAAAAGAGCTGTCATTTACATGTGTCATTTTTTAGTGCCACAGCTGTGGCACAGCAAACAAAGTTAAAATTAAATGATTAAGTAATGATTATTAAATGATGAAAGAGTTTTTATGGAATCCTAAAAGATCCTAAATGAAAAGAACCAGAACTCACACAGAACAGAATAAAACTGTTATAATGTCAAATGAGCTAAATGTGTTACATTATAATGATGACACTGAACATGTTTAACGAATTAAACAAAATTATATCAAATCAATTAAATCCATGAGTACAATGTTCTATGACCCAAAAAGGATTTACAAACAATTGTATGTCTCTAAAGTTTTTCATACGTAAAATGCTTACATTTCAGATTCTGTGGTAAGCGGGGTGGGCCTGAGAGCCGTGGGAGTGGAGCAAGGCCAATGGTGCGAGTGTTAATGAGGGTCACCTGCGTGCAGTGTTGTGTAACGTGTAACAGTAACGTTTTGTCAGGTAAAAAGTAGTGTAACGCGCTACTACTGAAAATTTGGTAACACAAAGTAGTTCCTTTTTCAATTCGGTGCAACGTTACTTTTCCCAGGGACAGATTTGACAGCGATCTCCGTCATTTAACAGATTTGACAGCGATCGCCATCTCCGTACTAGTGAACGCCTACAGAGAGAAATGCACATAATGGATTACATAAGCAGAGAGTAGCCTATTTCTTTTTGTTTTGAATTGTTTCGTTTAAAGACATTTCAAGCTTTCTAGATATATGTCTCATGTCTGTGAGGCATACGCTGAGTTTCGGTAAATTTATGACGAGATGCTCCAGTCCACGCGCAACAAGTGACCGCGCCTCCATGTCATGATTATATTTTCTGCTATATTTGCTTCTTATTTATTAAATCCAGGCAATTGGTTGATAAAAAATTGATTAAAATGAAGATACAATTTATACAAAACGAAATTCACTTTAAAGAAAGGCTTTCTTCAAAACAAAACTTAATGAAGTGGTCAAAATCATGTCTGACCCACTCCATTCGTCTCCCGATATATTGCGCATCCATCTTACTCATGCTATTCACTTTTCATAATGAACACAGATGGAAAAAAAAATAACATTATAAAATTTGAACAAATATGAAACTAAATGCGCTTATTTAATGGCTACAACACGTATAGTAGGCCTAGACTCTCTATTTGTACAAATTGCTGCACATTAATTTAATTCTGAATTTTGCACATAAGTTGAAAGGCATTTGTTTACGTACATAGTAAAACATATCTGCAACATGTATCAAGTTCACGGATAATTGGGCGTGCATTTATTAATCATTATGATACTAAAATCATAATAAAGTAGGCTATACTATGTACAAAACAATCAGATGAGCCCAGAATATGAACGCAACGTGTTTAATTACACGTTAAGCATTTTCCTTCCATAGAAAACCATTATAAGAACACTTTATTTGGCTTAATGCAGATTAGAATGTCCCCTTATTATGTCGAAATAAGAATATAAGTTTATCACAGCAGAAAATGCAATAGAAGTTCTGCACAGGGTGTGAAATCTCGGTGCTCTTTGGTTGCTTGGGATAATTATGCTAAAAATCAAAGTAATACTCCAAGGCACTCGAATTGTGTATACAAAATTAAAAAGCCTTTATTAAATCATGGCTTTTATCCATAAAATTGGTGACAGAGACACCTACGCGTTAGGGCTATTGCCTTCGTCAGGGTGTGTGTGGAATATAAGTTTTCTTTTTTTTTTCTTCACCATGCGGTTCAGAACTTCCATAGAATACAGCCTGAATATAATTGCTTCCAGAAATTATTTTTGGGGGTGCTAACGGGGTGCTTTGGTCCTTCTTGGGGGTGCTGAAGCACCTGCTATCCATTAACGGGCATTTCTTCATAAATATTGGCATTATGCATAGTAGAACTTTATGTAGGCCTACACATTTAGGAACAGATATTGGGTTCTGCCGAAAGTCAAGCAACATAAAAGTAACGCAAAAGTAACGAGTAACCTAAAAAGTTACTTTCCATATGGGGTAACTAAGTAAAGTAACGGATTACTTTTTTCAAGAAGTAACGAGTAACACTTCTTTTTAAAGGTAACTTCCCCAACACTGCCTGTGTGCCACACCGGTCTCCAGTCCAACGGAGGAGCTCCGGAAGGATAAAAGGACGAGTGACGGCAGTGAAGGATGAGAGAGGACCAGGGGCCTCATTTATAAAACTTTGCTTAGGATTTGCGTCAGAAGTGGCGTACGGATGAAACATAGGACGTGCGTACGCACAGAAATATTCAGATTTATAAAACCGTGAGCATGCATATCCTACGCAGTTTTCCCTTAATAAATCACAATCAATTCTAAATGTAGCGCAGCTTTTGCAGCTTCATGTCACGCCCATATTTGCCCATAAATAGTCCGTGAAATGCCCACAAGTTAATATTCATCGATTGTGAAATCATGGCAAACACAGAGAGGAAAACCAAGAAACGTAACTTCACTCAATGTGAAGTAGAAATGATTATTGGCGAGCTGGAAAAGAGGAGTAAAATGTTGTTTGGAGGGCACAGTGTGGGCATTAATGCCAAAAGGCACTTGAGTGGCAAAAGGTTGCATTACACTTTACGTCATTACGCATTGTGATGGCATGGCATTTTATTACCATCCATTTGATTGCTTCTGACAAGCTACAGATGTGTTATGAGAATGAATTGCATAACATGCAATAATTATTATTGCAGAACATTGCAACATTGCATTTCTGTTGTTATCTTCGTTTGATTTTGTTTGTTTTACACTGTAGATCGATCAAACTGGTGTTCATGTATGCTGTTAATCGTAAGACTTGCTTTGTGAAGTCTTCATGTTATTTATGAGAGCCAGTATTGCCATTTCTTTTACACAATGGTCTACAGTTTCACACACTTTCACATGTTTCTTCCTTCTGCCGACGGTGTCGCCATTTCTCATTTCACCCGTTTTTGTGCGTACGCCTGGGTCAGAGCTTGCGTGAAGGACCGCACATTTTCCCATCAAGTTTGCTTTTTATAAATACCAATTATTGTGTAGAGAGCGGCGTACGACTTCTTTTGTGCGTACGCAACGTTTATAAATGAGGCCCCAGATCTGGGACTTTATGTTGTTTTGTTTTAGTTTATATGCGGCAGACATCCATGAGGGGCTGCCGCTTTACTTTCGTTTTGTTGTTTGTTCATTTTATTATCAAAGTTACGTTGAAAGTTCTCCTTCTTCCCTGAGCCTTTACCATCATTACAGTTAATTATGCAAATTTCAATGCAAATGTACAACAATCTATGTGTGCTACAAGCTTATGTACGAATACCTACTTTTCCTAATGAGCTCACATTGGATAGAGCTGTTTACAATTTTCTTCTGTGCAAACGTATTTATTTTATCTTTCAACTCATGTCATGAATATAGGCTGTGCTAACAAAAAAGGTCCAAAAGTTTTATGCACCAAAAAGCTTGGTAACACATAACCCAAAGTTATGTGAACATCAGTTACAATGCTAAAAAACAAACTTCACAGGAAAGTAAAAAACATTCTAGTATGCAAAAATTAGTATGACAAAAATGCAAGCTTATTACTGAAAACATTTTTTGTAAGTTTTTACAAATGAGGGACAAGTAAAAAAAAATTGTTGTAGTTACTGACATGCTACGGATGTTGCTCATGGAGTTTAACTGTGTTTGAACCCGTAACATTCCCTTAAAGGGCATTGTGGGAAATTATGGGTCAACATGCCATGGTCACTTTTTTTCTGTAACTGATTAAAACACTTCTTGTTTTTGCTAATTATAAGTGACTAATGAAAAGTGCAGTTATTAGGGCATATCCATAGGGTGATCTCCTGACTGCAGCAAGTTAGCTCAATTTCATCATTTTAGGCAGGCCTGATATCAGAAGGCTTAATTGGAAATGAGACACTAAATATCAAATCGGCTTGAAAGTGATGGCTATTATTTCACGTTGATCTGGATGGGTGATATTAGACTTGGTTACGTCATTAGGACTGGCCTTTATGAAGGAACACAAATGTTTGCTTTGTTCCGGGACCGGATAACATTAGTGTGCAGAACTGAAATCAGAGAACACATTGGCCTTGTTTTGCTGTTCCATAATTCACACACACACAGAGAGAGAGAGAGAGAGAGAGAGAGAGAGAGAGAGAGAGAGAGAGAGAGAGATACATATTTCAGAGATACATGAGTCATACATATTTCATTTACTCTGAACAATTGTTTTTGACATTTTGACACAAGTACCATTAAACAGACACAGCACCAAACATGGGATTTAATCATTTGAATGCCAAGAACAAATCTCCGCTATCAGAGTTCAGCATACTTGAGTGCCGGTTCACTTTGAGATAAGTTTAAGGTAACGTTTCCACCTTCTGATTGATCCAACTAAATCTCCATTTAAAGATAATGTAACAGGTGAATTAACCAACTGAATTTTTCCAAATCACCTCCCAAAGTTCTCAGCTGAAAGTGTAATTTTGCTTAATATCTTCACACCCTTAAGAAGGACCGGTTGAATCCTTCAAAAGCCACCGCTCTTGCTCAACAGACTTCTTAATTTCCTCCTTCGCACTTGTTCTCAAACTTTTAACATTGTGACCCCGGGAAACATTTGCAAACTATAACAATAAAATAAACTTGTAATGAGCAAAATAATTGCACTTCAAACACGGTATGGTTGGTGGAGTTTGCGCGCCCAAGATGGGCCTAATTTATAGATTACATGGCTCATGAGTGCCCAAGTTCAAAACACAGAGAAATTGGTTGTGAAGTGGGGAAAAAAGGCGCCTTCACGAACGTGTCTCCAGCATTCTTTAAACTTGTGTAATGGATATGCTGCGGGCGTTGGGGCGAATTTACCATGCAAAGAATCTCCATTCTGCACGCAGCCACTTCAAAGGAAGGGGAACCGTGTTTCAGCCAGCCAGTGGGGAAGAAGGAAGGGGGGAAAAGAAGCAACGTGCGTTCGACTCCCGGAGTGACAGAAATTGGCGGGGGGCGTTTAAAGAAGAAGAGATCGAGCTGATCTGGGACGAAGTCTTTTCAGTCAACACCGCAGTGTTCCTCAATCTTCAAAAAACTGAGAGAAATAACGGCCAAGGGAATGACACAGAGAGTTAAAAAGAAAGAATGAACAAGTAAATGAGTGAGGAGGGCATTAAAAGCACTTTATTTTTTCCCATTTCCTGTGCAAGAGATGTGAAGCAAGAAAACGGTGCCATGATGTATTTTCATTTGCACATTCCCTGAAAATACATACACACGTGGTGAAAGAAATCGAAAGTTGTCCCTTTAAAAGAGGTTATAAGACCAGTTCACCCAGTTCACCAGTTCTGTCATTAATTCTGTCATAATCTTACCCTCGTGTCGTTACAAATCCCGTAAGAATTTCGTTCATCTTCAGAAGACAAATGAAAGGTTTTTTTATGAAATCTGATAGATTTCTGATCCTCCAATGACAGCCACTTAACACTTGACGCTTTAAAAAGTTTATAAAGAGATCCATATGAATTGAGCGGTTTAGTCCAAATTTTCTGAATAGACTCGATCGCTTTATATGATGAACAGATTGAATTTAGGTTTTTATTCAAATTTAAACATTGATTAGCGAACATAAACAGAAGCTCATGAACAGAATGAACCTCATTGGCTCTTGCAGAAGCTCAAACGTGCTGCGTAACACGAGAATGAACCTCATTGGCTCTTGCAGAAGCTCAAACGTGCTGCGTAACACGAGAATGAACCTCATTGGCTCTTGCAGAAGCTCAAACGTGATGCGTCACACGAGAATGAACCTCATTGGCTCTTGCAGAAGCTCAAACGTGATGCGTCACACGAGAATGAACCTCATTGGCTCTTGCAGAAGCTCAAACATGATGCGTCACACGAGAATGAACCTCATTGGCTCTTGCAGAAGCTCAAACGTGATGCGTAACACGAGAATGAACCTCATTGGCTCTTGCTGAAGCTCAAATGTGCTGCGTAACAAGAGAAAGAATCTCATTGGTTCTCACACGTCAAGCGAACATGCTTGAGCTTCCGTTTACCACAACTGATGTGTGTTGATGAATGTTTATATGTGAATAAAAGCCTAAATTATACCTGTTCATCATATACAGTAAAGCGATCCTGTCTCTTTAGAAAATGTTAGTCATTATTCATTAAACCCTGACATTCGCCATAGATGTGAGACTTCATGAGTAAATAAGCGATTCTTCCGGTTTCTTTTGAGTGAACTCTTTTTATGAATCTATTTATTCAGTTCACAAAACCAGCTCAATGATTCAATCACAAACTGAGCTGATTCGGTTCTCACTGACTCAATGATCCGGTCACAGTGACTAGCAGCTTACTGGAGAGGAAGATTTTTTAAGAGAATAAAGACTTCAATTTTTGTGTGTGTTTACACAGGTTTTAAACAAGAAACAAATGCCAGAATACTCATTTCTGGGTGAACTATCCTTTTATGTGCATGACATACCACAACAATCTTAAATTTTCCTTGCTTTTTCTCTTCTTCCGTTACTATTCCCTTCTTCTTCCACTACCCCCTTTGCTCTTTCTCCGTCTTTCGCTCTCTCTCATTCCCATTTTCAGAGTTTATCTGATCGGAGACTGGCCACTGTTTTCATAAAGCGCTGTTTTAAGGGGTAGCATATGTCAATTAAAAACCACGGTTTAACCTCTGTAATCCACATATACATGCATACACACACTCTTACACACACACTCTTACACACACACACACACACACACACACTTGAAGAACTTGTGAAGGAGTTTGGCAACCGGTTCATGGCAGGTTAGTTTAAACATGTCAGATGGCTTCCCCCTGTCACAGCCGGTTTATAAACAAATCTCTCTCTCTCTCTTTTGCATTCTCTCCCTCCAACACAAGCTACATAAACATACCCCACATACCTACTGAACATTTGAAATGTCAAACTTGAAGAAAAATTACAGATTAATTACACTGAAATGAACTTCTATTGGTGGGATTTACAGCATCAAACTGCTTAATCTCACATTTATATCGAGTAGGAGAGTTTTTTTTTTTTTTTCACCACGACAGAATAACTTCCTGATACACACTGACCCATTCCTTCATGCTTGGTTGACTAGACTGTAACTGTATCTCTCTCTCTCTCTCTCTCTCTCTCTCTCTCTCTCTCTCTCTCTCTCTCCACAGCAGCAACAGCCTACACAAACCATTAGTCTTCCCATCGGTTTCGGCTAATTTGTCTTCGGCTGCTGCGTGATTCCAGCTCCATTGTGTCCAATTAAAATTCCTGCATATGTTTTTCCTCAAAATTAGGTTACTTGTGCAAATTTACACTAATTTACTTGCCTCTGCAGTTCAGTATTCAAAAGTGCTGTTTGTTTAACATGCAACTTGAACCCGACTATTAACCCATATGCCCATACACACGCACAATCACTGGACAACAGTTCACCGATCGGACACCTCGTTCTATTTTGGTAAGTTTAAAACCACTGAACAACTTTATCTAACAACCGAGGTTTGATGGCAGCTGATTACTGTGAGATGTGGGTTTTGATTTGGAGTTTTAAGACTTTACGCGTTTCTATCTAATGTTTGGGGCTTCGATGAAAGTCAGGCCAGAAGTTTGCACACTCAATGTATATGTAAATCTATAACTCCGCATATGACGTGGGAATTCGAAGAGCTTTGCTGATAAATGGGGAATGCTGTGGGCATGTTGCCTTTTACTTCTTTGCTACCAGGTTAGAGCACTAGATACAATCACATGATTGTTTAGAACAGAGAATGCTGTTGATATAATGTCATCCCATTGAAGATGCTATCAAGCAAATGAGCTCTAAAACAGGGACTGTTTAAACTTTTTGATGCCACAAATCCCCAAATATGAGGATTCCCTTCTGAGGAACCAAACAGGTTGCTATAAAAACGTATCAATATAATAGAAAAGGTAGACAAGTATAAAATGTCAAAAATGTGTAAAATAGTATCTGGAAAATGTTTTCTATTAAGTTGACTGTATTTTTTTCTAACCACTGATGTATAAACCTAAGATTAAAACCATGGCTGTCAATTAAATAACATAATTGTGATCCATCTCATGATTTCCAAACAGTCTTTGAAAATGAAATGGTAAATGTCAAAATTCAGTAAATTTTAACTTTATAACTAAATGTACAGTAAATACATATACAGCACACGCACATGCACATGCACACACACACGCACGCACGCACGCACGCACGCACACACAAACACGCAAACACACAGTCTCTCCACTGGTCCGTGGAGAGTGTAAGGTTCATAACTGGGATATTTTAGCGGCATTTCACAACTGCAGAAATGTGTAAATACAGCACTTCCAGGGACAGACAGTTCGTCTGCATTCACCCACATGCTGCAAAAAATATCAGTGTTCTCGGGTGAGCACTTTCACAGATACACAGGTAACACTTCATCCAGGTGACACTACGTCAACTGCTCCCAGCCCAATTACGTCAAAGATAACAAGATAATCAGATAAGAAGATCATCAGTTACGTCAGTGTCATTTGAGAATGTGCAACATTGCAGTATTGCTGGTTTCACACATTTCCAGTTCTTTATCTCATAGCAACACACTGATAACGTCGAAGCATTTACATAAACTCAAAAGGATGCAGTTTTTTATACTGTAAAAAGGTGAGGTTAGGGAACTTAAACATTATTCGTGAAAATTAAATGATTACATTTTTATTGAATAAATATATACTGTATATACACTGAACGAAATGCTAAATGCCACACTTTTGTTTTTGCCCCCGTTCGTCATGAGCCGAACTCAAAGATCTAAGACTTTTTCTATGTACACAAAAGGCCAGATTTAGACAGATTTGTGAACAATATTTGAGAGAAATAGGCCTTTTGTGTACATAGAAAGCTCATGAAAAATGGGGGCAAAAACAAAAGTGTTGCGTTTATAATTTTGTTCAGTGTATATAGGTTTTTTACACAAACATGTACAATAATCAGACACTTAAGTTTCATGTAATATTAGTCACTTACAACAAGGTTGTGCTTTATAGTGATTTTTACCAGGATTAGTTTTAGGGTTTAGGAACTCTTCATGTATAATAACACCCCTTAAAAGTGTTCAAATACTTTCAGGCAAAACTTTCCTGTTATGATTAAACTTATCAAATGTTAATTAGGCCGCAGAGCATGCGCAATTTGCACCGACTAATAAAGCAACTATCCCGATTCCACATGGTAGAGCACCTTCAGTACACATATTCAAGGTTAAAAGTGTTTTTTTGTTCGTTTTTTTTTTCTCACTCAAACAGACATCATTAGTATTTTCCTCCTTCTTGTTAATCATTGAGCTTTTTCTCCCTGAGTAATTAGTGACCTCTGTTTCCTTTTCCCAGCTCATGATTCGCACACACAGAAAGTGTTGTGTCTGGAGCTGTTAGAGCTACCGGAGGGGTCAGCTCTCAAATTAGGGTCCACGGGATTCCCACCGTCAACACTCTTGCTCAAGTCTTATTGTTCAACAGGAAGTGGAAGAATGGGACATTAATGGAGGAATTTCTCTGTGCTGCCCCTTTTCTTTTGTGAAGGGTGAGAATGTGTCACTAAATTTAGAAATGTCTCGGTGGCCCCAGATTATCACCTTAACTGCGGTAAAATCAGTGTAACGCATGGCCGTGATTTGCTTGTTGTGCTTAAAATGGTGGCAAGCCGCACTATGATAAACTACTGTACATTAAGCTTAAATAAAGAATTTGGTTACACTTTATTTCAATAGTCCAGTTTAGACATTCTACATGTCAACTAACTCTCATTAATTTGCAGCTACATGTCAACTAACTCTCATTAGAGTGTTAGTAGACTGTTAGGGTTAGAATAAGTTGACATGAAGTTAGTTAGTTAGTTAGTTAGTTAGTTAGTTAGTTAGTTAGTTAGTTAGTTAGTTAGTTAGTTAGTTAGTTAGTTAGTTAGTTAGTTAGTTAGTTAGTTAGTTAGTTAGTTAGTTAGTTAGTTAGTTAGTTAGTTCGCTTTTGGGGAGCAACAAAATAAAGTCTCAAGCAGACAGTCTACTAATTCTCCAAAGACTGTTAGCCGACAAGCAGTTGCAAAGTTACTTATAGTTAGTAGAATGCCTAAAGTGGACTAACAAAATGAAATAAAGTGTTACCAATAATTACTTTTTATTAATAATAATATTATATTCATTATTAATACAATTATTCAATACAGTATTCAATTTATAATATAGCCATTTAGAAATAATAGCCTATGTATAACAACGTGTCCTAAACATGAATGATGTTTATAATGAAGCAAAACGAAACGTGACATTTTGTTGGCGACCTGAGGCCTTGTCCACACTAATACATTTTAGTTTGAAAAAAGTCTCAGCTCGAAAACTAAGCTTTTTGAAAACGTTCTCCAAAGTGGATACATTTGAAAACGGCGCTTTCGCGTTGTAGTGTGGACTGTCAAAAACGAGGGATTTAAAAACGATGACGCATGTTTAGTCATGTCACGCATATTGTACAGATAGATTTTTATGTTCATACCGTGTTCACTTTCACACAGTTTTCTAAAATATGCTACTTTGCTCACTCTTCATATCACAGTCCTGCAAAGATGACAGAAAATTCACTCGCATTTGCTGTCCTGCGGCAAAACATGAGAGCAGTCGCGTTTTAGACCAAACATGTGACTGAGTGAGACCTGGACGCTTCAGTGAATGCTGAGATATTTTGCTAAATAAAATGATCCTGCCAGAATAGCATGATAAGTTTATATCTTGTTCTGTCTGTGAGCTTTTATGAGGGTTTACACATGCGATGTAAGTTGAATTTAGCATTTTCCGACGTTTCAGTGTGTATGAGAAACTTTTGGAAAACGCTTTTTAAAACGAAAACACAGTTTTTAAATGTATCGAGATTAATATAGACATAGCCGGATTTTATGTTGCGTAGCCCCGCCCACTGTGAAATCTTATTGGCCCAAAATCACATTCCACATATCTTAATATTAAACTCTGTTTGCTTAATGTCAGTGTCTCACTAAACTTCTTGCTTCCATGTTAGTGTGTGTGTGTGTGTGTGCGTGTGTGGTGAGGCAGATCGCCTTCACTCAGGGGGAACATGGCCATGGCAAATTAGCAGCACGGCTCCTTCAATAGGCTCTCCTGTTACTGAACATGCATAACCAGCCCAATTCCATCCCCAGGCAGAGAGAAAAAAGCTGAGAGAGAGAGAGAGAGAGAGAGAGAGAGAGAGAGAGAGAGAGAGAGAGAGAGAGAGAGAGAGAGAGAGAGAGAGAGAGAGAGAGAGAGAGAGACAGGCAGGTATGGTATGGATGGAGAGACGCAGGGAGAGGGAGGAGAAAGGGAGAGAGATGACTGTGTAATGTAATCCGTTTAGTCCGCGCAGTCGTTTGCATTCCCTTCGGTTGTAAAACCACAATAACATAAATAACTCCACCACCACTGGATCACAGTAATAACCACAACTATAGCCAGATTGTGTGTGTGTGTCAACCCACCGCTGCTACTGGCTAATGTTGTTATTACGAAAACGTAATAACAATGTCACACAAATGAAAACTTTTAAACTGGCTGCATTAGCTGGTTAAAAGTAGCGTTACAATCTCAATTGGACAGATTATAAACTGAAATTGCTGCCCGAAGAAATTAAATTTGGGCCAGAAATACTGTAAGTGCATTGCAAGCATGTGGTCCCTGCTATATGTATTTCGTTCTCAGCTCTAAATGTGTTCTTCCGTTACTTTGGCGGTAATAAACCTCAAAGCGACGGTGTCCATTTCTAATGTTTGTACTATGAAACTGGATGGTGTTAGGTATTTTGCTACTGTAAAAATGTAACTGGTGTTTCTTCAACTTATGTCCAATTGCTGATCTCTTTTTTTTATGTAGCCTAATAAAAAATAAATATTGTTGTAAATTTTTTACTTAAAAACCTTTTATCTTGTAAATACTTGTATGTTCATTTTCAAATGACTTTTGACTTTGACAAATGACTTTTAATGTTTAGATTTCCAATCTTAAACAAAAAAAAAATCCGCTGTACGGCAGAAACAAACTTTGTTGCATTATTTTCCTGTTATCTGTAAAGCTGCTTTGAAACAATATGTATTGTAAAAAGTGCTATAAATAAAGGTGACTTGACTGTATGTACAATTTGAATTATTACTTGTTTGAAATAATGATAATCCAAGCAAAGAATAAAACAAAGAGTGAAATGAATATACCTTTTTACTATTTATTGTGTGAAAGTAATTTAAACTTTGCACAATTATATATTAAATTTGTCATTATCACCTTAAAAAACTATTTGCATCTAAATAAGTAATAAAAGCATTCTTCAGATGAAATACATGAGACATATTTCATATTCATTATGTGCAAAGAAAACCACTTTTAAACTTTGTGTGCATTTAGGATACATAATGTATTTTATTCCAAAAATTGTTTAAATGTCATTGCCATCATTTTTTTCTATCACAAAACAATACCAAACAAAATACATAATGGAAATTACACTGTGGTGGGAATTTGCATTACTTTCTTAAAACAATAATCTGTAATGCATACATATCCACTGTTTGATATTGTTACGGTAATAAATTAAATAAAACACACTTCTCACTACGGGGTAATTTTCTAAAAGTTTGCAGAGCTAAAAGTGACGATAGTTGAAAGAAACATTCTGTGTTATGCACCTAGAAGAGTCTGCACACACACACACACACACACACGCACGCACACACACACGCACACACACACACACATCCATTTGAATATGTTTCAGTTAATAACCCCAGACTGAAACTCATCACACTCATTTGAAACTTCTCAAGCTTCACTTGTCAATCATCTGAACCTGAATGAAAGTGACACTTCTTTTCTGCAGAAAAAATAATGGCTAATGTTAGGGAACACATCAATAACTCAAAAACGACTTTATAAAACAGTGAGACAGACAAAAAGACTGCGCTCCATCAGGCAGTTCTTCAGACAGCTTAAATAAAGAGTTTGACAGCACTCTTTTCCTTTCATTTAATATTTAAGTATTTTTATACCCTGGGTTCTGGGTCTTCCCCGTAGACAGATAAAATGGAGCAGGAATGGCCACAATGACAGGCATTGTCATCCGTCCTCTGAACCTGTCTTTCCAGAACGGAGAGAGTTGTGCAACTGCAGGGCCACAGGTCATTCGGAGGGATGAAATGCGTGTGTGTGTGTGTGTAAACACACAGGCGCATGTGGCAAACGGGGTGTTCGTATCGACATTGTGCCTCACTGGGACGTCAACTGTCATTTGCATAATTACTTCCCTCACACACACAAGCACAAACTCACACACAGAGCAACAAGGACACACGAGTCGGGGGAGATATGCAAACAAAACCCAGAGTGATGAGAGAACAATAGTGGCCTTGAAGGGTCATTTGCTTCTCTTTGGATATATTTAGTCTAATTGTAATTTCTGACAATGGGGCGCCAGGAGTTTGATGCACATGTGCAAATTACATTTTTGGCAGAAGTACTTTCAAAAAACTTTCACAAATGCATACTGGAAGGTACATGATCACAGTTGGTTCATGAGCAAGACTCTCATGTGACACACTAACTGCAGTATTTGTTATGACTGTGGTTAAACTATTACATGTGGGCTATATGTGGCCCAGACGGAATCTGAACACTTTATTCACATGTTCTACGCCGATCGTGGGGGAAAGTCAGCAGAATGTTGTGGATTTCAACATGTTAAAATGTTTTAAATGAACCTTGCCTGATAGCATTATCAAATGAGGCAAAATATCTAATACATTTATATGAAATGTGTGGGGGATGTGTTGACGTTTGTCAATGATTCTACTTTTAAGTACATTTTCCACTCTTGACATTGGACCCTGGAATAATTTAAATGTAACAGGGTTGATACAAACCACATTTTGAAAAAGAAATGTCTTCGGTATATATATAAAATGTGCGAGAACACACTAGGGCTGTGCGTCATTCAGAATTGATAACGCTCAGTTCCTGAATTTGAAACAAGAAAAAATGTCGATACCACTTCACTTAGACTTTTTGGCAACTTTTTTTTTTAATTTCCCTTGTAACTTTTGACAATGACACATTAAAATCAGAAAGAAATACGGATGCAGTGGGAGTTAGCCTTAAACTCAGCAAAAGTATTCCGACTCATTCTGAACAGACGTTATAATACACTGACGTTAGCTTAAATGCTAACAAGCTTATCAAAAGGTTGGGAAAAGTTTGATGGGGTAATAATTTATCAAGACACACTTACTTACTAACTGACAAAGTAACTTGATTTGGCAAGCAAATAGTAACGCAATGTTAAGTTGGTAACCAAGCATTACATCGTTGGCAGCAAACTTAGCTCAGAATTGATGTAGTACCGTGAAAAGTATTGCGATTTATAATGGTCCTTTACGATTGTTGCTTGTCAGACTGTACGAACATGAACCCCACTGTAAGCAGTGTCACAGTGTGGATCTCAATTGTCATTAATGTCAGACTGTACGACAGTCAAGGCGTGTTAAAAACGGACGGGCGCAAGAAAACTCGGCCGGAGTGTTACATCGTCAATCAATGACATGTTCGCATTACATGCAGGATTGAAATGGTGGCTACAAATAAATCTCTACTGTTAATTTGGGTCATGGTTTGTCTTGAAAAACAAAGACAATTTGACGGTCGTCGTAGGAGAAGTCGCACTGCAGGACTGAGAGTCGAATCTTCTGACACTGCCAGAATTTCGTTTGAGGTCAAATTTGCTCGCAACAGTCATTAATCGGCTGTCAGTAAACTAACTAACTAACACTAATCTTTCAGGATTTGCTCAATTTGTCCCAGACGGCCAAATCGTGGCCCAAAACGCTCTGTGTGCACCCGACTTTAACCATGGAAAAGAAGAAAATGCTGTTATCTTGATTCCGATTGGCCAAAAGACTCAAGGCGCCACACCTAAGATGTTTTACTGGGATGGTTTGAGAGACGTCTATGGTCTCACTCCAGTCTATGGGAAATTAGCCCATTTCCCATTTCCGAGCTTTATTGTGCTTGCGATTTCACCCCGGCAAAATTCACTGAACTAGTGACTAGTTTGTGGGTATGATGACTCATTTCTAAACAAAAAAAAGCTAATGTTTAGGAAAAAAATTAAAGCTGGTTTGACAAAAAAAAAATTTCAAAAGACTTTTATAGGCCTTGCAAACAGATAGATAGAACGACAGGCAGACAGACCGACATATACAGTATATATATATATAGATAGACATTATCAATGTAATTTATAAAACGAATAATAAAAGGTATATAGTTCTGCAATTCTACAGCACAAAAGTCTTTGTTTCCCATCTGCAGAATTCTTCAGAAAGCTGCAGATTTCCACGAGGTTCTCTGCGGAGAGAAATGACTGAGTGCATGGCACCACATACGTCCAATCTAAGAGGGTTTATATTATCGATGATCCACACTGCGTCTGAAGATCTTTCTCTCTGGTTGATGACAGTCCCATCAGATGGAGACGGGACCCGTACAGCAGGTGTGGCTGGGCAGGGCTGGGTGGGTGGATGACGGATGGGGCTGATAGGGTGAGAGGGGTGTGAGACGGGCTGTGTTATCAGCTGAGCAGGCGGCCGGCCTGTCTGTGTGATGTGTGTGCTGTCGCTCCATACTTTATAGCTCTTTTCCTGTCTGTCCTCCATCTCTGGAGTACCACTCATGCAGCTGAAATGGGATTTGACCCCCCTTCTCTTTTTTGTCATCACATTCGTTCTTCTTTCCTTTTGAATTTCACCCACTCGCATTCTCTTCACAGCATCAAGAAAATTAGCCAAATAAAAGTTTGTCAAGTCTGGGACAAACTTAGTAGTCTGTCTCTACAAATGTTGGTATATTTTACTGTAGTTTCAAATCACCCTGCATGAGAAACGTCCAGAAGGATCCCTATTTTGACCAGGGTTTGAAGGCCTCGCTGGAGTTCGAAAACTCAGGACCCCTCAGGACTGAAGATTTAATGATAAAATGGATAGTGTTGGCTCTGAAATGCTGACTGGACAAGCCAAGTTTGAAGCGTTCAAACAGTGGTACTCACACACATTAATGCAAATTGCTACAAACTATTAAAATAGGCACATACTGTAGTTTGACTGATAATGTACTGTATACAATGGTTAAGGGACAATCTTAAAGGGATAGTTCGGCCAAAAATGATATTTAACCCATGCATTACTCACCCTCAAGCCGTTCGAGATGCATCTGTCAATCTTGTTTCAGACGAACACATTTTCAGTTATTTTAGAAAATGTCTTAGACCCTTCAGTGGATATAATGTGAAGCAATGGGGTCCACCTCCTTCAAGTCCCAAAATGTGAATACATCCTTCACAAAAGTAATCCATCCGGCTCCAGGGGGATAAACGAAGGCCTTCTGAGGGTAATCCGTGCGGTTTTGTCCTAAAAATATACATATTTAAAACTTTATAAATGAAAATATCTGACTTCCGGCAACGATCGACGAGCGTTCACGGGTGATTGAAGTCGGCGTACGAGGTAAGACGTAGCGTAGGAACCGTCGTGACGTAGAACGAACGCGCCAGCGCAGCCAGAGAGCAGAGCAAAACAAAACACGAAAGCGCGTGAACGCACACGCGTCGATCGTTGCCGGAAGTCAGATATTTTCATTTATAAAGTTTTAAATATGTATATTTTTAGGACAAAACCGCACGGATTACCCTCAGAAGGCCTTCGTTTATCCTCCTGGAGCCGGATGGATTACTTTTGTGAAGGATGTATGCAGTGGTGGAAAGAGTACTGAAAAAGCATACTCAAGTAAAAGTACTGTTACTTGTCAAAAAATGTAGTGAGAGTAGAGTAAAAGTACCGGTCCTAAAAACTACTCAAAGTAGGAGTAAAAAGTAGCCCTTTTAAAAGTACTCAAGAGTAGTGAGTAGTGAGTATTATGCTATGAATGTTAGTCCACCTTATACCCTGCAAATTGAAAATGTAGCTTACTCTTTTATCACAGATTCATAGAAAAAAAGAAACCGTATTTCAATATTTCTCCAACAGTTTTATTTTTGACTGCTAGCACTAAAAATACAGCGTTTCCCCTACCATTGTTTTGGACGAACCCCCCCCCCCTAAAATACTGACAAAATCTAGTCATAAAAAAGGAATTTATAACTCGGAATTTCACGGAATTTGTAAATTTTTTGAGGAATAAATAGAAAGCAGTTCAGTACACTTGAAATCAAATCGCGATATAGTGTGCGTGTGTGTGAATATTAAACCACAAAGACAATTTAAATACGAATCCTGCATGTTCTGTGTGAATGAATGGTGCAGCCGACGCGCAGTTTCATTTACCACACACACACACACACACACACACTGAAGCACGTGTGAGGTGTGACGCTTGCGCTGTTTTTTTGCCTATATGAAGACACAAATGCATGAACCAGGCTCAAGATCCACTCCGAAAGTCACTTCGTGAACAAAATAAATTGGCGCCAGGTGTCTCGAAGTCTGTTGATGCTGGTTTGATGCAAAGTTTTCCGCGCGCGATTTGATTTGACGGGAATCACGCATGGAGTCACATGATGACTTATTATAAAAATAAATATTAATATAAATGTAGCGACGGCAGGTTCAGGGAAAATAGCGCAGTAAAAGTACCGATACAGCACTTAAAATGTACTCAAGTAAAAGTAAAAGTACACTGTTTTTAAACTACTTAAAAAAGTACAATTCCTAAAAAAAACTACTCATTACAGTAACGAGAGTATTTGTAATTCGTTACTTTACACCACTGGATGTATGTACATTTTGGGACTTGAAGGAGGTGGACCCCATTGCTTCACATTATATCCACTGAAGGGTCTAAGACATTTTCTAAAATAACTGAAAATGTGTTCATCTGAAACAAGATTGACAGATGCATCTCGAACGGCTTGAGGGTGAGTAATGCATGGGTTAAATATCATTTTTGGCCGAACTATCCCTTTAATGCATTTCTAATTCATATTTATAATGCATTTTTATTCATTTTTATTAACTATACCTTTCAAAAGTTTGGGGCCAGTAAGATTTGTTGGTAACACTTTACAATAAGGTTAATTAGTTTACATTAGTTGATGTATTAACTAACATGAACTAATCACTATTGATGAACTATTGATGAGCCTGACACTGTTTTTGCGACTCCTGTTTAAGGCTGTTCGCTTTGCTGTACTTGTCTGTGCTGTGCTGTTATGCATGGTATTATTGTCTTTTAATTTTGTAGTTCTGTAAAGCACTTTGGTCAGTCGGTGGCTGTTATAAAACGTGCTATATAAATAAAATGAACTTGAACTTAATCAAGAGCAATCCATTTGTTACTGTATTTGTTAATCTTTGTTAACGGTAGTTAATAAAAATACATATGTTCATTGTTAGTTCACAGTGCATTAACTAATGTTGACAAGATTTTAATAAAATTGAAATACACATTAATAAAGATTCATAAATGCTGTATACATGTAGTTCATTATTAGTTCAATGAGTGTAGTTAACTAAAGAACATTATTGTAAAGTGTTACAGATTTTTTTTATGCTTTTGTAAGAAGCCTCTTATGCTCACCAAGGCAGCATTTATTTGATTAAATAAAACAGTAATATTGTGAAATATTATTACAATTTAAAACAACTGCTTTCTATTTCAATATATTTTAAAATGTAATTTATCCCTGTGATGCAAGGCTGAATTTTCAGCATCATTACTCCAGTCTTCAATGTCACATGATCCTTCAGAAATCATTCTAATATGTTTTTATTTTTTTTCTCTTATTATCAATGTTGAAAATCAGTGTTGCTTCATATTTTCCTCAAACAGTTTGGTCGTCTCTACCGTATGTCACGATAGCTGGGCTTCCAGTCGTTCTTCCGAAGCGGACGTTTCAACCTTCCACTTCTGTTATTAATATAACAATTTATTTGGCAAGATCTTTTCAAGGTGATCAATATCCTGTCTTTATGAAGAATGTCATGTGTGGATATTAGCATGTGTGTGTTGGGGCTGGTTTGTTTGATTATAACCTGTCCATAACTAGAATGTGCTGAATGTAAGTTTATGATGAATGCAAGTAGACAGTGACGGAGTTGCAGTTTTGGCTTCTCTCCTTTTATCCTTCCCTCCCTTCTCGCCCTTCTTTCTCCTCTTCGCTACTCATTCTGACAGAGACACACGACATGGAGTCGCACGGCTTTAATGGCTACGTTCAGCCGCTGTGAAGGTGACACATCGCCTGTGTGTCCGTATGTGGTGTTTGTGTGTTATTGAGAGCTGTGTGTTATCTATTACCGTGCCCACCTTTGATAACTTCCCAGAATTCCTCCTGCTAGCCATCAACAGCATCGCTCCCTTGTGTGGTCCGTGAGTCATCGACATCACACACGCGTACTGGAAGGGAGAGAGATGTTGATGTAGAATTAATGCCTTCCTATGATCCTGTTTCACTGGTTATTCTGTCAAATGAAGGGCATTGAAACAACTGCATCTCCATCTTTACTGGCCTGCCCTCTCCTCTCTCTCTCTTCTCCTCACCTCTTTCCTCTGTCATCTCCGCCTATCAATCAAAAATGTATTAAGTCCAAAGTGGGGCCGATCAAAGGCAGAATTCCTCCGAGGAGGACAGATAAGGCCTATCTCATTAATAAGTGCTTTAGCATCAGAGAAGACCTCTGCCTCCCTCCCCACCCCTGCCTTTGATATCTAATTATCCTCACACACACACACCCCTCCCATCTCCTCTCTATCAGACATTGAACATGCTACACCGATGTACATACACACACAGACGGTGCGTGAACATAGGATGTCACTGTTTAAAAGGCGCGCTTCAAGACAAAAAAAAAAAATATTTGCAGAAGAAAATGTAGGATCCAGCCCATGAAAAACTCGCCACCGCCAGGCTAAAGTGTTGTGGGTGGTTGCCACGGTGTTGCTAAATTGTTGTGGGTGGTTGCTAGGGTGTTGCTAGGGCTTAAGTAAAAAGATCCCACCAATAAGTCTGATATGAGATTCAGGTGGCCTACCTGTTCTTATATCTGCAAGGTCAAAATCATATGTAGGCTTGTTTCCGCTACAGTAGAAAACAAGATAATTGCGACTTTTTATCTCACAATTTTACATCTCGCAATTCTGACTTCTGTTCTAAGAATTGTGAGGTATGAACTAATAGTTCAAAGGGGGAAACAATGACTTTTTTTCTCACAACTGCGTTATAAAGTCAATATCTCAAGTTTATATCTCACAATTCTGACTTTAAAACACGGAATAGCGAGTTTATATCATGCAATTCTGATATATTTAATCACATTTTATATATATATATATATAACACCATATATATATAACACCATATATATATATTTTATATATATTTCATATTTTTTATTCTTTGGCGGAAACAAGCTTCCATGTCTAAATACAAGGAATATAAATATATTCAACAAGCTGCACGATTTGAGGTATGATTTACATCTGTAGCAAAAATTATGTTCAATACATCATTGTTATGATGACTGAAACATACACCTAATTATACTCCTAATAACTAAATTAGATAATAACTAAACTACATTAAAAATGTATTTAATAATAAAAGATTAAATAATAAAAACACCAGCAACATATCTTACTCAAAGAGTCTAACTTTTCACTTGAAGCAAATTAATTAGTGTTTCCACAAATATCACATTTACATCAAATAAAATAAAAAATCACAAATCACTATCATCAAATGACAAAAGTTGTTTTTGTTGTTGTGTTTTTTTTTTGTTTTTTGTTTTTTGATGAAACAACTCTTCTGGTCTTTTCTCGTTAGCTTAAGTACAGAGAGAAGCCTGACTTAGGATCCGACATAAAGATATTTATGGATGTCTGCGTTTCTAAGTCTAAACTGCTGGTGTTATTGCAGCTCAAAGCTTCTTTTTCAGGCATATATTCATTGTAAAATATCTGAATGGGTAACATGCTGTGGGGTTGAGCAGGTATTGAACGAATCCATGCTGAACAAACAAAGGCAGCAGATCAGATGTTAAAGGAATATTTCAGGATAAACACAATAAGCCCCACATCTGTGACAGTTCATCTACTGAAAAAAGTCAAATTTACTCAACTTTACAGCTCAAATGGCAAACAATTTTACTGGTTAAAAAAAAATTCTACTTTCAAAAGGACCACTGTAAAAAAACACTATTACAAAGCACACTATTTACGGAAATGAATATATTTAAGTGCATGCTAACTGAATGTAATTGTCCCACTTAAGTAGCACATCTTATTTGCAATTTAGTGCACTTAAAATATATTAACTTTTGAATGTAATATCAAATAACACACTACTTTACATGTGCTTTAGTATGCTAGTCATGCTTTTAAGATTTAAAGTACACTATGCACACATTCAATATAATTAAGAGGAATTCTCCCCATTCATTGATACAAGTAAAGCTATTTTGCTAGTGTTGAAAGTATATACTATAGAAAGTATAGCCACAATACCAAACCTTTATACATACAGTATTAATATGATAGCGATTTTAATACTAGTGTGTCTGTGCAAAGTTATATCCATATTTTTCAACTCCAATTATAAATGTGCAACATTCATTTCAGGTTAATATAAGGATAATACAAAGAAACTATTTACAAAAGTTCTGTTTACATCACAAACAGATAACCAGAAGTCCGTAAGACTTACTGCTAATAAGACAATTTAGAATATGTTACAACACAAAATAAACTATTTTGCACATAGGAAATAATATAGCAAAAATCTAAGCTTCATATTTCTGTTTTAAACACTCCTACAGACTTTAATTGTACTTAAATTACTGTCAATGCATTTCCCGTACATTATTTGCAAACAGGGGGACAAGTTATTTTCATTATTTTCGGTGGCAGTAAACACACAGGCCCCAGACGCTGGGATATTCCTTTAACGGAGGCGTGATTCAGCTCTGAAAAGATACAACGCGGCCCAGACAGCCAAAAAGAGGTGTGGAGGAAAAGACTGAGAGAAATGAACAAAAGAAATAAAGAGGAATGAAATGGAGTGAGACGGAGAGAGGAGAAATCAGAGAAAGAGAAAAGAGCAGGGAGAGAAAGTGTTCTTTTTTCCTTCTCTCATTCTCTCTCGCTCGCTCCTTAGTTTTCTGTAAAAGAAGCTGTGAGAGATAAGACTAAAAGGACAGTCAGTCTGTTCCGAACAATCCTTTCCCTGTCCCTCTCCCTCTTTCTCTCTCTCCCTCTTTCCCTGTCTCATCCCCCCACTCTGCTACAGTTCCTTCTGCTTAATGGCCCCCACTCAGATTTCCATTGATGCCTGTGCTGATAGACCCTCTCTCCTGATAGACCCTGTTCTCCTCAGGTCTGCGCTCTCCTTTCAGACCACGCTACTTTACTCCTGACCGTCCATCTACAGTAACACACGCTCCAAAACATGCTCCGAACGCAAATCATTCACCTCATATACAATGTGCTCAAGTTCAGACAATTCAGTAGTTATTGAACTAGTTATTTAGTAACAGTCTAGTCTTAACATGCCTCCCTCCCTTTACAAAAATGAATGTACATGTAAATACATACATAGAGTTGTTGATTGATTAAAGTGCCCTATCATGTTTTTTCATATATTACCTATCATGTAGTGTGTAATACGGCTGTTTGTAAAGCAAAGTTTCAAAAATCAAAGTGCACGGCAAATAAAGTTATTGTCTCCTAAAATAAAGAATCGATTCTGAACTGCTGAAACAAGTCTTCAGAGATTCCAGTCTCACTTCCTGTTTCATACCTATGTAACAATGTAACAAATGTGCATATTGCCAATCTATGCTCTTCATTGGCTGGCATGAACAACATCTACTTTGACCTGCCCTCAAAAACTAGTTGTAAGAGTTTGGTTTGTGTTGTCGACATGTCAAGTTTTCAGCACTGCAATCTTTACTTCTAAAGGATGAGAACTCGTGCTGGAATTGATACGGCACACCCAACTCTATCTTTCGTATCACTGTGCATCAAGTGCTGACCAATAAAATCAGAGTAGAACGATCACAACAGACTGGGCCATCTGACCAATCAGAGCAGAGTAGACCAATCACAACAGACTGGGTCATCTGACCAATCAAAGCAGTGTAGACCAATCACAACAGACTGGGTCATCTGACCAATCAGAGCAGAGTAGACCAATCACAATAGACTGGGCCATCTGACCAATCAGAGCAGAGTAGACCAATCACAACAGACTGAGCCATCTGACCAATCAGAGCAGTGTAGACCAATCACAACAGACTGGGTCATCTGACCAATCAGAGCAGAGTAGACCATTTACAACAGACTGGGTCATCTGACCAATCAAAGCAGTGTAGACCAATCACAACAGACTGGGTCATCTGACCAATCAGAGCAGAGTAGACCAATCACAATAGACTGAGCCACTTAACCAATCAGAGCAGTGTAGACCAATCACAACAGACTGGGTCATCTGACCAATCAGAGCAGAGTAGACCAATCACAACAGACTGGGTCATCTGACCAATCAGAGCAGAGTAGACCAATCACAATAGACTGAGCCATCTGACCAATCAGAGCAGTGTAGACCAATCACAACAGACTGGGTCATCTGACCAATCAGAGCAGAGTAGACCAATCACAACAGACTGGGTCATCTGACCAATCAGAGCAGAGTAGACCAATCACAACAGACTGGGTCATCTGACCAATCAGAGCAGAGTAGACCAATCACAACAGACTGGGCCATCTGACCAATCAGAGCAGAGTAGACCAATCACAATAGACTGGGCCATCTGACCAATCAGAGCAGAGTAGACCAATCACAACAGACTGGGTCATCTGACCAATCAGAGCAGAGTAGACCAATCACAATAGACTGGGCCATCTGACCAATCAGAGCAGAGTAGACCAATCACAACAGACTGAGCCATCTGACCAATCAGAGCAGTGTAGACCAATCACAACAGACTGGGTCATCTGACCAATCAGAGCAGAGTAGACCAATCACAATAGACTGGGCCATCTGACCAATCAGAGCAGAGTAGACCAATCACAACAGACTGAGCCATCTGACCAATCAGAGCAGTGTAGACCAATCACAACAGACTGGGTCATCTGACCAATCAGAGCAGAGTAGACCATTTACAACAGACTGGGTCATCTGACCAATCAAAGCAGTGTAGACCAATCACAACAGACTGGGTCATCTGACCAATCAGAGCAGAGTAGACCAATCACAACAGACTGGGTCATCTGACCAATCAGAGCAGAGTAGACCAATCACAATAGACTGAGCCATCTGACCAATCAGAGCAGTGTAGACCAATCACAACAGACTGGGTCATCTGACCAATCAGAGCAGAGTAGACCAATCACAACAGACTGGGTCATCTGACCAATCAGAGCAGAGTAGACCAATCACAATAGACTGAGCCATCTGACCAATCAGAGCAGTGTAGACCAATCACAACAGACTGGGTCATCTGACCAATCAGAGCAGAGTAGACCAATCACAACAGACTGGGTCATCTGACCAATCAGAGCAGAGTAGACCAATCACAACAGACTGGGTCATCTGACCAATCAGAGCAGAGTAGACCAATCACAATAGACTGAGCCATCTGACCAATCAGAGCAGTGTAGACCAATCACAACAGACTGGGTCATCTGACCAATCAGAGCAGAGTAGACCAATCACAACAGACTGGGCCATCTGACCAATCAGAGCAGAGTAGACCAATCACAATAGACTGGGCCATCTGACCAATCAGAGCAGAGTAGACCAATCACAACAGACTGGGTCATCTGACCAATCAGAGCAGAGTAGACCAATCACAATAGACTGGGCCATCTGACCAATCAGAGCAGAGTAGACCAATCACAACAGACTGAGCCATCTGACCAATCAGAGCAGTGTAGACCAATCACAACAGACTGGGTCATCTGACCAATCAGAGCAGAGTAGACCAATCACAACAGACTGGGCCATCTGACCAATCAGAGCAGAGTAGACCAATCACAACAGACTGGGCCATCTGACCAATCAGAGCAGAGTATACCAATCACAACAGACTGGGTCATCTGACCAATCAGAGCAGAGTAGACCAATCACAACAGACTGGGTCATCTGACCAATCAGAGCAGAGTATACCAATCACAACAGACTGGGTCATCTGACCAATCAGAGCAGAGTAGATTTTTCTACAGAGTAGAAATTTCCGGCAATCCATTTTTTTAACGGTTATACTGTACGGTAGGGGGCGCTATTATGCATCTTCTGAAAATAATATAATATGAATTATTTAATTTTACATTAAAACTGCAAAATTCATGTTTCATGTCTTATTTTTCTTCAAATTCAAACGTTAAACTGTTAAACTTTTAATTTGTCGGAAAACAGCAGGGATCTCTTAAAGCTTCTCTTTTGTTGATTAGTGCTTCTCATCAAAGATACAGAGATAAACTCAGTATGGAGCAGCATTTACTGTGAACCAAGTCACGTTGAGACGCTGCAAACACTGGCAGATAACGAGTTGCTTGTGTGTAAAACAACACAGTGCTTTGCTTCACTCTGAAAAATGCAGCGCATATTTTTATTTCACAGACTTTGCAATATGATTATCGCACTAAGGCATTTTGCGATTTCAGGTTTATTTTGATCCATTATGTAGCCCTAATAATTCCTTTCCAACAGTGTAAAAAGCGTTGGTCAATTTTGTTACAAGTGTTAAAATATAGTAATAATAACTGTAATATTTGTAGAAAAATTACTAATAGGTTTGTTCTTGTTAAACTATGGTTGTCATGGTAAATGCTTTTGTAAGTGCTTGATCTGGGGGTGGTCACAAGTTTGCCAAAACATTTGTGAAATTTACTTATTTTAGTGTGCAACTATTTCTAAGCCTGGTACACGCAATATGTAAATTGGATAAATCGTGCTGTGATTTACCCTATTAACAACCTGTACCGTGGTAAATCAGTCTGACTCATAAAAACACTAAGGTGGTGAACACAAACAAACCCACACGCACACACACCTTCACACACCTTCAACAGAATCCACCAACCTGGAGGAGGGTAAAATGTTCTCCTTCAGTCGAAATATTACTAATCGCTCAAGGCTCTTCTTAGAGCAAACAGACAGAGGATTTACCAGAACAAAACAGAGCAAAACACACCCCATGCAGCACACAAAGACTCAAAGGCAACTTTAAATAAGGCCTTCATCTCCGCTCGCCTTGTTATGAAGACGCGCATGTTGAAAGGGTACGAAAACAGTCATTAAAAGCACGAAAATTGTGCGTCAAAAACTCAGGTCACAATGTTTACAAAGAGAGGAAAATTTAATCCAATCACAGAGTCTTCTCTCCGCTTCCTTCTGCTCTTTTCATGAGCTTAGGACACAAATTAAAAACGAAAACAGCAAAACTAATTAATTTACTGATCATGAGAAAAAAAATGTCTACTTTGTATTTTAAAGAACAGAACTGCATGCACAAAGATATAAGGGGAAAACACACAGAGGAAAAGCAATGAGAATGATTCGTCTTGCTATGTATATGTTTAATTAGCATATTTAAAGGAGAAAAAAAAATCTACACTCAAAACAATGTTAAATGTTTAAAGGGGCGGAAAAATCTCCCGTCAGTGAATAAAGACACGGTTTTGTCTGGGCAAAACATCAAATCCAAGTGTTGCGCTAGTGAAACTGCAAAATATACATCCATATATACAACAGAAACAGATGTGGTTATGATTGCACGCCGTAACAATAATGGTTTCCGGGGAAAATTCTACATTTCCCATGGATTTATGGAGAAAAAAAACCGTCACATTAATACGAAAGTTTCGCATGCACAAACCTTAACCTCTTTCTTCCTCTGCATCTCTGTTTCTCTCTGACTGTGTGACCTGGAGTTGCTCTGCCGCCCGAGGGCTTGAATAACTGTCTGGTGCCAGGCTTCTGCACCCAGGGGCTTGTGGGAGATGAGGCAGGGGTTGTGAAAAGGCATGTGTTGAGTGTGTGCGAGCATGTCCGCTTGTCTTGTCCCCTTTACCTGACCTCGATCATGGGATCCCAAACCAGCCACGGCCAACGCAAAGATCACTATACAGACAAAGAGGAAAGAGCTGAACAAGTCAGCACAATGACCTATATGGAGCAGCGTTCCCAGAATTCTCTCTGATTGCATGTCATCCTCTCTGGACCCACAATGCTATTATTGACGACTGCTACTGACAAACAGTGATGCTCTTCAAAACATGTTTTCATAATCATGTAAGAGTCACTTTTCATAGATGTCTCCAGCAATAATCTCCCTCCTCCATGTGGACACAAGGGCTGCTGCTGAGCGCGTTGCCCCAGGGCAGGGCTCTCTCTCTGGGCATGAGGGGGCCGGCTCCCTGGGTGGTTTGGCCTGGATGAAGGCTCTTGTGCTCAATGACGGGTCTGGTTGTGATTTTGTGTCTGAATGTTCACTTTGGCTGTCTGCTTTTTCCCAGGGATCCAGGGTGATGTGGAGGTCAGGGAGGCTCCAGTCAGTATGTTTTGGGGACTGTGTGTGTGTGTGGCACAGGGAAGCATTTCTAAAACAGCGAGGGCCACGCTCCCCTACCCTTCCTTAACAAGTGAAAGCAAACAAACAGTATGTTTTGATAGTATGTTTTGATTTTGGTTTCACAAAGGCTGCATTAATTTGATAAAAAAAAAAAAAACACTAAAAAACGCAATATTGTGAAATATCATTACAATTTAAAATAGCTGTTTTCCATTTTAATACATTTTAAAATGTAATTTATTTCTGTGATGGTAAAGCTGAATTTTCAGCAGCCATTACACCAGTCTTTAGTAGCTGTGTTTCCAACCAAAGTTACGAATTTAACTTGTGCGCAAAAAATGGAAAAATTTGCGAATAAAGCAGAGTTTAAAGCAGAACACTTCCTGGGAAATTAACAATATCTGTCATAAAAATGGTAGTTGCTGCAATCAAGGAAGCCACTGTCGCTTTTTCTTTTTTCCTTCATCATAAATGACTTGCGTCTCAAAGCAATAAAGTTTGTCACGTTATCATGCGAGTCACTTCGGAGAGGGCATTATACCAAATCCTCCTGATGACAGGCTTTGACTCCGGTGTTTCAGAATGATCAAACCAACATCTGAGATGCTGTGATGTGATTGGTCCTCTGGTTAGACCAGTTATCCAATCGCTTCCTCTGTTCAGGCAAAGTCAAGTGAGTTTATTGTTGCGCATCGAGGGATCTATTTGGTAAATGTATTTCTATTGAATTTGATGCATATCTTCTTAACAGATAAAAATATATCCAATTGAGCGCATTCGATTTTTATGTGCATTTTTTATGCAAAAATGGAATGGAAACAGTGTCACATGATTCTTCAGAAATCATTATAATATGCTGATTTGCTGCTCAAGAAACATTTCTTATTTAGCGCTTTGAGTCTGAGAAAGGCCCATTACAAATAAATATATTATTATTATTATTATTATCAATGTTGAACCTTTTTTTTGTGGAAACTGATTCATTTTTTGATGAATGGAGAGTTCAAAAGAACAGCATTTATTTGAAATATTTATTTTGTAAAACTTTTTACAGTCACTTTTGACTGGAGATGTTTTGGGGACGGTGTGTTTAAGTGTATATGTATGTGTGTGTGTGTGTGTGTGTGAGTGTGCGTTTATGTGTATGTTTACGTGTATGTGAGTGTGTGTGTATGTTTGTGAGTGAGTATGTGTGTGTGTGTGCGCATTTATGTTTGTGTGAGTGAGTGTGTGTTTGTGTGTGTGTGTGTGTGTGGCAGAGGGACTTTTTTCTCCAACGAGGACAGCGCTCCCCTACCCTTTCTTAACAAGGGAAAGCAAACACACATCCTCTGATCCTGTTGGCCAGACATGCGTTTTCAAATCTGAACAGCCTCTCCTCTTACACGCCACCTAAAACAGGAAGTGACACTTAAAACGGTACTATTCGACCGGGATTGATATGACCCGGCAACGTACAGGTCAGTGAAACACGGCTCTCAAGGCCACTCGGCATAACGATTACACTAACTTTTTTAGCATTCCTTGCTCCCACACGTTCAGCTAATCTCCGACAGGAAAAGGTTGGGGGGCATTTCTAACAAGTTCAGGGAACACCGGGGTATTGGGTCAGTGTTGATTTTGGATCCTCAAGGATTTGCCCCCTCCATAAATATCTTCCATAATCTAAATTTGCCATAGGCCCGGCGAATTCATCAAGCACAAATAATTAGGTCTTGTATTCAGTTTGCTTCATGCAATCACTCCATGTGGTCAGGTGACCGGGAAGAGGAAGGGACAAGGAGGGTGAACCGAAAGGTCATGGCCAGGTCATCATAACCCATCAAAAAGCGAAACAGATGCGAGAATAGTGCATCGTTCAAAATCTTTACCTTATTTTCTCTCCTCCAGAGTGGGGATTATGCTGGCTTTAGCTCAAGTGTATGTCCTGTTTTCTTTGTGGAAGCGAGCTCGTCATACTACCACAGCATGAGACAGGGCTATTTAGTGGACGCCACCCCTGTGGAAACAGCCTAACCTTTAAATGCTCAGGCAAATCCCACTTCAGACCTCTGCAAAATCGAAAGCTTTAGGGTCAATGACAACAAAAGATGTCTAAGATCATGAAACAAAAACTCTAGTGAAGAATGCATGTGCCAGAAACGTATTCTTTGTATTGATGTTGGTTTCTTACATTTTTCAAACAACTTAAAATACTATTTTGTACTATAAAATAACTTTCAACTTTAATATATGTAAATGTAAACACTTTCAAATAATGAATATAACACATTGTTCTCTGGGTAATGATATTTGACACTAGACAACCTGAACTAACTAATGTTGTCACTGAATAAACAATGTCATATAAATAGCTATATGTAAATAGGGTCTACAGGGGTCCAATCTGTGATATCATTGTTTGTTTTATGTCATTTCCTGTATATTGGTTACACCACACTGACTGAAACGTTCTTCAAATATGAATATTTTACAAAATAAACCTATCCACTACTTATAATAAAATTAAGCAGTCTGTCTTTCTTGTTAATTTCCGGCATTTGATGATTTCTTAAACGAATTTAGAATTAACTGAAATAAGTATCTTATTCTCACAAAGGCTATTTCAAATATACATTAAAACATTTTAAAATGTCATTAATTCTTGCATTGGCAAAGTTAGATTCCCTACATTTAAAAAGCTAATTTACTCTTCAGTGTCACATGATCCTTCAGAAATCATTCTGACATGATGATTTGATATTCAAGTATTCTCAATTTAACATCAATGTTAAAAACATTTTTGTAGAAACTGTGATACATTTTTAAGGATTCTTTGAAGAAACAGCATTTATTTGACAAATATTTTTTGTAAAAGTCTTAATGTCACTTTTGATCAATTTAATGCATCCTTGCTGAATGCTGAATAAAATAATGAATTTGTGTGTGTGTGTGTGTGTGTGTGTGTGTGTGTGTGTGTGTGGTGTGTGTATATATGTATATTAAAATAAAATATGTCATGTCATTGACTCTCACATGCAGGAGACCAGAGAATGAAAAGCAGAAACTACATTAAAGAAGGCACACATTCCTCCTGATTTATTTGCCATACATTGCTAAAATCATCTTGTTGATTCAGTTTGTGTCTCTGGATGAATTTGAAATGACAAACTTTAATCCGCTCCGTCTGAGCAAATCAAAGGAGCGGCGACCAGAACACTCTCGAACAATTTTCCCAGAGTGCACCAGGGCTCCCGTCGTCAGCCTGTCTGCCCTGTCTTTTACTTTCATACTTTCTATTTTTGAGTTTTTGTTTGCTTGTTTCTCTCCTTATCATGCCATCTGGAATTCAACTCCATGGTTCTGATAAACATGGGGCACCACTTTGTCTCTCTTTCTCTCTTTCCTTCTCTCTCACATTCTCAGATGGACTTGTGATTTGACAGGCATGACAGTACGAGGACAAGACTCCCAGCATGTGAAAACAAATAAACAAATCAATGAGATAAGTCTGAAATATGTACAGAATCTTATCCTCACAGGAAACTAAAAAAATGTGCAAACTGGCAGAGCTGCCCTGGTATAGTGCGGTGTGATCGGAGAGACATATCAAGAAGCAATGAACAGATCGTGACCTTACACCCGAACCTCTCTCGCCAGGGTCATCTGCGAGGTACAACGATTCATTCAACATCATGGATGTCAAATCTCTTATTTATGTTGTATTATGAAGTAACTTACTGTATGACTTTCATACTACGTGCAATTAAAGTAAATGGAGACCTGAGTCTGTCAAGGTCCCCCCCAAAAAAAAAGAAATCCATACCCAGAGGGTGTATATAAATTAAAGTACAGTTGGTCACATCATGTATTTTTACACTGTAAAGAGTGCTCAGTTGACTTAACTTAAAAACATTGAGGAAACCTGTTGCCTTAAATTTATTAAGTAAATACACTTCATGCTTAATCAAAAAAAATTAAGTCATGTGGAATTGTCATGTTCACATAACTTAATTTTTTCAATACAGCATTTAGTGTATTAATCATATTAAGGCAATGGGTTTACAAAAAAAAAATACAAAAAAAAAATGAAGAGAACTGAACACGTTTTACAGTGATCGGATAGCAATCTGATCACGAAAAGACTGTGTGTAAATGCCCTCCAAGACATATTTGAGCAGTTTTAGATTGATAGCAATTCGATCATGCATACAAAATCCGAATGTACATGTGTCTCATTGTTCAGACCACATAACTCAACTATGTCAGTTAATGGAAGTGTGAAACCCCCATAATCCCCACACAAGAAGAAACCAATCATGGTTGGATGGAGCAACACTAATTTCCATATTGGGTGAAGAGAATTCATATTTAAATGTTCCTCTAGGATGCAAAATGCAAAACAAGATATTAAAATCTTGGACAAATCTAAACCTAAAGCTCTAAAATGCTCAAGTTTTAAGACGTCCACGGGCATGTTCGAAAATAAACTTGAAGTAAGGTCCTAGCATAAGCAATTCAAGCAAATCTGATTGAATGAAGCCCAAAATCACATGATACGATTCACAAGGTTCAGAAAGAGACGCGAGAAATAAATGAACTCTTTCTTTACCACTCCAGACATGAAAGAAAAATGAGTGAAAGAGGGAGACAGTAAAATACAAAGAGCACACTAAGGAGCACGGGGAAAAACAAGGACAGAGATCGAAAGAGTCAATGTACGAACGGAGAACGAAGGAGACGGGAAAGATAAAAACCCGGGCGGCCATGTGGGTGATTCCAGCCTCGGTCAGGTGTGTCCAAACACGGCGTGCTGAGACAGACAGGCGCGGGCACAGGCGGGCAGACTGGCGTCAGCGGCCACACGCATGCCCTGTCGCACCACACGCCAAGGGCCCGCATACCAGCGCTCCCACACGCATGTACACAATGAGAGCTCAGTCCTGCATCACGCACCAGCGGCAACAGCAATGTGAAATATTCAAACAGGGACAAAGGTACAGCACAGGAGGGGTGTGAGGGGATCGTGACGGCCCGCCGAGGGGTGACGACGAGACCTGGACACAGAGATCACAGTGGAGAGACTTTACACAACTTTGATGGAGTTGGGACCATTAAGGGTTAGGGTCAAGACCATTAGATACAGTTCAAGAGAAATTAGGTCATAGGTCATGTTCAGTGACACGCCGTGTTTAGATTTTTCATTACATTCAGTATTTCAGCCGGATGAATGATAATGAAACGGATCCTGTTACACATGACATGTGCAGACAAGCATGACCCAAAGTACTGACAGACTAGCGCAACGTTTATACTGACAGGGTAGAGCAATATTAATATACTCTGACTACATTGAGACAAAGTACCAACAGACTAGACCGACGTTAAAATGTTAACAAGAGCAAAATTCTATAAGCGCAATATTAATATACTGTCAGACTAGTGACATTAAAATATTAACAGACTAGAGTGATATTAAAATTACTGACACAAGACCAACATCAAAATGCTACGAGATCATAATTTCCTCAGTATTTCAAAAAGTTGCCTTCCACCGCCAGCATTTTTTTATTTATTTCCATTTCATAAAACTTTCATGTCCCCCAGAATATGATTTCCCCCTGATTTTTTTTTTTTATCAAGGACTACATCCGCATCGGATTCAGAACGATGATCAAAACACTGAGTAGATCAAGTCCATCAACACCCCAAAGCTTCACAGTCCTGTAGCATTCAGTAACGTAAGGGCGTTTTTGATTTATCTGCTGTTTAATGTTTGATGATCACATTATTTTATATGTGCATAAGCAACAAAAATAAAAAAGAGCAATATTAATATATTGTCAGACTTGAGTGGCATGAAAACATTAACAGACTAGAGCGACACTGAAATACTGTCACACTAGAGCGACATTAAAATACTGACAGACTAGACTGTAGGGCTGCATGATATATCGAATTTATCGAAATATTGCAAATATATGCATACCGCAATGGCTAGCAATAACTGCATGATTTTAATACTCCAAAAGATTACAAAAAGTCCAAGTTTTAAAGGCACACTATGCAGGAATTCCGTTTTTGTCAAACAGCGACCCCTAGAGTCGCTGTGGAGTACTTGTATTTAACGTTACTGTCGTAAGTACCACTCACGAAGAGCGTCTGCCATAGACTGGTCTCTGCACTCACGGCCTGACACCCCTTTGAAGCTGTTATATTAAGGTACAAATCTTGCATAGTGTGCATTTTTTGCATTGAATAAGAGATCTAGTGCTAAAATGTGTTTTTGAACTCAAGCTGAGCGCTCGTGTCCGCTGCTATCAGTGCCATGGATACAGTGTTCTCTGTGGCGGGCAGTCTTCACTCGGACGCGCTCTTCAATCTATCGCCGTTGCGGAGACTCTCTAGTCATTCCGGTGAAATCACAAAAACAAAATGCACACAAACGTGTCCCTGCTTGATATAGACTGTAACCACTGATGAACATATTCAGTTTTGATGAGAGAGAAAAAACGTAGAACCTGCAACCTCTGACACGCTTGGCAAAAGATCTACCACTAGACCATTAAAGAACTCAAACAAAACGTGCGGATCGATGCATTTATTTACGGGTTGAGCAGAGAGGCTCATTCTCTTTTCCTTTTCCTAGTCTCTTCCGACCGCGTTTTCTTTGCTTTTTCTATCGTCGAGTATCACGTCTGAAATGCGCGCAAGTGTCTTCGTGCTTCATATGTTGTTGTTGTTGATGTGTGTGACGTCGTTGCCGTAAAGCATGTCGTGATTCTCGCGGGATTTGTCGGGGGCGCTCTTCTCAAACTTGCATTGCTGGTTTTTCCAGCGGCGTCCCCCCCAAGCTTTACCAGGATGATTCGCCCTACTGTGAGTTTGTTTACCACCGAAATGACTTTGAGCTGTTATATTAAGGTACAATTCTTGCATAGTGTGCCTTTAAGTCGACGCAGACAGCATAGAATAGACTCGACACAAAACCGTTACATACGTGTGACATTCTTAATGTTAGGTTGGTTGCGTTAGGTTGCCCTGTCTGTTTTGAGTAACGTTAGGCTATATGAACATTTCAGAATTGGCATATCAGTTGTGCACTTTATTTCGTTTCTGCTCTTAAAGTGGACGTGCCTTTTGTGTTTATTAAGAGTAAAAGCTTTAAGTTAATAAACATTTTTAGTAGATTTTTTGTCGAAAATTTCAGGACTTCAGTCGACCAAGATTTTCTTTGGTTGAGTACAGCCCTACCAAACACACACAATTATGTTAAAATGCCCGTCTTGGTGAGTATTCATGTAAACACAGTCAGTCATGTCTAAGCGAAGTAAACCGTTCAGCAAGAAAGAAGCAATTTTTTTCTTGCTGAACGGTTTACTTCGCTTAGACATGACTGACTGTGTTTACATGAATACTGGGTGAATACACAGATGTCAGCAGGTTTATTAGGATGCTGTCACTTTAAGAGCTGCACGGATCAATGTATTGTTACATGCGCAATGCATGTAACAATACATTGATCCGTGCAGCTCTTAAAGTGACAGCATCCTAATAAACCTGCTGACATCTGTGTGCTTCATGTTAATCAAACAACAAAAGACAAGACACATTAATAAGAATCAGTATAAATTTAATTCAAACAGTGAAGACTCATCCAGTGAACTTTTATTTTTGTATTTATTCAGTTTATTCAGACGTTAAAAGGACACTTAGGCCTTGTCCACACGGACACGGGTATTTTTACAACCAGAGTTTTTCCTCCTGCATTTTAAAAAAAAATCCCGACCACATGAAAACCCCAAAACACGCTATCAAGCGCTGTCAAGAGCATGCCACACCAGCAGGCGGCGATATAACCCTAACCGTAAAGCCACGTTGGCCACTCAGAAGCCTAACAAAAAGTTATTGCAGGTTCCGGTAGGCGGATAACGGCGCACACTGTAACCGGCGTTTCTAAAAATCCTCACCCTGGCAGGGGTTTTCAAAAATGTTCGTAAAAAAAAGTCACGGTTATAAAAATACCCGTGTCCGTGTGGACAAGGCCTTACTTTTTGTGTAATGCAAAACACTGCTGTTCACTTTCAGAAGTTGTAGGGATGCTTTCTTCTCACAAAAAGAATGTGAAACGTGCATGTTGGTTATACCATTTTCAGTTTTTAAATATATTTTAATTATCGCATTATTTAACGAGTTATCGCATATTGCAATTATTTTCAATAGTGTGCAGGCCTACTAGACTGATATTAAAATATTGACAGACTAGACCGACATTAAGATACTTTCAGACAAGAGCTCAGCAACGCCAAAATATTAACAGAGCAAAATGCTATAAAAACTATATTCAAATACTTTTAGACTAGAGCATTAAACATTAAAGGGATACTTCACCAAAAAATTTAAATGCTGTCATCATTTACTCACCCTCAAGTTGTTACAAACCTGTATGAATCCCTTTCGGTAACACTTTATTTTACGGTGTCCGTGATACAGAGTAATTACTTAAGCAATTACTTAGTGGTAGACATTGTAATAACATGTAACAAAATGTAATTAACATGTAACCAAGTTATGGAACAGCCTGTACTTACAGATTGTAATTACGCTCATGTAATAGGCATCTACTGTTACACATGTAACAGGCCGAGTCGCTTACATACGTGTTACCGACTTGGTACGATGTAACAAGTACTTAAATATGTTACTAAGGTAAAAAGCCTGCAGTTACACATGGTCATTTTGTACCTTCTAAAATAGTGCATCAAGATTGTACTTAAGGGCACTTCATGTGTATAAGGTATGTAGATACACATGAAGTACACTTAAGTACAATCTGGATACACTTTATTTTACGTAGCTTAATATTTTGTAAGTTGAATGTAATTAAGAAGCTACTGCATGTATTTAAGCTGCAAACTCGAGGGTTAATTCAGATGGATAAGGTATGTAGATACACTTAAGTACAACCTTGATACACTTTATTTTAGAAGGTACAAAATGACCATGTGTAACTGCAGGCTTTTTACCTTAGTAACATATTTAAGTACTTGTTACATCGTACCAAGTCGGTAACACGTATGTAAGCGACTCGGCCTGTTACATGTGTAACAGTAGATGCCTATTACATGAGCGTAATTACAATCTGTAAGTACAGGCTGTTCCATAACTTAGTTACATGTTAATTACATTTTGTTACATGTTATTACAATGTCTACCACCAAGTAATTAATTAAGTAATGACTCTGTATCACGGACACCGTTAAATAAAGTGTTACCCTTTCTTTCTTCTGCAGAACACAAAAGAAAATATTTCGAATATGAATATGGGTAGGTTGATCGGCCCCATTGACTTCCATATTATTATTATTTTCAGTCAATGGGACTGTCTGGTTATACCGACATTCTTCAGAACATCTTCTTTTGTGTTCAGCAGTAGAAATAAATTCATACAGGTCTGAAACAACTTTAGGGTGAGTAAATGATGACAGAATTTTGGGGTAAACTATCCCTTTAAAATACTAAGACTATAGCAACATTAAATACCGTCAGCGACACTGAAATATAAAGACTAGATCATAATTAAATACTGACAAACAAGAGCGACATTACATACTGAGACTAGAGTGACATTAAAATACTAACAAGAGCAAGATCCAGGAGCAGTTAATACAGTATACTGTCAGACAACAGCAATATTAATATAATATTGACAGACTTTGAGCAACATTAAAAATCTACTTATTACAGTACAGACAGACTGGAGAACCATTTTAAAAAGTTGAAAGACTCACTGTCAGTCACACAGAGTTGCTACACGGGCTATATCCAAGTAAAGTTTTGCGTCAAACGCCAGTTTTCTCTAGCAGTGTTTCAAATACAGAGAAACATTGTTCGAGATTTTTTTCACATTTATTTCACAGCTTAGAAGTAGCTGAAAAGCATACAAAAGGCCATTTAATGGCCGGCCCAATGAGACAACTTACCCAATATAGTGTGGTGAGGCCAACATGGTTCACTGGTGGGGTTTTACAGCCAGGGCGAGATGGGTCTATACCCAGAAATGGGGTTTTAAGGTAAACCTACTCTTGAGAAATATTCACTAAAGCATCTGATAACAAGCCCTTTTCTCCCCTAATTAACATCGTTTATCAGTGAGAGTTGCTACAATATGACTTCAGGTGTATTTTGAGTAAGGAAAAAGATCAATCACTGTTACTAAACTGATGATTGCATTTAACTTAAGTGTTAAATAGTTCAGGACACTATAAGAATAAAGAAATAAGGGAAATCTGCCATATCCACCCGACCTCCTTTGCCAAAGGAAAACAGATGTGTTTATATTGTGATGTACACATGGTCATGGTAATTCGAAAGGTTCAACTTTAACATGTAAACAAGTTTTTATTACTGTATATATTAATAGTTCAACCACACAATTGAATACAATGGGATAAAAATGAAAGTCACTTAAGGTCGAGGTTTAGAGAAAATAATCTGAACACTAAAGGCTTTTTACTGATACCATGATAACCGAAACAAAATTTAGAGATTGTTTTTTTTTAATTATTATTCTAAATTAAAATTAGAATATGAATTGTGATAACAGAGATAGGCAATATGTGCGGTTTAATGACCTTGATTTATGTTTTTTTGTGAACAAGCCTAATCTACATAATTACACAGCGCACATATTCATCTGAGCTGGATGTGTGTGTTGTATTTTCAAGCCAACACAATTAAAACGTATTGCCTGTCAAACAATATTAAACACTGTGAAGAAAGTATAACAAGATTGAAGAAAAAATATATATGTCTAGTGGAATATACTAAACATGCAATGTACTAAAAATCATAATTTTACCATAAAATATGGTCTGCACAATGTTTTTATTTCCTGAAATAGATGTTCCGTTCATTTCGGTTAATTATGATTAAATAGATATAAGAATAAAATCAAGATGTATTCATTAATATTTATATATAGATTACATTTCGTTAACTAGGCTATGTTTCTATAATGCTATTTAAGGAAAGATTAAGAAATAAACAGATAAATAAATGTTGCCGTATCAGAAGTAAATCTGTCAAAATCAATAAGAAAAACTCACATAACCAAAGAAAACCAAGATAAATCTTTTCAAATGTCAACTATAACAGTCAGCTTGTGCTGCCATCTAGTGAATAACACATGTAGATCAATATTGTGGCTCTACTGCCATCCCGTGTTTAATCCCGGGACCTTCGCCGGACCGTCATGATGCATCCATGACATGATGGGAATCTTTACTGTGGGGTTTATCTAGATAAGTGACACTCGATACAGGTTTCATAGCGCTTCACACAATGTAAAGCAGCTCTATAAAACAGGTCAAATGGACTATATTGAGCATACATCGATGGACGCCATACATCTATCCCTCTCTTCACTGTGAAAAGCACATCTGTTCTGAGTTAGCAGGCCTCAGCCGCCCCAATCTCCCTCTGGCCTCTCAGACTCCTTCAAACACAGCTCAACTCCTGAACTTCCGACATGATCCGGGTCAATTCTTCTGCCCTCGCCCTCGAGGAAATATACTTCAGACATCTAATCAAGGCTAAAGCGGCGAAACACCAGTTAGAGGGTTCAACACACACAAACTAATATCCAGAGCACTGACAATCAAACTGAAATGACTCATTAATATTCATGCTCTGGGAAGAGAAAAGACAAGTGGCAGAAAGCAACAGGCCGTTTACACCAGACACATTCTGTTTGTGTTTTGCAGACATATTTGGCAGGCAGTGTTTTTTTGAGCATCTTGCGCCGTGAGTGCCACATTTTTGAAAAAAAAAAAAAAAGTAATTTGCTCAGACTAGTTTTTTTTTTTTTTTTTTTTTTTTTTTTTTTTTTTTTTTTTCAGTAGGATCTGACTCCTCATTGCCTGTATTTTTCCCATGGCAATGATGTTTCGGCGATGAAGTCACCTCATAAATGGAGATTCTGCCAGCACACCCTCACCCCTTTCCATTATGGGGCAACGTGACACTGCAGGATCTTCATAAAATCTTCATTGCAGCCCACAGACTTAACATGCATTACTGACGAAACACTGATTCAAAATGCTCTTATTGGGGTTGAAAATGTCCACATAATAGGGTGTCCTAAATCAATTTAGAGACAAGGAGATTTAGAGCATAGATGAAAAAAGTATTGTGGTCACCACGAATTAAGCATTTTCTAATTTAATACAAATTGTTTCACTATAATATCAGCATCAACAATTTTATTGTAAAAAAATCAATTGAAAAAAAAAACCCAGGTCTTCGATGTGGAAGCTTGTTTCTGACACTTAAAAAAATAAAAAAGGTAATTGCGACTTTTAACTCGCAATTCTGACTTTTGTTCTCAGAATTGCGTGATATAACCTCACAATTGTATGTTATAAAGTTTGAATAGCAAGATATTTAATAGCAATATTATAATAGCAAGATCATTTTTTTCTGATTTATTTTATTTTTGTACTTTTGACTTTCATACTCACTTTATGATCTCTAATTACAAATAAAGAGTTTTATTTACTTTTTGCCGTGAAAAGACCAGCCTAACCCAAAATTTTATGATCCCTTTTCAAAAGATGTTTTTCCTAAAATATAAGAGCAGCTGAATTTTAACATATAAAAAGACCATTTATTATATAAGAAAATATTAAGTGTGATTTTACAAAAAAAATTTAAATAAAGAATTGCTTTAATGTTGTAAATTGACGCTACGTACAGATTGTTTACTTACTGTTAAAAACTAGTGTGGTCAATAGAATAATCCCAATGAATCTCAGAACTTCATTATTTAATATTTAGAAAACATAAATTGCAAAATTATCAAATATCAGTATTAAATATTATAACAGTATTATATTATAATTGTATATTATATTCAGTATAATATTATTGGTACACATCTTAACTTCAACTGTGTTATATATTCAATTTATTTTTCCTTTCAGTTGTTTAGTAGTCTCTAGCAACCCCTTGTGGCCCCTGTGGGTTTTAAAACCCCTAGCCTTTATGATGTTGGCTATATACAGCAAAAAAGAAAAGAAAAAGAAAAAAAAGAGGAGAAGTAGAGGTAGATCCCATGCAGATATTATTGACGCACAGTTGACGGCACGTTTGCAGCCACTCTTGAGGTGTGTTTCTGAAGAGTTGACTTAATGTTTACCTTTGGAGAAATGACATCATATCTGACTTCAGCCTTGTTAAACAGGGAGTGGAGAGAAAAGCAAAACACACACAAACACTCACACCCTAGCAATGAGCAGACATACTGAAGTCCCAAAAACCATGAACAGACGCACTGACACACTTGATCACTCTCTCTATTTCTCTCTTTGATTACTAGACATTTGGCCGCTGTTCCACACAACTTACGGCAAATTAACTCTCTCTCTCTGAACACACTGTATAAAAGCAGTTTGTAAGAGGCACTTCTGATAAATGAGAGGTTCTGTGTGAGTTATTCAAGCAAACTGAGGGTCTAAAGAGTTCCTCGTCACACCACAAAAAACATCTGTACTGAATGTGCTCAAAAGCTTCTGTGTTTCGAGGATAATTTATTTTATATATATATACACATTTCTTATACATTAACAGCATTTTTATTTTACATTTTCACTTAAATGCAAAGTTCAAAAGTTAGGATTATATATTTAATAATAATAATAATAAAATTATTATTATAATAAATGTAAAAATGTTTAAAAAAAAAGTTTTTTTTGTTTTGTGAACTAGGATAACAGCACCAAAGAACAGATTTGGAGTTGGACGCACAAAAGGGGGCATTCGGATTTGAACCGGGGACCTCTTGAACTGCAGTCAAATGCTCTACCACTGAGCTATTCCCCCTTTCAGAGAAACTTTTTCAAAGTAAAATAAAAAATTTCTCAAATACATCAGTATAAGGTAAAAGAATGAAGTGATTGGCTTGTTGGAAACTAGCATAACAGTACCAAAGATGACATTCAGATTGGGACATGATAAAGGGGGCACTCGGATTTGAACCGGGGACCTCTTGATCTGCAGTCAAATGCTCTACGACTGAGCTATACCCCCTTTCAGAGACCTTTTTTTTAAGTTAAAAAAGTTCCAGTAATTTTCTGAAATTAGTCTGTAGAAGGTAAAAGAACAAAGTGTTTTCCTCGTTGTGAACTAGGATAACAGCACCAAAGAACAGATTTGGAGTTGGACGCACAAAAGGGGGCACTCGGATTTGAACCAGGGACCTCTTGATCTGCAGTAAAATGCTCTACCACTGAGCTATACCCCCTTTCAGAAAAACTTTTTCAAAGTAAAAAAAAAATCTCATGAATATTCTCAAATACACTAGTATAAGGTAAGAGAATGAAGTTGTTGGCTTGTTGGAAACTAGCATTACAGTACCAAAGATGACAGTCAGATTGGGACATGATAAAGGGGGCACTCGGATTTGAACCGGGGACCTCTTGATCTGCAGATGGACAGACGAATAGGCGGACAGACGGATAGGCGGACAGGCGGACAGGCGGACAGACGAATAGGCGGACAGGCGGACAGACGGATAGATGGACAGACGAATAGGCAGACAGGCGGACAGATGGACAGACGAATAGGGTGACAGGCGGACAGACGGACAGACAGACAGGCGGACAGACGGATAGATGGACAGACGAATAGGCGGACAGACAGATTGACGGACAGACGGACAGATGGACAGACGAATAGGCGGACAGACGGATAGGCGGACAGACGGATAGATGGACAGAAGGACAGGCGGACAGACGGATAGACGGATAGATGGACAGACGGACAGGCGGTCAGGCGGACAGGCGGACAGACGGATAGATGGACGGACAAATAGGCGGACAGGTGGACAGGCGGACAGACGGATAGACGGACAGACGGACAGGCGGACAGATGGACAGACGAATAGGCGGACAGACGGACAGACGGATAGGCGGACAGACGGACAGACGGATAGACGGATAGATGGACAGACGGATAGGCGGACAGACGGACAGACGGATAGATGGACAGACGGACAGGCGGTCAGGCGGATAGACGGACAGACGGACAGGCGGACAGATGGACAGACGGATAGATGGACAGACGGACAGGCGGACAGACGGACAGACGGATATATGGACAGGTGGACAGACGGACAGACGGATAGATGGACAGACGAATAGGCGGACAGGCGGACAGATGGACAGACGAATAGGAGGACAGGCGGACAGACGGATAGACGGACAGGCGGACAGATGGACAGACGAATAGGCGGACAGACGGACAGACGGATAGACGGACAGACGGAGAAGCGGACAGGCGGACAGAAGGATAGACGGACAGACGGACAGGCGGACAGACGTATAGACGGACAGACGGACAGGCGGACAGATGGACAGACGAATAGGCGGACAGACGGACAGACGGAGAGACGGATAGACGGACAGACGGAGAGGCGGAGAGGCGGACAGGCGGACAGACGGACAGACGGACAGACGGACAGGCGGACAGACGAATAGGCGGACAGGCGGACAGACGGACAGATGGATAGATGGACAGACGAATAGGCGGACAGGCGGACAGACGGACAGACGAATAGGCGGACAGACGGACAGACGAATAGACGGACAAACGGAGAGGCGGACAAGCGGATAGGTGGACAGGCGGACAGACGGATAGATGGACAGACGGACAGACGAATAGGCGGACAGACGGAGAGGCGGACAGGCGAATAGGTGGAGAGGCGGACAGACGGACAGGCGGACAGATGGACAGACAAATAGGCGGACAGACGGATAGACGGACAGACGGACAGGCGGACAGATGGACAGACGAATAGGCGGACAGACGGACAGGCGGATAGGTGGACAGGCGGACAGACGGATAGATGGACAGACAGACAGGCGGACAGACGGACAGGCGGACAGACGGACAGACGGACAGGCGGATGCAAAACGACAGATTATATGTTACAATGGCAACTTTTATGGGGTGTAATATATTAGACAGCAAGTGAACAGTCAGTTCTTAAATGCCATGTGTGAAAGCAGGAAAAATGGGTAAATTAAAAGATCTGAGTGACTCTGACAAGGGCTAAATAGTGATGGCTAGATGCCTGGGTCAGAGCATATCCATATAACATGTAAAATAGGGTATATATAGTACAAACGGTTAGCAAGCACTGGTGCACTTTGTTTTGTTTTGTTTTTTACTCTAAGGGTGATGCAGTACAATTCCTATGTATGTGTACAATTTTCTTTGTGCTATACAAATGGCAAATAAAACTTTGAACAAAACTTTGAACATATCCAAAACACAAGTCTCGTGGGGTGTCCCGTATGCAGTGGTTAGTACCTACCAAAAGGGGTGCAAGGAAGGACAACCGGTGAACCAGGGTCAGGGTCATGGACACCCAAGGCTCACTGATGCATGTGTGAGGATCACACAGAAAAGCTAGCTCAAACTGCTGAAAAACGTAACGCCCTATGCCCATAATAGAAAGGTGTCAGAGCACACATTACATCATAGTTTGAGGCTGCGTAGTGTCCATGATGACCCCTAATTGGTGATTCGATCACACGAAACGTGAAAATAGAGACACCAGCCACCATAGTCACATGTTTGCCGGGAGCCAGAGCGCCTGACATCAAAGCAAATTTAAAAGTGCTGGCTAATGCTAATCGTAAATTCTCTAAGATCATTATTCATGTCGGCACTAATGATGTTCGACTCCGCCAGTCGCAGATCACCAAAATTAATATTAAAGAGGTGTGTGAACTCGCAAGTACGATGTCAGGCACTGTAATTTGCTCTGGCCCCCTTCCTGTACGCAGGAGTGATGAGATAGTTAGCCGATTGGCCTCACTGAATGGTTGGCTGTCGAAGTGGTGTCCGCAGAATAATATAAAATTCATAGACAATTGGAAAAGTTTTTGGGGCAAGCCTGATCTGTTGAAAAGAGATGGTATCCATCCCTCCTGGGCTGGTGCTGCTCTTCTCTCTAGTAATTTGGCTCATAGTCTTAGAGATAAAACATGACAATCTGGGGCTCAGGTCAGGAAGCAGACAGACTGGCTAAACCGACCGTCTGCTAGCGGCCTCACGTCACCAAGGTCAGATAAATCCCATCACATAGAGCCTCTTTCGCCTAGATATCATCATATAGAGACTGTGTCTGTTCCCCGAATTTGGAAATCCAAAAAACGTCAGGTAAAAATTTTTATTGATGTTCAACATATAAAAAACAGATATAATACAGATGAGCAAATGATAAAGCTTGGGTTGCTGAATATTCGATCCCTTACTTCAAAATCTCTCATAGTTAATGATATGATTTCAGATTATAATCTTGATATGCTGTGTTTGACAGAAACCTGGCTAAAACCAAACGATTACATTATTTTAAATGAGTCAACCCCACAAGATTACAGTTATAAAAATGAACCTCGTCTGAAAGGCAAAGGGGGAGGTGTTGCTGTAATTTATAGTAATATTTTCAAAACCACTAAGAAATCTAGCTTTAAATATACTTCTTTTGAAGTATTGGTGCTTAATGTAAAAATATATAGTGTAAACGATAAATCACATTTGAGAATTATGCTGGCTACTGTATACAGGCCACCAGGGCACCATAAAGATTTTATCAAAGAATTTACGGACTTTCTATCAGAATTAGTATTGGCTGCAGATAAAGTACTAATTGTTGGTGAATTTAATATACATGTAGATAATGAAAAAGATGCATTGGGATTGGCATTTAAAGACATTGTAAACTCAATTGGAGTTAGACAACACGTGCCAGGACCTACTCATTGTCGTAATCATACTCTAGATCTAATATTATCACATGGAATAGATGTTGATGCCGTTGAAATTCTGCAGCAGAGCGATGACATCTCAGATCATTATCTAGTCTCATGTAAATTACATTTAGCCAAGGCTGCAAAGCCGACTCCGTGTTATAAATACGTTAGACCTATAACTTCTGCCACTAAATATTGCTTTATCAATAATCTTCCTAATCAGTTTCATCATCTCAGCATCCTGGATAGCTTAGAACAACTTGATATTGCAACAGAAACGTTTAACTCTCTCTTTTCCAGCACTTTAGACGCAGTTGCTCCGTTGCGCTTAAAGAAAATAGTCCAACGCCGTGGTACAGCGAGCACACCCGGGCCCTTAAGAGAGCAGCCAGAAAAATGGAGCGCAACTGGAAGAAAACTAAACTAGAGGTATTTCGGATTTCGTGGAAAGAGAGCTCAATTGCTTACAGAGAGGCTTTAAAAGCTGCTAGATCTGCTTATTTTTCAAACCTATTAGAAGAAAATAAACATACTCCAAGGTATTTATTTGAAACAGTGGCTAAACTAACGAAAAAGAAAGCTTCAAGCTCAGAAGTGTCCAAGCAACACAGCAGTGATGACTTTATGAACTTCTTCACTTATAAGATTGATAATATCAGGGACAAAATTATAACTATGCAACCGTCTACCACAGTATCGCATCAGGAAGTGCATTGTAGTCTCCCTGAGTAAAAATTTGATTCATTTGTTGCTATAGGAGAGGAAGAATTCTGCAAACTCGTTAATTCATCTAAATCGACAACTTGTATGTTAGATCCTATACCGACTAAGCTACTGAAAGAGATGTTTCCAGAGGTCATATATCCTCTTCTTAATATCATTAATTCATCTTTGTCTCTAGGATACGTACCAAAAAGCTTTAAACTGGCTATGATAAAACCGCTTGTTAAAAAACCACAACTTGATCCTACAGAATTAGTCAATTACAGGCCGATCTTGAATCTGCCTTTTCTGCCAAAGATATTAGAAAAAGCAGTATCTTCACAACTATGTTCCTTTCTAGAAAGAAATGATATCTGCGAGGATTTTCAGTCCGGATTTAGACCGTACCATAGTACTGAGACCGCTCTCATTAGAGTCACAAATGATTTGCTCTTATCCGATCGTGGTTGTATCTCTCTATTAGTGTTACTCGATCTTAGTGCTGCATTTGACACCATTGACCACAACATTCTTTTAAATAGACTAGAAAACTATGTTGGCATTAGTGGAATTGCATTAGCGTGGTTTAAATCATACTTAACTGACCGTTATCAGTTTGTAGCAGTAAATGAAGAGATGTCTTATCGATCACAAGTTCAGTATGGCGTACCACAAGGCTCAGTACTAGGACCGCTGCTGTTCACTCTGTACATGCTACCATTAGGAGATATCATTAGGAAACATGGAGTTAGCTTTCACTGTTATGCCGATGATACTCAGCTGTATATTTCTTCAAAACCCAACGAAACTTACCAATTCACAAAATTAACGGAATGCATAGCTGATATAAAAAAATGGATGACTAGTAATTTCCTACTACTAAATTCTGAAAAGACAGATATTCTAATTATTGGACAAAAAACTTCCACACGCAATAACCCAGAATACTGCCTAACACTTGATGGCTGCTCTGTCAAGTCTTCGTCGTCGGTTAGGAACCTGGGTGTGCTCTTTGATACCAACCTTTCTTTTGAAAGCCACGTGTCTAGTATCTGTAAAACTGCATTTTTCCATCTTAAAAATATATCCAAAATACGCCATATGCTCTCATTGGGAAATGCGGAACAATTAGTCCATGCGTTCATGACCTCAAGGCTAGATTATTGTAATGCTCTACTGGGTGGTTGCCCTGCACGCTTAATAAATAAACTACAGCTAGTTCAAAACGCAGCAGCTCGAGTTCTTACCAGAACCAGGAAATATGACCATATTAGCCCGGTTCTGTCAACACTGCATTGGCTCCCTATTAAACATCGTATACATTTTAAAATATTGTTGATTACCTACAAAGCACTAAATGGTTTAGCTCCGCAGTACTTGAGCGAGCTCTTAACGCATTATAGTCCTTCACGTCTATTGCGATCTCAAAATTCCGGCCAGTTGATAATACCTAGAATATCTAAATCGACTGCTGGCGGTAGATCCTTTTCCTATTTAGCACCAAAACTTTGGAACAGTCTTCCTACCATTGTCCGGGAAGCAGACACACTCTGTCAGTTCAAAGCTAGACTAAAAACACATCTCTTTGACCTAGCATACACATAATACATTATAGACTTCTATAATTCAATGTTAGGCTGCATAGATTAGGTCAGCCGGAACTGGGAACACTTCCCTTAAATCTTGATGTACTCGCTACATCATAAGAAGAATGGCATCTACGCTAATATTAGTGTCTTTGTTTATCCCGAGGTTTTCCCGCAGCCTGCCGGATCCAGGCCGTGTCCAGATCTGACGAAGGAGATCCGCCTGGACCCGATGACAATGCAGTGCTGAAGTGTCCACTATCCTCTCCCTATGGAGGATCCCTTCCCCACTCTACAGATAAAGCGTTGTGAATTCCGGCTCGCGTACCCCGAAGTGATAAAATAAAACAAAATTCTGTATCAAAATTTATAGGCAAGAAAAGTAGTTTGTTTAGGCTGGGTTGTATGAATTAGAAACCTGCGCACATATTTTAAAAGCACATAACTATAGAATCAATTCTGAATGAGCATGTGAACGCCGTCAGCGTTAATCACAGGTTCGCGTTTAAAGTCTGATCATTTCAATGGAGGTGAATCAATCAAAGTTAACTTTAGCTGGAAGTAACATTATTCAAGAACCGCTATAAAGCCAAAACAATCTGTTACCTTAAATTATATGTTTATCTCTGTATAGCTGCTTTGAAACAATCCATTGTTAAAAGCGCTATATAAATGAAGATGACTTGACTTGACTTGACCCCTGTTCACTGCAGAAAGCACCTATAATGGACATGTGAACGTCAAAACTGGACCATGGAGCAATGTAGTTGTTCCCAAACTTTTTCTGACAGCATTTGTTTTGCAGAGAAAAAAATGTAGTTTTGGTAGTTGTAAATTTTAAAGTAGATTCGTCTGGCTCACGTTTACCGGGCATTGGCAGTCCTTTCAGGAATTTGTCCATGCTCAGTGGACGTTTTTTTGTCGCGCCATCTAGCGTTCTGTTATTGCACTTGAAGTAATAAAATATGTCAAATTAATATTTTGTGTTTAATCATTTACTGATGTGGCAAGTAGCCACATAATAAGTGTGATCATTACGCAGTGGTCTTGAATCACCCTGAAGAGGTTTCTTTTGCATAACAATCTGCTGACTGTACACTATCCACTATGAATGGATGAGCATAAGAGACTTCATTTAAAAATATTTAAATAGTAATGTTTCCAGACTTTTGACCGGTACTGTATACTGTATATAGATAGAAAGATAGGATACAGACAGATGTGGATGTTGCAAAAAGTTGTGAACGTTATTGATTGGGTAATATTTAAACGGCGATATAGAAAATACTGAAGTTGGCTATCATTGGTCATCAGTGAACTCTGCTGTTTTGGGTGGATGGAGTGAGAAGGCAGTGGAGAATGTACTAGATTATTGGGCACATTCACACACCCCTCTGGCAACTCTGACAGTGCCCGTACAAGGCACTCATTCATCTGTCTCTCTCTCTTTCTCACTCTCGTTTAAGAACATTTACAGGCAGAGTTGAGGTCAGTTCGGACCAGGCTTCACCATGTCTGCAGTGAAAGTCATGCTGTGGATGTGTTTGTGTATTAGTGTGATTCTTACTGCTAAAGCTCAAGACACTACGGCCGTCAGAGATCAAAACAATAATTCAGCAAAACAGGTAAGATTTTACATTATGTGCTTCAATGCTTTCATGTTTTCTCAAATCTACATAAAGAGCATACAGTGGTGATTGAAAGTTTGTGAATCCCTTACAGAATCTGTGAACAAAATTAAAAATTTCAACGAAATAAGAGGGATCATAAGAGGGATTTTTTATTTAGTACTGTCCTGAATAAGATATTTTACATAAAATTTGTTTACATATAGTCCACAAGACAAAAAAAGTCTTGAATTTATAAAATGACCCGTTCAAAAGTTTATGTACCGTTGATTCTTGATATTGTGCGTTATCTGGATGATCCACAACTGTTTTTTTTGTTTTTTTTGGGATGGTTGTTCTTGTTCTTTCACTGCTGGAAAGCATTGTCTATTTGAATCCTTTTCAGCAGTGACTGTATGATTTTGAGATCCATCTTTTCACACTGAGGACAACCGAGGGATTCATACACATCTATTCAAAAAGGTTCAAACATTCACTGATGCTCCAGAAGGAAACACGGTACATTAAGAGCCGGGGGATGAAAACCTTTTGAATTTGAAGGTCAAGGTAAATTGTACTTAATTGGTCTTCCGTGAAACATGCAAGTATCTTCTGTTGCTTCCGAAGGGCATTTCTAAATAAAAAAAATTGTTATCTTCATCCTGTTCAAAAGTTTTCATCCCCCTGCTCTTATTCTTAACGGGCCTTTAGGCCGTGTGTCTACCGAGGCATTTTTATTCAGCGGAAAACTCCAGACGATCTTCTGAAAATGCCTTGCTGCGGGCTCTCCTGAACGCTTTAGCGGGGCAGCATTTTTTTTAGTTGAGACGCTTTGGTTCCTATGATACAGAATATCCACGGAATTGTTGCTAGTATGTGATTTTCGCAGATAGTTTGTTTCTGAATGTAAAAATGCCAATAAAATGTGAAAAATACAATGTAATACAAGTATTTGCTCTGGCTCTTGTTTTAAATTATTTTGTTCTATTGCTGTTCTTGTCGTCTTTTGCCGTTGTATAAGCAGGTAGCGGGTGATGAACGCTGCATTTTACACAAACTGATTTTTTTTTTTTAAATGCCAAACGATGGCATACGAGGAATTCCCATTGAAAAAAAATGCTGGCTGTTGGAAAAAATGCTTTAGTGGACACAACCTTACTGTGCGTTCACACCGCCGCCGGCGAGAGCATCAAGTGGCCGGAAGTCATTCATTTTCAATGTGAGCCGGCGGCGAGCTCCGTCGAGGGCGGCGAGGAGAGTTGAGTTAATGAGCTATGACGCAGTTCGGCGGCAACCGGCATAGATATCCATAATAAAGGCTAGATGTCTTACGCAAGGGAGTAATCCATCAGCCGGAAACTAAAGTCTACCCGGGGGCCGCCATTGGCTAACAAGCCTTCACCTGCTGTTAGCATTCCATTGACTCCCATTCATTTTGGCGTCACTTTGACAGCGAATAACTTTACATCTGAGGCGTTTAAAGACTCCATTTGTCCTTTGTTTATTTCTAAAGAAATACGACAATGTATAAAAGGCTCCATTACCTTGTATCTAACGTTATGGCCCCGTAGAAGCAGTTTTTGTAAAAATAGGCTAACGATTGCGTCATAACACACGACTCTCTGTCGCAGAATACAGAAATTACCGTATAGATTGAAGTAGAAGCTCGCGCACAATCGGGGGGACGTGGAGGCATAAAGTCAAGGGAGAAGCCCATAGAGAGTTGTAAAGTTGCTCCTGCTGCGAGCTCATGGACAGCTAATACTCACGATCTCCGGCTCTGCAAGATTCGGAAGGGAATGATTCGGATTCCTCTTGGCACAGCTACTAGAAGACGTACAACTGTGAGACAGGTTGCTCACGTCACATCTACGTCTACTTACGGCTGAGTCTCTATCGTCATCACCGGCGGCCATCTTGTCACAGGCAAGCTTTCTGGCGGGCTCTGTGGTGCCTGATGTAAGATGAGCGATCAGCCCGAACACAAATACTCTTATCTCGTTGAAATCTTGACAGATTTACAACCGGTTTGGTTTGTTACAAACGTTATTAACGTAGCTATAATTCTGGATGATTATTTATTGATACACTTATTATTCATAAGTGTGCAGTGTCAACTACATCTCTGACATTTATAACAAACCAAACCGTTTGAAAATCGGTAGAAAATTGAGCAAGTTATGGTTATTTAAAAAGTACATGCACCATTAAAACACACTGTTACGAGTGAGTGAGCTGCCTGTGACAAGATGGCCGCCAGGTGCGGACGTCGACCTCCATTGGCCAGCAGCGCGGACGAGACATCTAGCCTTTATTATGGATATCTATGGCAACCGGCAGCAACCAGTCGGAATTTAGGAGTCCTCCGCTTGAGAGGACTCCAGAGAATGCAGTCAAGTAAACTTTGGTTCCGACCAGATTAAAGCAAAATAGAGGAGAGGTTGATCATGTGAATTTGATAAGAAGGCACGCAACACTATTTATAGGCAAAATTTTCACGCTAGAACACTTGTTTTCAGCGGTAATGCAAATGAGATTAGCACTTAACCATGAACACAGAAGAAACATCACATAAATGGCTTTTAATTGGTTTATTTTCTTAGCAAACATGTCACTATAATTGTTAAGTTCTTTCCATCGATCAATTTCTTACTTTCTTACTTTATGATGCTTTAATGCCGTTTTTGGAGCCTGACAGCCCCAGGTCCTATACACTTTCATTGGAGAGAGAATGTAGAATTGGTCAGAAACTACATTTCTCAACTAAATTTTTCCTTTGGTGTTCCATAGAAGTTCTATACAGTTTTAAACATATTACATGTGAAATTTCTCACCTTCTGTTGATGTAAAACATTGACAAGTAAGAGTACAGTACTTCACAGCAGTGCCATTTAAGGTCATTTACATGTTAAACTAAATTAATTAGAGAATTAAACAATTAATAATCAGCAATCCTATTGAAAGTGTTTGTTTTTTTTAATGAATGAATGAATGAATGAAATTGCAAATGGACTCTGTAGGTGACATTTATCCACCTTATTTTTCAGTGTGGAAGTAAGCTATTAACAAAGTGCCATAAACAGTAAAACGTTTTTTTACGCTAAAGACCAATGGTGCCATGTTTATAAATCACATGCATAAATATCCAACATCAAGCAGGATAACAGGCTGTTTTTGTACAGCTAAAATAACTGGAAGCGGCTGACACCGGAAGCCTTTCAAGTTACAAATGGCCGCCCCAACACTATATACACATCAAAAAATAAGATGGTTAGAAAAGCAGGAAAACGTCTCGGGTTATGACTATAACCCTTGTTCCCTGAGAAGGGAACGAGACACTGCGTCGAGAATCGACACTTTGGGGACGCTCCCTAAGTGTGCGCCTCTGAAGTATGAATGAAACTAATCCAATCCTGATTGGTGTTGCGTCGTGACGTAACATGTGACGGCATACCCGGAAGTATAAAAGTGACGCTGTCACAACACACACTAGCCTCGCGATGAAGCAAGACGCTCCAAGGCCTCAAGGGGCGTGGCAGAACAACGCAGTGTCTCGTTCCCTTCTCAGGGAACAAGGGTTATAGTCATAACCCGAGACGTTCCCTTTCGAGGGAACTCTACACTGCGTCGAGAATCAACACTTTGGGGAACGAGTGCCCACTAGGCCACGCACCGAATAGGCCTGTCCCGGAGTGAAACTGTTTAGGCACTCAGCAAGGACTGAGCACGTGTGTTCCAGGCGTACTAGGAAGGTGGAGACTGTGGAACCTAATAAAAGCATGTGGAGTAGCCCAACCGGCTGCCTCACAGATCTCCTGTAGAGGAACTCCCGAAAGAAGGGCCCTAGAAGAAGCCATGCTTCTAGTTGAGTGAGCCCTCTCGGCTAAAGGTGAAGGCAAATTGCGCACCTTGTAAGCCTCAGTAATATCCTGAACAATCCAAAACCTAATAGTTTGCTTGGATGCCGGGAGCCCCTTCTTAGGTGACCCAAAACATACTAATAATTGGTCCGACCTTCTCCAAGAAGAGGACCTCTCAAGGTACACGCTCAAAGCTCTGACGGGGCAGAGCAAATTAAGCTTCTTTTCTTCTGCCGACACATGAGGTGGAGGATGGAATGCCTGAAGAACTGTAGACCGAGCCGTATTCGATACTTTAGGCACATAGCCCGGACTCGGGTGCAAAAAAGCTTTACTCTGCCAGGGGCAAACTCCAAGCAAGCTGGTGTACCAGGGCTTGGAGATCTCCCACCCTCTTAAGTGAGGTAATAGCCAAGAGAAATACCACTTTTAGCGTTAAGTCCTCAGGCGAAGCCGACTGCAAAGGTTCAAAGGGGGCCAGGGATAACCCTTCAAGAACTATTGCCAGGTCCCAGGCAGGAACCCTGGACCTGGTTTCCGGTCTCATCCTCCGAGTACCACGGAGAAAACGAATGACCAACTGGTGCCTCCCCAGAGGCCCATCACTCAAAGGCGCATGGAAAGCCGCAATGGCAGCCACGTACACCTTAAGTGTGGAAGGGGAGAGACCCGCAGAAAAACGATTTTGAAGAAACTCCAGAACTGAAGCCACTGGGCAGTTAACTGGATCTAACTCCTGTTCTCTACACCAAGTGGAAAAGACATTCCACTTGAGGCCATATAATCTCCTAGTAGACGGAGCCCTAGAGCTAAGTATGGTTTCAACCACTCCAGCTGATAGACCAGCATCTAGGTACTGAACCCCCTCAGAGGCCAGACCCACAGCTTCCACAGCTCTGGGTGAGGGTGGAAGACTGTGCCCTCCGCCTGAGACAACAGACCCCTCCTCAGAGGAATCTGCCATGGCGGAGCTATCAGGAGTGATATTATGTCTGAAAACCATACTCGGGTCGGCCACATTGGGGCAACCAGAAGAAGACTGATGCCCTCTTGACGGACCCTCTCCAGGACTCCCGGAAGCAGAGCGATCGGGGGAAATGCGTACAGGCGAAGCCTCGGCCAGGCCTGTACCATGGCATCCAACCCCAGTGGGGCTGGATGTGAGAGGGAGAACCAAAGTGGACAGTGGGACGTCTCTCGAGACGCAAACAGATCCACTTCCAATGGTCCAAACCTCTCCCATACTGACTTCACCACATCTGGATGAAGTCTAAATTCCCCGGGCCTCAGCCCCTGCCTTGACAGGATGTCTGCTCCCTGATTCTGAACCCCCGGAATATACATAGCTCTGATAGAGAGTATTTTCCCTTGGGACCAAAGAATGATCTGATGCGCCAGTCTGCACAGAGGGCGCGATCTGAGTCCCCCTTGTTGGTTCAGATAAGCTACCACAGACGTATTGTCTGATCGTACTAAGACATGGTAACCATTAATGTCTGGGAGGAAGCTCCTCAAAGCCCTGAACACAGCCATCATCTCTAGACAGTTTATGTGCCAAGAATGATGATGGTCCTGCCACAGACCCCTGGCAAAGCGGCCGTCCATGACCGCGCCCCAACCAGTGAGGGAGGCGACTGTCGAAACGGTTTTCCGACGACATGACGCTCCCAGCACTGGCCTGTGGGATAGGAACCAAGGTTTCTTCCAAATTACCAGAGAACGAAGGCATCTGCGCGTAACTCTGACTATACGGAACAGATTTCCCTTGAGGGAAAAAACCCTTGGCTCTCAGCCACCACTGAAGGGGGCCTCATGTGTAGAAGGCCCAAATGTTGGATGCCGCTATCATTAGGCCCAGCAGTTTTGAAACTGCTTTACAGTGATGGCCTGGCCTAGCTTTATCCCGGACACCATGGCCAGGATGGATTCGATACGAGCGGGAGACATACGTGCCTGCATTGTAACCGAATTCCATTTCATGCCCAGAAGAGCAGTCTTCTGAGCTGGTTCCAACACATTTTTTCTTAGTGTTGAGTCTCAACCCCCGATTCTAATTTTGGCCAAGGACGACATCTCAATGCCGAACTGCCATTTCTCGAGACTGGGCCAATAAGAGCCAGTCGTCGAAGTAATTCAGTATACGGATGCCCTGAAGCCTCAGTGGAGCCAGAGTTACATCCATAAACCTACACATGAACATGCGGGGAGAGAGTGCTAGGCCGAACGGAAGAACCCGATCTAAGAGAACCAGCCTCTCGAGACTGGCCTCTGGTGGTTTCCGAGCACCCTTCTCGACTGCCTGAAGCGGAAGACCGGCAGGCTGTAGTCGATACGGTTTTTGTAACCGTAACTGATGCTCGCTTTTTATTTTAAGAGGAAAAACGACGCAGAGTGCGTTCGCTGGAAAATGATGCGCCCCGAAGCGTCATAGACGGCGGGCAATACACATCGTTCCCGGGCCCTGCTGCAAGAACCACATCCGATCCAGCCTCTCGAGACTGGTCTCTGGTGGTTTCCGAGCACCCTTCTCGACTGCCTGAAGCGGAAAACCGGCAGGCTGTAGTCGATACGGTTTTCGTGACCATAACTGATGCTCGTATTTTATTTTTCGAGGACATACGATGCAGAGTGCGTTCCCTGGAAAATGATGCGGCCCGAAGCGTCATAGACGGCGGGCAATACACATCATTTCCGGGCCCCGCTGGAAGAACAACATTGGTTGCCCTGCAACTGAGTGGACAGCCCCAACATTTAGATCTACCATGCCAAACCAGTCCTCGGATCTGATTTGGTTTCCGATAATGGAAATTGTAACCATTTTGAACATGGATCTCCTCAAAGAACAAGTCAATAGCCTTAGATCTAAAATTGGCCTCAGTCCAACATCCTCCTTTGGAACTAAAAAGTACCGGCTATAACACCTGGACTTTCTATCTGGTAGGGGAACACTCTCTATGGCCCCTTAACTCCAGTAGAGTCTGTACCTCTTGTTCCATAACCCGAGCCTGTTCTGGAACCCCTGCGGTCGGTACGACCCCAAAAAAGCTGGGAGGTCGGTAACCGAACTGCAGTCCGTACCCATATTTAAAAATATTCAGGACCCATATAGATAATTGGAAGGCGTTGCCATTCTACAAAATCTACTAAGGGAACCAGCCCCTTGGGACCGGCCTCGGGTGTTTCTCGAGCACTATTCTCGACTTCCTGAAGCAGATGACCGGCAGGAAAAAGTCTAGAAAATTTTGTGACCATAGTCAGTGCCCGGTTGCAAGCTCTTGGGGTGAACGCCACGGTGTGCGTTCGCTGGAAATCGATGTAGCCCGAAACGTTCAAAAACGGCGGGACAACATATATAGTGTTATATATATATAAATATTTATTTTAATAAATTTATTTTTATATATATATTTTTTATTTTATTTATTTATGCATAAAACCTGTCGACGATTGAAGTTACAGCGTCGGAGAACAGGCCAGAAGGTGATAGCGGGGCGTTCAGCAGAAAATATTTGTCTTCCATTTTTTTATACCAGACAAATTAATCCACTGATGTCTCTCAACCATCATAACTGCTACAATAAGCTATGGTACGTTTAGTGCCATGGTACGCCTGTAAAATCGTCTTAGAGTACAGGAACGTACCAGCCCATAGAAGCCCAGCCAACCAGTGCAGAGGTGCCCTGCACGATTGTTGGGCAGCGCCGCGACTTTAAGCGAAGATGCCATATCAAGAGAAAGATCGTTTTTTTCTCACTAAAGCTTCCTCCATTTACAGCTTCTTGCCATAACCCGCCCATCTCACACCCACCACATTCAAATAATCATTTAATGAATGTGATTAGATATGAAAAAGAGTGGGGTTTTTCCCAGGAGAGTTTCTATCTCTTTATTTGTAAGATTTGGGGAAAACAGTTAGCCCGGCGCTGAGGTTGTGACCTGTGCTGCAGGAAACGCTCATCAAGCTTGCTTTTCACTTGCGTTCCCTGCTCATCATGTGGCCAGCTGATGTTAAGTCTGGCCACAGCACGAGTCACAACCTCTACCAGCTCCTCATAGCTTTGGCCGTGAACTGGCGCGCCCAAATCACGGTCATCCGCGTCAATGCTGAGCACATCCACTTCCTCGGAAGCAGAGAGTTCAAGCATTGGGACCTGATCGTGGGCAGGAGAAGCCGCGATGCGGGCTCCTGTACCACTCTCAGGGGCTACGGGATCCTCAGACGAAGAATGAGAAAGTGCCGCAGCAGTCTCATTCTCATCTGCAAGATCCCGCTGCGAACCCCGCGATCTAAATCCCGTGGGGAACGCGAGCCTGACCGTGCTCATCAAAGCACGCCAGCCGAGAGCGCAGCACTCTAATAGGAAGTGCTTCACAGTCTGCACAAACAGCTCCCTCAAGAGCTGCTTGTGCATGCTGCGCTCCCAAACAATTCATACACAAAGCATGTGAGTCCCCACCCGTAATAAAACGAGGGCAAGGATGCACACATCTTTTAAATTGTTCGCTGGCCATTCTGATCAACTGATTGACAAACAACACCAAATAAGACAGACAGTTTCAACACAGAGCGCTTGCTGAAGAGCGAAAGCTAGTGTGTGTTGTGACAGCGTCACTTTTATACTTCCGGGTATGCCGTCACATGTTACGTCACGACGCAACACCAATCAGGATTGGATTAGTTTCATTCATACTTCAGAGGCGCACGCTTAGGGAGCGTCCCCAAAGTGTCGATTCTCGACGCAGTGTAGAGTTCCCTCGAAAGGGAACCCCGGGCCGATTACCTAGGTACAAAAAGTTACAAAGTGCAACTTTTCATTTCTGACAGATTTCTAAGAGATTGTCAGAGAAGAAAGTAAAACTGTATTTACATGTTTTCAAACAGCTGTTAAGTTTATGCTATGTATTTTTCACACAACAAATACAAGAATACACAGAATAAGAGTTGAGCATTCCTCCTCTGATATACACTGTTGCTTAGCAATATACTCTGTTCTTGAGCCGCACCAAGTAATAGTTTAATGTAACCGCAGCAGCTAGGTGTGTGACCAAAAGCACAAAACGTATTAATTGACCAGCTTTATTTGCAGTGTAAAAAAAGAAAAGAAAATCACATTGGCGGCAGTCAAATTTCCGTGTCAGTTAAGAGAGACGCAATAACAACCAAGCTTTCATCTTGGAGTAAACAGACATAAACACTGACTTCTTGGCAATAGCTCACATGCCCCTATTTTCAATTACAAGCAAAAATAGTGGGCGTGGTTTTGCAAAGTTAGTCATAAAACTGCACAGCATTGAAAGCAACAGTCTTTGTCGGGGAAATGCCATAATTGATAGCAGAGAATAATGTGTTAGTTTTGTATATATGTGTGTGTGTGTGTGTGTGTGTGTGTGTGTGTGTGTGTGTGTGTGTGTGTGCGTGCGTGCGTAAATAATAAGTTACAACTGTACAGCAGATTCCTTAACTTTCTCTTACTATCCTATCTTTCAGTCTCTCTCTCAGATAGAAGTGCAAAGTATGCGAGTGGACTGCAAGGTCGCGTCTCGCTTTGCTCACACAGTCATGACCACCAAAGCCCTGAACAACGCCAATGCATCACAGGAAGTGTTCTTTGAGGTGGACTTACCCAAAACAGCCTTCATCACCAACTTTAGCATGTTAGTCCTCCTTTGTTTACACAAGCTATAAATATATTACTTGCAACATGCCCGAACCCACTATGACCTAATGAAATTCTTTGTGTTTGTTTTTCAGAGAGATTGAGAGCAGGATATATGTCAGTGAAGTGAAGGAAAAGGAGCAGGCCAGGCAGAAGTATGAGAGCGCCGTGTCGTCCGGCCAGACCGCTGGTCTGGTTAAGTGAGTACAGGTCAACGGCAAAGCTCTGGGATGCTGACAGAGTACACATATTTGCTTGTCGGTATTTGCTAATCTCAATGACCAGATATCAGAGTTGTTTATGCTTTTGCAGGGCTTCGGGGAGGCACATGGAGAAGTTCTCAGTCTCCGTGAATATCCCAGCCCAGAGCCACGTCACATTCACTCTTACTTACGAAGAGCTGCTACAGCGCCATCTTGGCAGCTATGAGATCATGATAGGTGTCCGACCTAAACAGCTGGTTCAGAATTTTGAGGTTCATCATTAGTTTCTCTTTTACTAAACAAATTCAGTGGAAATATTTAAATATTGTAAACTATGTTACATCAGGCCTGTGTCTTCTCATCAACAGATTGTGGTAGATATCTATGAACCTAACGGAATTGCATTTGTGGATGTCAATGGTACATTCATCACCAATGAGTTGCTTCCTCTAGTGAAGAAAACTGTCGCTGATAAAAAGGTTAGAATGAAAACTCTCAAACAATCCCCCAACATTGGTGGATTTATAATGAAAGGCTGTTTATATCTTAGTCAAATAAAAACAACAAAATAAAATAAAAAAATGTGAAAGGGGCTATTGATTATTTCTCAAATTGTGACTATATCTCACAATTTTGTTTTTAGTTGTGCCTTTATGTCACAATTGTGAGTATTTAACTCATAACTGCTACTTCATTTCTTGTAATTGCAACTTTATCTCGAAACTGAAACTTAATGTCTCACAAAAAAAAAGTATAGTTTATTTTAAACTCTCAAATTACCGGTTTGCGGCAGCTGGACGTACACCCGGTTGCAAGACTTGGACGTAAAATGCATTTTAAGTCCTGTGTAGAATTAATACCTGTTGCACTATTTCGGCACGTATCTAGTCAAAGGTAGGTGTAAAGTGAAAATACATGGCCCCTGGAGTTTAATTGGTTTGACTAGCTCCTCCTTACACTGTGTCCTAACCAAGCGACAGTTTCTAATAAGCATTTTGATCCAGTGATTACAACTACGATCTTACTACCAGAACACACAGCATCTCATTTCACTAATAAGGAGTCTAAAAACACCTCAGTTTCAAAAATACACATTTTTAATGTCTAAACACTTCCTGCTATCCTCATAACACTGATCCTCTACGCTCGTCCTCAGGCACATGTGTACTTCTCTCCTACATTGGATCAGCAGAAAAAATGCTCAGACTGTGAAGGGACATTGATTGATGGAGATTTATTCATCAAGTATGATGTGAACCACCCACAGGAGATAGGTGAAATTCAGGTACAATATCAGCAAAGCCATTTTTTACAATGAATTTCTTACTAATCATGCATTATTCTGATGGTGTTTTTTTCTTGTGTTTCTATGTTTCAGATAGTAAATGGCTACTTTGTACACTTTTTTGCTCCAGATAATTTGCCACAAATGCCTAAGAATGTGGTATTTGTGATAGACCGAAGTGGCTCCATGGAGGGAGAGAAGATGAAACAGGCAAGTCCAACAAATACTTTTCATCCACTTTCCTAGTTCGCACATGTAAGTCATCGGCCGATTATCTGTTGGTAGACTCGAGAAGCTCTGATGACCATATTAAGTGAACTGCATGAAGAGGATTACTTTGGGCTGGTCACGTTTGATGATGTTATAGAGTCATGGAGACCATCTCTTAGCAAAGCTACACCAGAAAATGTGAAAGAAGCAAAAGAATTCGTCCAGACTATTGAAGCAAGACACAGTAAGTATGAAGCGAAACATCATACTGTAAACCCTGCACAAGGTTGAAATCATGGCTTACTGTAGCTGTTAGTACTCTTGACACTTATAGTCATGGTTCTCATGAAACACAGCATAACACCTCGATTTTACAGTAAATTACTGGTTTTATTGAGGAAAAATATTCACCGCAGTGCATGGCATTTCATACATTAAATGCCAAAATCACTCCTGCTGTATTAAAACATTCTCTCGTAATTTTCCATCAGTGACTGATATAAATGAGGGACTTTTGTATGCCGTGGACATGCTTACCTCAGAAAAAAGTGACTACTTCCCAGACATGTCTATGATCATCCTGCTGACTGATGGCCGACCCAGTTCTGGTGTGTATTGGCTTTGCATTGAGAATACAAGACTGTTTTAAACTTTTTTTCTTTGGTAATAATTACTATAACCGAATAAATTAATTTGTAATAATCAAGTAATCTTAGCTTAAAATGTGTTGTCTATATTGGGTAGGCCTATTCAAAATGCTTTACAACTGGGGTTTTCAAACTGGGTACTGAGGAGTGCTATGGCTTTACAGGGGCAAAAAATTAGGAAAAACAGATGAGCTCACAGCTCACATAAGATTCTGTGCCAAGTTAAAATAAGTTCAACTTTCAAAGTATGTGTCAGGCACAAATGGTAAATGGACTGCATTTACATAGCGCTTTCACAGACCCAATGGGCACCAAAGCGCTTTACAGTTTGCCTCACATTCACCCATTCATACACTCATTCATACACAGACGGCGGTGTCAGCCATGCAAGGCGCCATCCAGGTGTCTTGCTCATGGACACCTCGACACTTGGTCAGGTGGAACCGGGAATTGAACCACCAACCTTCCAGTTTGTAGACAACCTACATGAACCACTGAGCCACTGCCGACCTGCCAATACAAGCAGGTATTCGTCTCAGCAAAAGAAACTTGTGTGAGACGAATTGATTAAGGGATTGTAATCAGAAAAGGAAAAACTACTAATATACAAAAATAAAAGTCTTACAGTGGTAAATGTAGCATAAAGCGAGCTGCCGCTGTCTATGATGTTGATTATGCGTATTATTTTATTATTAATAATGAGAGAAAAAGAAAAACACCGTCCACTGCTCTTGTACGGAAAACTTTGGCAGCTTAAGCCTTACACTGAGGGCTAAAATGTATGAAACACTAAATACATACAAAAAATGCAATACATAAAGAGTCGGCAGCTAAATATTTTTGTAATACTGAATCGGGAGGTCTACGGCAATTCCCAGCCCTAATAAAAAGGCCATTTATTTCATTTAGGAAACATTACAGCATCATGTTAATTTTCTCCAGTAGTATAAATCGTTTTTATGAAAATATAGATTTACTTGTATACTTTAAGGAAGGCTGCCACTTACAAGTAGATTGTTATATTGTAGGTCCATGGCAACAAAAAGTTTGAAAACCCCTGCTTTAGAAAACTCAAACCTTCAATTATATAGATTTAACAATCTGCACTGAATAATGTGTGTTTAAGGGCAGCAACATCTATCCATAATCCAAGAAAATGTCCATAAAGCTATTAATGGAAGCATTAGTCTCTTTTGTTTGGGCTTTGGCTATGATGTGGACTACAGTCTCCTTGATAAGTTGGCCAAGCAGAATGATGGACTTGCTCGAAGAGTCTATGAGGCCTCAGATGCTGCCCTTCAACTCCAGGTAGAACTTACAACCGTATACTCTCAATCAATAAATATAATACCTTATATTTAACATATGCAGCCTGATCCAGATAATAGCCGGGTCTTGAATGATTTCCTTTTCTATAGGGTTTTTATGAAGAGGTGGCTAGCCCACTTCTCTTTGAGGTGAACCTAAATTATCCTGGCAACGCTGTAACTGACTTGACACAAAGTCACTTCAGGCAATTCTTCAAAGGCTCCGAGATAGTGGTAGCCGGACGCCTACAAGACCTTGAGACTGACAAACTTCGGACTGAAGTATCTGCACATGGGGTAAGGGAAGCACTATTGGTTTTAATAAAAATCAGTTTATTTGTACTGTTCCATAAGTGCCATACATCCAATTTCAGTTGGAGGACCAGATTGTGTTTGAGAGTTCAGCAATTGCTGAAGAGTGGGACAGTGTGTTCCCTGAGGAGGAGTACATCTTTGGCGATTTCACAGAGCGACTGTGGGCATATCTGACCATCCAGCAGCTCTTGGATAAAATGTCAGCGTGAGACATTTGCGCTCAAATAATTCAACCTATTCAACCTGAGAATTACAAAAAAAATAATACAATGTCCAATAAAATTTGTTGACAGAGAAAAATGCTCACCAGAGGACAAGGAGAATGCCACAGCTGAAGCTCTGGACCTTTCTCTAAGGTATAACTTTGTCACACCACTTACATCCATGGTGGTCACCAAACCACAGACCGAGGATGAAGAAACACTTGTTGCTGACAAGCTGACTGAAGGTACTTGTAATGTTTTTAAGCCATATTCCACCCAAAAATGAAGATTCAGTCATCATTTACTTATGCTCATCGTTTCAAATCTGTATGGTCAAATGTGGTGCGTAACACGAGAATTAACCTCATTGGTTCTTGCTGAAGCTCAAATGTGCTGCGTAACACGAGAACAAACCTCATTGGTTCTTGCTGAAGCTCAAACGTGCTGCGTAACACAAGAAAGAACCTCATTGGTTCTTGCTGAAGCTCAAACGTGCTGCATAAAACGAGAATGAACCTCATTGGTTCTTGCTGAAGCTCAAACGTGATGCGTAACACAAGAAAGAACCTCATTGGTTCTTGCTGAAGTTCAAACGTGCTGCGTAACACGAGAATGAACCTCATTGGTTCTTGCTGAAGCTCAAACGTGCTGCGTAACACGAGAATGAACATCATTGGTTCTTGCTGAAGCTCAAACGTGCTGAGTAACACGAGAATGAACCCCATTGGTTCTTGCTGAAGCTCAAACGTGCTGCGTAACACGAGAATGAACCTCATTGGTTCTTGCTGAAGCTCAAACGTGCTGCGTAACATAAGAATGAACCTCATTGGTTCTTGCTGAAGTTCAAACGTGCTGCGTAACACGAGAATGAACCTCATTGGTTCTTGCTGAAGATCAAACGTGATGCGTAACACGAGAACAAACCTCATTGGTTCTTGCAGAAGCTCAAACATGCTGCGTAACTCAAGAATTAACTTTATTGGTTCTTGCTGATGCTCAAACGTGCTGCGTAACGAGAACAAAACACATTGGTTCTTGCTGAAGCTCAAACGTGCTGCGTAACACGAGAACAAACCTCATTGGTTCTTGGTGAAGTTCAAACGTGCTGCGTAACACGAGAACGAACCTCATTGGTTCTTGCTGAAGTTCAAACGTGCTGCGTAACACGAGAACGAACCTCTTTGGTTCTTGCTGAAGTTCAAACGTGCTGCGTAACACAAGAATGAACCTCATTGGTTCTTGCTGAAGTTCAAACGTGCTGCGTAACACGAGAATGAACCTCATTGGTTCTTGCTAAAGATCAAACGTGATGCGTAACACAAGAACAAACCTCATCGGTTCTTGCAGAAGCTCAAACATGCTGCGTAACACGAGAATTAACTTCATTGGTTCTTGCTGATGCTCAAACGTGCTGCGTAACGAGAACAAAACTCATTGGTTCTTGCTGAAGCTCAAACGTGCTGCGTAACACAAGAATGAACCTCATTGGTTCTTGCTGAAGCTCAAACGTGCTGCGTAACACGAAAATGAACCTTATTGGTTCTTGCTGAAGCTCAAACGTGCTGCGTAAAACAAGAATGAACCTCATTGGTTCTTGCTGAAGCTCAAACGTGATGCGTAACACAAGAATTAACCTCATTGGTTCTTGCTGAAGCTCAAACGTGGTGCGTAGCACAAGAATGAACCTCATTGGTTCTTGCTGAAGATCAAACGTGATGCGTAACACGAGAATGAACCTCATTGGTTTTTGTACGTCAACCGAACATGCTTGAGCTTCCGTTAACCATAACTAATGTGTTCGCTGATGAATGTTTATATGTGAATAAAAGCCTAAATTAAATCTGTTCGTCATATAAAGCGATTGTATCTCTTCAGAAAAGTTGGACTAAACAGCTCAATTCATATGGATTAGTTTTTGTCACGGTGGGTAGTGGAGAATGGAAAAGAGGACTCAAGTGCGGAGTGAAATGAAGAGGTTTAATAAAGATAAAACATAAAATAAACAAACCAACAAAAGAAATATAAGGTCTCAGAACTTAATCCAACACAGACATGGCAGGACAGGACAGGCACAGAACTCCACGCGACTAACACACATAACAATAACAACGAACGAGCACAGGACAGCAAACACAGGTAGACTAAATAGGGAGGCAAACAAATGAGGGTAACGAGGAGGACAGGTGGGACAAATAAACCAATAATCAGATAACAAGGGGGAGGGACCAGACAATAACCAGAGCACATGGCCCAAAATAACAAAACACCCATGTGCATCACAAGACAGGACAGACATGTGACATTACCCCCTTCCTACGGAGCAGCTACCAGACGCTCCATAGGACCAGGGCGGGACGGGAAGGAAACACCAGGGCGGGACGGGAGGGACAGACCAGGGCGTGACGGGAGGGACAGACCAGGGCGTGACGGGAGGGACAGACCAGGGCGTGACGGGAGGGACAGACCAGGGCGTGACGGGAGGGACAGAGCAGGGCTGGAAGGGAAGGGAGGGAAGGGAGGGACAGACCAGGGCGGGAAGGGAGGGACAGACCAGGGCGGGAAGGGAGGGACAGACCAGGGCGGGAAGGGAGGGACAGACCAGGGGGGAAGGGAGGGACAGACCAGGGCGGGACGGGAGGGACAGACCAGGGCGGGACGGGAGGGACAGACCAGGGCGGGACGGGAGGGACAGACCAGGGCAGGACGGGAGGGACAGACCAGGGGGGGACGGGAGGGACAGACCAGGGGGGGACGGGAGGGACAGACCAGGGGGGGACGGGAGGGACAGACCAGGGGGGGACGGGAGGTACAGACCAGGGGGGGACGGGAGGTACAGACCGCTTATTCTTGGGAGGCCAGGGTAACATACAGTCCATCAGGTGGCCAGGGCGAAGCGGACAGTTCATCGGGCACCCAGGGCGAAGCGGACAGTTTATCGGGCACCCAGGGCGAAGCGGACAGTCCATTAGGCGGCCCGGGCGAAGCAGACAGTCCATCGGGCGGCCAGGGCGAAGCAGACAGTCCATCGCGCGGCCAGGGCGAAACTGAAGACCCCTCGGGCGGCCAGGGCGAAACTGAAGACCCCTCGGGCGGCCAGGGCGAAACTGAAGACCCCTCGGGCGGCCAGGGCGAAGCAGACAGTCCATCGGGCGGCCAGGGCAAAGCTGAAGACCCCTCGGGAGGCCAGGGCGAAACTGAAGACCCCTCGGGCGGCCACGGCGGTGAAGACCCCTCGGGCGGCCAGGGCGGTGAAGACCCCTCGGGCGGCCAAGGCGGTGAAGACCCCTTGGGCGGCCAGGGCGATAACCCCTCAGGCGGCCAGGGCGGAGAAGACCCCTCGGGCGGCCAGGGCGGTGAAGACCCCTCGGGCGGCCAGGGCGGTGAAGACCCATCTGGCGGCCAGGGCGGTGAAGACCCATCTGGCGGCCAAGGTGGAGACGACCCATCGGGCGGCCATGGCACAGGAACAGAACCCGGCTCAGGAACAGCAACAGACACCGGCTCAGGAACAGCAACAGACACCGACCCGGCGGCGGCCATCCTGTCTGGGGACACTGGAACAGGCTCAGGAACAGACACTGGCTCCGGCTCAGGAACAGACACTGGCTCTGGCTCAGGAACAGACACTGGCTCCGGCTCAGGAACAGACGCTCCGGCTCAGGAACAGACACTGGCTCCGGCTCAGGAACAGACACTGGCTCCGGCTCAGGAACAGACACTGGCTCCGGCTCAGGAACAGACACTGGCTCCGGCTCAGGAACATACACCGGCTCAGGAACAGACACCAGAACTGTAACAGCCACAAGAACAGACACAAACACAGAAACAAACACTGGCTCTGAAACAGGTAATGGCTCTGGCTCTGGCTCCGGCTCTAGAACAGGCACTGGCTCCGGCTCTGGAACAGGCACTGGCTCTGGCTCCGGCTCTGGAACAGCAGACACTGGCTCCGGCTCTGGAACAGCAGACACAGGCATGTTCAGGATCCGAGCCAGACGCTCCAAATAGTCCATCATTGCCTTGGCGGCCACACAAATGGGCATCTCTAGATCTGTCTCAGACTGGGCAGATGGGACGTGAACAGTCTCTAGCTGGGCAGACGTGACGTGAACAGTCTCTGGCTGGGCAGACGGAACGTGAACAGTCTCTGACTGGGCAGACGTGACGTGAACAGTCTCTGGCTGGGCAGACGGAACGTGAACAGTCTCTGGCTGGGCAGACGTGACGTGAACAGTTTCTGACTGGGCAGACGTGACGTGAACAGTCTCTGACTGGGCAGACGGAACGTGAACAGTCTCTGACTGGGCAGACGTGACGTGAACAGTCTCTGACTGGGCAGTCTCTGACTGTGACGACGACTTTATTCCAAACGAGACCAGTGGGGAAGACTCTGCCCTCCTCTCCTCATTCCTTTGAGCGCACATGGAAAAATATTTAAATAAAGAAATCACATTCTCCCTCTCCGCAGGACAAAGTTTGCTCCGCTGAATCCACATATTGGCTCGTTCTGTCACGGTGGGTAGCGGAGAATGGAAAAGAGGACTCAAGTGCGGAGTGAAATGAAGAGGTTTAATAAAGATAAAAAATAAAATAAACAAACCAACAAAAGAAATCCAAGGTCTCAGAACTTAATCCAACACAGACATGGCAGGGCAGGGCAGGGCAGGACAGGACAGGACAGGACAGGACAGGGCAGGGCAGGGCAGGACAGGACAGGACAGGACAGGACAGGACAGGACAGGACAGGACAGGACAGGAGAGGAGAACTCCACGCGACTAACACACGTAACAATAACAACGAACGAGCACAGGACAGCAAACACAGGTAGATTAAATAGGGAGGCAAACAAATGAGGGTAACGAGGAGGACAGGTGGGACAAATAAACCAATAATCAGACAACAAGGGGGAGGGACCAGACAATGACCAGAGCACATGGCCCAAAATAACAAAACACCCATGTGCATCACAAGACAGGACAGGGCTGGAGGTCGGCGAAGGAGGAGGGAAATGGAGTCAGACGAGAGTGAGGGAGTTGAAGAAGACACAAGAGGAGTTGAGAACAGGAAAAGGAAAAAGAGTAGTGTTTCAAGTGACGGAAGCCAGACAAGAAGAACTGTTGAGAGATATCAAGTAGGTATGATAGCAGTAACAAGAAGCGACGGGATCTTCAAGGATTCGCACGGGGTTGGAAGATTCGTTGGAAAGAAACTCGGAGATGTTCGGTCCATTAAAATAACAAGGAGTGGGATGGTTATTATTGACTGAGTGTCAAGGCGTCAGAGAGAACAAGCTCTAAGGATTAAGGAGTATAAAGATTACAGCGTTGTGAAATGCTTCCCACTCGGGACAGAATACAAAAAGAAAGGAGTAGTAAGTGGCGTACCGCTGTCAGTGGAAGACGAGGAGTTTCTGGCCATTGAAGGAGTTTGTGAGGCCAGAAGACTGACAAGATCCCGTCAAGGAGAAAGGGAACAAAGCACTTCTGTTTGTCTGATTTTTGTGGGAGATTTGCCAGAGAGGATATACTTGGACTATATATGCTACAGGGTGAGGTCTTATGAAAGAGCTCCATTAAGGTGTTTTTGCTGTCAGGAGTATGGACATGTGGCTGCAGTGTGTAGAGGAGTCAGGAGATGTGGGAGATGTGGGAAAAATACTTGTAAAAGAGGGGAGTGTGAAGAGGAACAAGTAAAATGCATTCACTGTTCGGGAAATCACCATGCGGGGTCAACGCAATGTCCTGAAAAAATTAAACAGGTAAAAGTGAGTAAAATCAGAGTAGAAGAAGGGCTAACATATGCAGAAGCTACCAAGAGAATGGAAAGAAAGGAACGAGCAGTAGTGCAAACAGAACAGGAGCCGGAAAAGAAGGGAGATGATCAGAATAACGTTATTGGCATGGACAAGAAGCGATTTCTAGGATTTATTGCTATGGTGGTCAATTGTGCCGTGGAAATTAAAGGGAAATCAGAGAGGATCAAGATGGTGTTGGATGCGGCGAGAAGATTCTTGGACATTATGGACATATCAGGAGAAGAACTAGATAATACGCTGAGGAAAGAATTTATACCATCTCAGACCATTGAGAATGATATCTAGAATGGACAGTGAACTTTATGGTGGTCACTGAAAATATACTGCGCACTGGGAAAACTATTTAATACAGTAGGTGGCAGTAATGCAACTCTTTGGATGCCAAACGCCTGAAACCCCAAAAAGAAGAAGAAGACAGGACAGACATGTGACAGTTTTACATTCTCTTTTTGAAGAGTCAAAGTGGTAGATGAGTAGCTGTCAATGGACAGTACAAAACTGTAAAAAAATATCTTCAGTTGTGTTCCAAAGATGAACAAAAGTCTTACGGGTTTAGAACGGCATGAGGGTGAGTAATTAATGACAGAATTGTCATTTTTGGGTGAACTAACATTTTAGTATCTTTTGCTTTTCCACGTAAAGATATTAGCCAAATGAGATTGTTAGATGTTCTAAACTTTTGACTAGTAGTGTAGTTTACAGGAGGGTACATTTAAAATTGATGCCATAATAATTTCTTAACATCAAACTGTAACCTCCACAAACCTCACTAACTTCAACAAATCCAAAAAGTAGTTCTTCCATGGAACCATTTGTTGTACCAGCCAAGCACCTTGTAAACCTACCTTTCTTTTTATACACCTCCAACTCCCTGAAGTTGTGTAGATGCCAATCAGATTGGCTTCTACACAATAAAGTGGTTTTAAAATTCAAGGAAAGAAGCAGTACAGAAATTATGAGTTCTCTAGGCTGCCTTGAATACAACACTGATGGTTTAAAAAATGTGACCGTTTGAAGCTACAATTTTCTGCAAAGGTGCTTATGTGACATATTAATACTATTTTCTTTTGATCCACAGAGCAGCGAGAGGACACAACAGAACCTGGTAAGAGGAATTAACCTTAGATTTTACCATCATCGTGAACATTAAGAGGTGTCTTATCTTATCTTGACATGTCTTACTATACAATGGATTCTGCAAAAACTTTTGAATGAAGACTCTCTCTCTGTCTCCATATCTCCATCGCACAATTCTACCCTTGAAGATATAGGTGCACTTTATGCTCCACCTCAGTTGATCGGCAGTGCTCACAAAAATCCCAGACTATCCGCCAAAAGACCCCAAGGTCTACTCTCTGCCAAAAAACACCAAAATCTACTCCCTTCATATCTTGGTGAGAAGTGATGTCATTTTTGTGGTGTGAATTTGAATACATTTTAAAAAGAACTACTTTAGTAAAGAAAAAAACATTTCTTACCTGTTACTTGTACCTGTTTGTCTCTTGTTCTTTGGGTTTGGCAGTTGATGGAGATCCACACTTCGTCATTGAGCTGCCAGATCAGAATGATGCTCTGTGCTTCAACATTGATGACGAACCTGGAACCATCTTCAACTTGGTTAGCGACCCGCTTACAGGTGATTCATTCTGTCAAAAAAACAGAAACATCTGTTTTGATGTGGGTAATTGGAACTAGGTTTATTTTCCATCTTCTCTTTCTACTCATATCTGTGTAAAAAAAAAAATGAATATTCAGGTATTATAGTGAACGGCCAGATCATTGGAGATAAGAAGGTCATCCCAGGGAGCAAGATGCACACTTATTTTGGGCACTTTGGGATTGCTTATGAGAAGTTTGGTATCAAATTGATGGTGAGCACAAAGGAGATCTCACTGTCTGAAGAGGGAAAACAGACAAAATTGTCCTGGACTAACAACAGGACTATAAAAGGACTGAAGTAAGTGGCAATAAATTTACATGAAACTGTGTTGAGTGAAGAAAAAGGCAGAATTTTTATTTTTTTCATTAACTATTATCCTTTAATGAGAATCAAATTGAGCTCAAATTCCCCATCTTTTGCTTTCTCCAGCATGGATCTGCAGGTGATCAAAGATTGCAGTTTAACAGTGACTCTGAGGAACTCAGTCAAGTTTCTTATTATCCTGCACAAAATATGGCAGAATCACCCGTATCATCAAGACTACCTCGGGTTCTACACCTTGGACAGTCACCATCTTTCACACAATGTTCACGGCCTGCTTGGTAAAATTAGATGTTCTTAAATATTAACAGAAAAACTTATAGCTGCTATAATTTAACATAAGGGAACCTATGTGTGTTTTTTTTTTTGTTGTTGTTTTTTTGTGATGAAACTAGTGATGTCTTTTAAAATTACACTATGGATTTTTGGTCAAGTTTGTTCTTTAAAAGTTTCACTAAACATTTTGCATGCTGTCTGTCTAAAAAAAAAATCCCAAATGACATCCTATACACTATGCACTTACTCTATCGTTTAGTGAATGAAATTTGTCAGGTTATTTTGTCATCTGGTATAGATAGGAGGGTTTTTGTGGGGGGGTGGGGGAGGGGTCTTATCTTATCTTATTATCTAGGTAATTTAAGTGCTCATTTTCGATACCGACTATATATGTTAACGCCGATAACTGATAAATGGCTGATATTAAAATTCTATACTATGTTGTCTAAATAAATTTGGACACCATAACATTAAAAGGTACAGTGTGATGAACTGTAAAATGGATATTCATGTTGAGATATGCTATAGTTTATACTGAACACATTAAATTATTAACCTTTTTAAAGATTAACCTTGAGCATTAGATGACATCACAGATAATCTAAATGTAAAACTAGGGGAAATGCTCATGATGGACCGAGTCAGAGTCAGTTTTGAGTGTATAAGAACACACACACCTCAACCTCAAAAGACTTCCACTCCACTAATCTTGACGTTAACAATAGCTTTGTTGGTCTCTATTTTTACTGCAGGTCAGTTCTACCAGGGTGTTAACTTTGAGGTCAGTGACTTGTTTCTAGGAAAAGACCCTGATAAACAAGATGCCATTATGTTTGTGAAAGGAAACAAGCTCACGGTTACCAGGTAAATAAAATTGAACGTAAATATGCAATGTTGAATTCACACTTGAAGATTTTCATGCAGATTTTTTATTGAATCTCACATGACTCCAGGGGCTGGCAGAGAGATTTCAGAAAGGACGTAAAGAATGGAGACGATGTGCCCTGCTGGTTCATTCACAATAATGGCACCGGACTCCTCGATGGAGTTCACACAGATTACATCGTTTCTGGTCTCTTTAAGACAATCTAGACAACATCTGTCGCTCAACCGACCTTTGCACTACGCACAAAGTACACGTTAGCTTTCATGTAGTCTTAAGTACATGATGTGATGGTTTTTATTTGGATACAATGCCATATTTGACAAAGCTGCATTACAAAGCTGTTTGTGATAGAAATTTTTATATATATACTTTTTTTGGAATTCAATGGCTATGAAATAAAACGCCCATCTAAACATTCCTTGTGTTTCCATCTTTTATTGCAATATTGATTGATTGAACAAAGTCCAACATGAAATCACTTGGTAACTTATTGAGGGAAGAAAGTTGCATGAGCAAGAACAACATCAAGCAGGGTGCGAATTAAGTGTGTTTTCTTTCGTTTTCTTTGGTTCGTTCACTGGTGGCTGAAATTTAATTTAATTTTAATTAAAAAGTATTGTATTGATACTTTTATGTATTGAATACTTCTTTCTACCGACCAATGATGATTCGGAAAGAAAGTGTGTAGGGTAGGACACAAATTTTACATGTGCATCTGACTAACAGATAAATAGCACTCGTATTTTACTGTTGTTGTTAATATTAAGGTTATTTTAGCAAACAGTTTGCTTCGATCAGTTCATCCGCATTAACTTCAACTGCTTAAGTAATCAATGCTATGACCCATTTCAGGGGCTGCCAGAATTACAATTTACATATTTACAAGTAAAGCTCCATATTATATGTAGGCCATTTTCTATCCGACTCCCCACATCTAGTTTTGCTGCCATCGGGGGGGGTTCATCGTAATTCGCACACTCAAAGTCTAATACAAAAATACCATGAGACAAAATGATCAATACTGCACTCAATTCAAGAATTTAGGAACAAAGATCACAAATCCCCAACTCCCACTCAAACAGGTATTTGCTCTGGTTTAAAGTGTACACAAGGGTTCAGAGTATTCAAAAGTCCTGAATGTGATTGAGCAGACAGTGCACCATGTCTGCTGGGTGGATATTTTGTGTGTTTGTGTGCGTATGTTATACTTCAGGGTCTTTTGAGACCCTGGTCATCACAAAAGGCGATGGGCAATTGGTAGGTCTACTTTTGCTATCCTATTTTATGTTTTGCTGCACTAATAAAGTGCCTTATAATCATTATCACATTAGCGGTGATCAGTAACATTCTGAGCTACAGTATGTCTTCAATGTCAATACAGTATCAAATCCCTGTTGATGGGAAAACAGTTTATCTGTACAGTAATACGTCCTCTTATGCCCCTCCAGGACAGTGAAACCAGCACGGCCAGACTCCTAAAGGTATTCCAACAATGTTGCTAAAAGTCGGCTATGCCAATAGTAGATTACATATAGCGGTGGTTCTCAATCAGGGGGCTGGGGCCAACTGGGGGGCCTCAGCAAACTTCATTTCAAATCATTTCATTTCATTTCAAATTTATAGTCAATCATGACAACTCTCAGAATAGTTTTTAGTGTTAGTGTTATGTTAATGCATTTGGTGTTGGCGGACTAGATCTGCTACACACACTGCTGCTGCTACAAAGCAAATACAGACTTGCAATTGCCAATAGATACACAGATATGCTGCTGTGAACATGTAAGATATGCTGTTGCTGCTGCATGAATAGGCATACATTACTCCTAGGGGTGGGTGATAGACCTGTAGACATGATTTACTGGTAGAGATTTTATACTATCGTCTCTATCGCAGTTGTGCTTATGTGACGATGCTGTTCTGCATCAAACAGTCAAAGAGTACTGAACAGTTCTTTTGACACATATTTGGGCATGAATGGTTAAATACACATACTTATGTGTCAAAATGCCTATCTTTGCAAGTATCCTTGAAACAGTCATTTATGTCTTGACTTAAGTGAACATAAACAGTTAAGAAAGAAAATGCACGAGTATATTAGATCTGGGCATTCAGTCTTTAAGTGACAGCAGCCTAATAGACCTGTTGCTGTCTGACATTACTGTTAATAAAACAGCAAAAGAGATGAAATCTCTCACTGCTCTTGACTGAATCACTTGTGTAACTTTAATAAGAATAAATTAGTGCCGTCAATCGATAAAAAACATTAACTAATTAATCGCAATTCTTTTCTGTAATTAATCGTGATTAATAAAACCTAACATTAAAGTTATTAATATATTATTATATTGTAATAATTTCGCATTTAAATCCCCTGATTAACGTAGAAACAAAAAAAAATGTAGCTTATATTCTATATATTTGTTTAATGGCATATTTTTTATGAAAGAAGGCCAGTATTACCGATACTAATACTGCTACTGATGTCTCTTTAAAATAGAATTTTGTCCTCAATTTTGACCATTAATTATAGGCATTCAGCATTATAGAATAAGTGAAAGCTATGATTTTTTGTTTTACATTTATTAGGCTTTAAGCAATATAACATGTACAATATAACTTTTAATTTAATTGAACTTAAAACAATCTTCACATAAACCCATTATAATAAATGTTACATTTAACTGCCCGGCTCATTTTTTTCTATTGGCCCAGTCCGACCGGTTCAGATTTTTACTTGCCCGTTGTTTTTGACCCATGTAACCTTGTAAACAGTGCTTTAAGATTTTCAGGTAAGTCTAACAGGTAGGAAATATACAGAAATTGAATAAAGTTTTCTAACACTGCACAGACTTCACTGCATAAATTATACATAAAATATAGATTAATCTTTATTAAAACTACAAATGTTATCTGTCAAAAGCAGGGAGTGATTTTCTCTTTTTCTTTTGTTTTTTAATTAACATTAAAGGGATACTTCACCTCTGGAAAGATGAATGTGTATTTAAAATGGGTCATTTATGTTGAAGAAATGTGAAATTATTTTTGAATTTGGAGCTTTCTAGACTGAGAAAAGCCAGAAAATATATTTTTGGCTTATGTGGATGAAAGACAACAACTCCCAGAATGCACTTGCTTCGCTGCCCTAGGAGGCCACGCCTACCAGTAACAGAGCGCAGTAGTTCAACAACAAGTCTAGGCTACTAGTGAGTCTCCGTGATGATTCTGCCCGGGATTTCGGGATTGGGCTTTTGCGTTCTACAGTCGCCATTCATCATGTTTACTGTGGCGAGCAGGACGAGTGAGGGCCGCGGGAGAACGGCGCGAGTCATGTTTACTGTGGCGAGCAGGACGAGTGAGGGCCGCGGGAGAACGGGCCCTCACTCGGGCCCTCACTCGTCCTGCTCGGGGCGAGTCATGTTTACTGTGGCGAGCAGGACGAGTGAAGGCCGCGGGAGAACGGGCCCTCACTCGGGCCCTCACTCGTCCTGCTCGGGGCGAGTCATGTTTACTGTGGCGAGCAGGACGAGTGAGGGCCGCGGGGAGAACGGCGCGAGTCATGTTTACTGTGGCGAGCAGGACGAGTGAGGGCCGCGGGAGAACGGCGCGAGTCATGTTTACTGTGGCGAGCAGGACGAGTGAGGGCAGCGAGAGAACGGGCCCTCACTCGGGCCCTCACTCGTCCTGCTCGGGGCGAGTCATGTTTACTGTGGCGAGCAGGACGAGTGAGGGCCGCGGGAGAACGGCGCGAGTCATGTTTACTGTGGCGAGCAGGACGAGTGAGGGCCGCGGGAGAACGGCGCGAGTCATGTTTACTGTGGCGAGCAGGACGAGTGAGGGCCGCGGGGAGAACGGCGCGAGTCATGTTTACTGTGGCGAGCAGGACGAGTGAGGGCCGCGGGAGAACGCCGCGAGTCATGTTTACTGTGGCGAGCAGGACGAGTGAGGGCCGCGGGAGAACGCCGCGAGTCATGTTTACTGTGGCGAGCAGGACGAGTGAGGGCCGCGGGAGAACGCCGCGAGTCATGTTTACTGTGGCGAGCAGGACGAGTGAGGGCCGCGGGAGAACGCCGCGAGTCATGTTTACTGTGGCGAGCAGGACGAGTGAGGGCCGCGGGAGAACGGCGCGAGTCATGTTTACTGTGGCGAGCAGGACGACTGAGGGCCGCGGGAGAACGGCGCGAGTCATGTTTACTGTGGCGAGCAGGACGAGTGAGGGCCGCGGGAGAACGGCGCGAGTCATGTTTACTGTGGCGAGCAGGACGAGTGAGGGCCGCGGGAGAACGGCGCGAGTCATGTTTACTGTGGCGAGCAGGACGAGTGAGGGCCGCGGGAGAACGGAGCGAGTCATGTTTACTGTGGCGAGCAGGACGAGTGAGGGCCGCGGGAGAACGGCGCGAGTCATGTTTACTGTGGCGAGCAGGACGAGTGAGGGCCGCGGGAAAACGCCGCGAGTCATGTTTACTGTGGCGAGCAGGACGAGTGAGGGCCGCGGGAGAACGCCGCGAGTCATGTTTACTGTGGCGAGCAGGACGAGTTAGGGCCGCGGGAGAACGGAGCGAGTCATGTTTACTGTGGCGAGCAGGACGAGTTAGGGCCGCGGGAGAACGCCGCGAGTCATGTTTACTGTGGCGAGCAGGACGAGTGAGGGCCGCGGGAGAACGCCGCGAGTCATGTTTACTGTGGCGAGCAGGACGAGTGAGGGCCGCGGGAGAACGGAGCGAGTCATGTTTACTGTGGCGAGCAGGACGAGTGAGGGCCGCGGGAGAACGGCGCGAGTCATGTTTACTGTGGCGAGCAGGACGAGTGAGGGCCGCGGGAGAACGCCGCGAGTCATGTTTACTGTGGCGAGCAGGACGAGTGAGGGCCGCGGGAGAACGCCGCGAGTCATGTTTACTGTGGCGAGCAGGACGAGTGAGGGCCGCGGGAGAACGGCGCGAGTCATGTTTACTGTGGCGAGCAGGACGAGTGAGGGCCGCGGGAGAACGGCGCGAGTCATGTTTACTGTGGCGAGCAGGACGAGTGAGGGCCGCGGGAGAACGGAGCGAGTCATGTTTACTGTGGCGAGCAGGACGAGGGAGGGCCGCGGGAGAACGGCGCGAGTCATGTTTACTGTGGCGAGCAGGACGAGTGAGGGCCGCGGGAGAACGGAGCGAGTCATGTTTACTGTGGCGAGCAGGACGAGTGAGGGCCGCGGGAGAACGGCGCGAGTCATGTTTACTGTGGCGAGCAGGACGAGTGAGGGCCGCGGGAGAACGGAGCGAGTCATGTTTACTGTGGCGAGCAGGACGAGGGAGGGCCGCGGGAGAACGGCGCGAGTCATGTTTACTGTGGCGAGCAGGACGAGTGAGGGCCGCGGGAGAACGGAGCGAGTCATGTTTACTGTGGCGAGCAGGACGAGTGAGGGCCGCGGGAGAACGGAGCGAGTCATGTTTACTGTGGCGAGCAGGACGAGTGAGGGCCGCGGGAGAACGGCGCGAGTCATGTTTACTGTGGCGAGCTGGACGAGTGAGGGCCGCGGGAGAACGGCGCGAGGCCGGTGGTGTGATTACCGATGAGCGACACCTGTGAGACGCACCGGTCTCGTATCTCTCACAGAGGAGCGGGAATTTTCTTAGCAATGTTAAGACGCACATCAACCGATCACTTGTTTAGCGTTCACGTAAACACTACATTCAGATTCACCAATCGGAATCGGAATCGGAATGAATTCGGTTAGATTGAAAAAAAAGGTGTGCATGTAAACAATGAATGGCGACTGCAGAAAGCAAAAGCTGAATCCCGGACATCGACAGCCGGACATGTCCGGGAAAAAGAGGATGTTAACCCCTACTACTCAGCTTTCTCCACAGAACAAGAGCCTGCTAGCTTAGCTTCCAAAAAAAAGATGTCTGACACTGTGTGTGCATTCTGTGAGTGAGATCCCAGCCTCTATGGGCGGGTTGGGAACATGCGGGACAGACCCTACTACTGACTGTAGTCTTTAGCCTCTGGCCAAAAAAACCTCCGATGACGCAAAATGACGATTTTTGCGTCATCGGAGGATTTTTTTCAGACAAAAAATACATAAATCTCTCGTCTCAGGGGGATATGAGGGTAGAAAGCAAGGTAATTCGAAAATACTACAGGTTTTCTATTAATACAAAGCTTAATGCTAAATCCTGAAGTATTCCTTTAATAATTGCAGCAGCAGATTTATTAGGCTGCTGTCACTTTAAGACCTCTCGGCGACGTCATCACTGCTTGCGCACGCAACCAGAAGGCAAAAGACCCGCGGTCTTCGTACTGGAGTAAAGGGTTTAGGCTTGTAGCATAGTGGCGGTGTTGTCGCTAGTCAAAATGCCTTATGGACATACACCCAGGCATCATACATCTGAGCACATCTGACCTCAACACGCAAAAATCCGGTGCAGCATCAAAGTATTTGACGAGCTGCACATGACCACTTAGCACGTAACGTTAGTTGAATGCATCAAGGGATTTGTACGCTCTAGTAATTTCTCTTGTATATACACTTGGTGTCTGAATTAGACAATTATATAAATCAGGCCATACAATTGCTGGTAAATTCTTCTCATCCACAATCCAAAGACCGTCAGGTATTGCGTAGGGATCCAGCAAGATCTCACCATTGCTGAGAGTAAGTTTTTTAATATAATCGCCACGGTCGGAGGTACTTAAGGCTTCCCACATAATCCATCGTCAAATCTTTGATTTACAGTAAAGTAACGTTATATGTGTGCAGTCATGATATGCAGGTCGTAAAGTAACGTAAACAAGGTTAACTTATATAAAGCAAATTCGGGCTCTATAGAGGCTATTACATTACTAACTTAGTCTAACATGATAATTCATACATGCATCACAGTATGTCCAGATTTTTTATTCGTAAACAGTTGGACGTTTTACATAATGTTATATTAATATGAAACACACACAAACAGATCCAACTCTGAAATTGCAGTTTATTATTGAGCCAACAAGAAATTACAAACAATGCAAAATCTACGTTAATTACAATGTTTTTACAGAACTCGGTATAACAGATACCGTTTTTTCGCCTCCTGGATGCGCGCGCATCCGGCATTCTTTGTATACAAGAAACCCGTGTATAACGCGGATCTGACACGCATCACATTTTCTCACAACTCTTTACGTTCATTTAAAACTTAATTTAACTAGTTCACCCAAAAATGAAAATCCTGTCATTAATGACTCTCCCTCATGTCAGCATCACACGCATCACACACATGACCAGTGTCGGCCAATAGTGAGTCTACTGGTAATTAATGGGTGAGTAATTACTGACAGACTTTTCATTTTTGGGTGAACTAACCCCTTTAGACTGCTTGCGAAGGTACTCGACAAAACAGGCATTCTGGCATAATTGTGTGTGTGTCCGTTCAAGCCCTATCTGAATATGCTTTCTGTGCGCATGAGTCGTGTGTGTCACAGACAGGAGATCCACAGATGGCGCCAGTAGGAACGCACTGCATTCTCTTGTGTGTTTTATTGCGCGTAAAGGTTTAAAAGCATCTTCAGAGCGTGATCATGTAATGTAATGTTGCGTTAGATATTTTTATTGTGTTAAAATGAAAAAGTTAATTGTGTCCGTTAACGAGCTAATTTTGACAGCACTAGATTAAACGTAGGCCTATGTTTAATTTACACAGTGAAGACAATGCAGTGGTTTTTTTATACATTTGTTTGAATTCTTTATAGAATTCATGTAGTATTCCTTATTTCAAGCGCATGAAGTTTTTCAGGTAAGTCTATTTCATTTTTGTCTTTGTGCTATTGTAGTTTGATATCGTGATATAAGATTTTGGTCATATCGCCCACTCCTAATAAATCCCATAGCAGACCTAGACAGGTGGAGCTGGGGGAGGTGGTAACAATAAAACCAAAATGTTGAGCAAGCAATGGATGTAGAATCAGCAGACACCAATACGCTGGATTCATGTAGTAAATAAAATAACAAGATATGAAAAAATAATAATTAAAACTTAACTGAAAAGCTAAAAACTCAAAATATAAATCTAGATGTAAATTGAAATAATATTTTATACCATATTTTTCAAACACCAAATCAGAATCTTATAGAAATCACAAAATGTTGAATTAATGTAATTGGAATTTATCAACAAATGTCAGTTGTATGTTCAAAAACAAGCAGCACTGTCATAATCACAGCAGAAATAACTATTACTAAGAGTAAATATCCAAGCCTTTAAAGGGGTCATATATTGCCATTTTTGTACAAGCCAATATGATTCTTTAGGGTCTAAATTAAAAGTTTGTAATATACTTTAATTTAAAATTCTTATTAGTATTGTAAGAAAACTACGGAAGAGGATTAGGGCCAAGCAATAATAAAAAAATAAAACCATCTCGAGATTAAAATCACTATAATGCGAGATTAAACTCGTTAAATTTCGAGAAAAAAGTCGAAATACAATTTCGAGAATAAACTCATTAAATATCAAGAATAAAGTCATTATAATGCCAGATTAAACTCGTTAAATTTCGAGTAAAAAGTCGAAATACAATCTTGAGAATAAACTCATTAAATATCGAGATTAAAGTCATTATAATGCGAGATTAAACTCGTTAAATCTCGAGAAAAAAGTCGAAATACAATCTTGAGAATAAACTCATTAAATATCGAGATTAAAGTCATTATAATGCGAGATTAAACTCGTTAAATTTCGAGAAAAAAGTCGAAATACAATCTTGAGAATAAACAGCGCGGATCCTCTCGGGACACCCTCCTATGCCAGTAACTGTTTTTTATGAAGTAACTGGCTATTACTTTAGGATGGCTGTTGGTTGTGTACGCCTCATCCACAGAATGTAACGACTGCAATCATCTATACACCCATTAATGGCAATTAATGGCAATGCCGTACGGTTTTAACTTATCATAGCCGTCCATATGCCAGAGTGCATTTGGGCCAGCTCAAGTGTAGGCTACTGGTGTCTTCTCAAGCGTCTCCTTCGTCGAAATTCCACACCTTAAGGATCAACAACTTTAATTATGCGTCTTATTGTATCCTGGGAAACCACGAAATCTCGATGAATAGCGCGTAGGTGAAGCCAGCGATAACTGCATTTGTCCACTGGTTGTCATTTCATGTTGGACAAAAGCGAGTACATCGCGCAAATTGGACTGATTTTTCCTTTTAAAAAGACCTATCGCTTGCAAATTCTCTTTAAAGTTCGTATGCTAATTTATTTTTCGAAATGTAATGAGTTTATTCTCAAGATTGTATTTCGACTTTTTTTCTAGAAATTTAACGAGTTTTTTCTCGAAACACAACCAGTTTATTCTCAAGATTGTATTTCGACTTTTTTCTCGAAATTTAACGAGTTTAATCTCGCATTATAATGACTTTAATCTCGATATTTAATGAGTTTATTCTCAAAATTGTATTTCGACTTTTTTCTCGAAATTTAACGAGTTTAATCTCGCATTATAATGACTTTAATCTCGAGATGGTTTTATTTTTTTATTATTACTTGGCCCTAATCCTCTTCCGTAGAAAACACTTATTTTACCTGGTCAAAAACAGCTCTGTTTTCAGCACGCCGTTTCAGTGCATATGCCTTTAAATGATAATGAGCTTCGCTGACTCCGCCCCTCTGTTCTATGCGTACATCAGAGCCGGCTCTGGCGTACACAGTTTGAACACAATAACCAAAACGCGTTGTTCAGTATAAACGTGGGATTATGCATTATATTGAGAACGTCATACATATAAAACATGCCGTAATGTACCCTGAGTGTAAACCTTAGACGCATTCATTGTGAAGCGTGCTGCTAGCGATTTTACAAGGATTAATATAAATATTAATATAAAGTTTAATAAAACGTTACACTCACTTCAGTTCTTTTGGAGGATCAGCAGGAACACGAATATCTGGTACCGATCCTTTTTTCATGAGCAGCTTCTTAGCAAAACCAGCTTTACACTGATCCTCGTTTATAAAGCAGTCTGGTGTGTGAAATGATTCGCGCAAACATGAGAGCATTGACGTTGCTCGTGCGGAATATTCCCTTCGAAAACAAACTCAGCCACTGCGTCTTCGGCGGTTCGGATTTAGGAACATTAAAATGACTGTGTTCGTTATTTCACCCAAGAACAGAACACCACAATCGCTTAGACGCCATTCTGCTCATAGACAGTGCTCCAGCATATCAACAATGACCGCGCCGGTCCGCGTGGAGTATGATTGACAGCTCGCTCACGAGCGAGGGCGGGTCTGTGTTGAAACGCTGCTGTCAATCAACAATCGTGGGGGGGGCGTGCGAGCCTGTGACGTCACACGGTCGAACGGCTCGATTTGAGGCAGGGGAAAACATATAAGGAGATTAAAACAAAACCACTGGATGGATTTTTATCATTATATGATGGTTGCACTGTAAAAAATGATCGTGATTTTAACGGTAAAACACTGTAAAAATGCTACAGTGAAAAACTGTTAATTGGTTAACAGAAAGTTTCCTTATTATATACGGTAAATAACTGTGATATATATAATGGTACATTTAATTAAATTTTACTGTAAAATACCGTTAAATTTACCGTTTTTGGAAGTGAAAAAGAACAAGTCATTGTATAATTTACAGTGAAAAAATGTAAATTGACATTCCCACAATTCCCTGCGTGACACTTCACGTTTGATGTATTTTGTTTTTAAATCACTGTTTCTTCATAATTTTCTTAGTTTTTTTCTAATCAGTTATGTACATTAGGGTTTTATGTTACATTTAATGTTGTTAAATTAATGCTTATTGCATTTTTTAAATTTCAACATGTTACCATGATGGTGTTTAATGTTTGTGTGAATCACACTGTGCAGCTTCTGTAAATTAGTATTAACTCTCTTGTGGATGAGCTGCTTAAGATGAGCTTTGGTTGACCATTTGACTCTCATCCCTGCTGAGATTGTTGGCTGTCAGAGTATTACAATGGGAAAAAACAGATATTAATACTTTGAAAAAGTCAGTATATTAACATTATATCAGATAATGAAATACGGTTTATCGCTGTAAAATAATATACGGTTAAAAGTTGTAAAACCTAAAACGTTGCTACCGTATTTTTAACAGGAAAACTCTGGTAACCACAGCTGCCAGGGTTTTCCTGTAAATTTAACGTTTTTTTTTTTACAGTGTGTGTACAGACACTGCCAACACACATTTCAGTACAATCAACTTGTAAAAGTGCATGTACCATTATATGACCCCTTTAAGTCAAAAAATTTGAGAACCACTGATGTACTACTGATGTTGAAAGAAGTCAAATAATTCACAATACATGAAGTAGGCTATTTTTTGTGTTTTAGCGTGACTATATTAACCTTTTACAACCTTTCTGAACATATAATTGCCATGCAAAATAAATTTTCCTGTTGCCTCCTAACAGAAGCGAAGTGTGAGCAGTGCTAAGGTGGGAAATCTTCATTATCTCACACAATTGTATCAAGACTTTGTTATTTAAAAGTCCATTTGATCCATTAATTTATATAAAGTTAATGAATTAGATTTGATTACCTTTTATTCAATTAATTTACTTCACCCAAAAAACACACTGCCGCTCCAAACGCATAAGACTTTCTTCATGTTCGAAACACAAATGAAGATAATTTAATAAAATCTAAGAGCTTTCTGTCCCTCCATTGACAGCAACTAGGGTTGCCAACTTTAGAAAAGGAAAATAGGTGACAATCGTGGTTCTTAATAGGGAAATAAGGGACACCCATCACACGGTGTTTGTCATTTCAGTGTCTGTAAGTATGTGAATAAAAGGTTCTCAGACATAAAACACATTTGTTTTGCTTAACCTATGTATGTACAGTTTAATTCTAATTTAATTCTAAAACGAATTTTAATGTCATACAAAAAAATTCACATTACACACAAACCATCATTCAAAATAATAGCATTTGTCTGAAATAGAGAGCTTTTGTAACATTAGGCTATACACTAGTTCAAAAGTTTGGGGTCAGTAACAATTCCAAAAAAAAAAGAAAGTAATAGCTTACATTTATTCAGCAAAGATGCATTAAAATAATCAAAAGTGACAGTAAAGACATCTTTAAAGGTATTGTAGGTAGGAATTGTATAAAAAAAAACTTTTTTCCAAATTTGTTTAAACTTTCTGTATTTATCAATGCATAATTAAAATGTAAGTACTCTGAAAAAGAAAGTATAAAAATCGAGTGTCTGTAGACCTCTCACGACTGTTTTAAAGACAGCTCATTATTTCCATTCACTCCACCCCCTCCCTTCTGGGCTCCTTCCAAAGCCACGCCCCCAAAACACATGAACGCGCGACTCCGACCGCTGAGCTGAAGACGCATTATTTACCGGAGACGAGCGGAGAGGAAGGAGCGCAGTGCATGTAGTGACATCATGTCAGAATCACATGTAATAAAAAAATCTAACTTTATCATTATGAAGATAAACAAATAAGATGTATTTTAGTACTCACTATCAAGTAGCATATTGATATTGGTAAAGATTAAAATATATATTTATTGATTCGCTAACGAGCTAGTTAGGCAAAGCTAAAAACAGGTTGCATGATACACGTTTTTCCATTGCCATCATTTACACTGTGATGAAGATGAATTTCGTGTAACATTCATAACATATATGGTGTTCTGCATGTAAGAGTTTCCATGATGAAAGCATTGTTGACTCTGATGAGGACTACACTCCAGAGACAAGTACCGCATCGTCAGCTCCAGGACAGATCCGGGGTCGAGGGATTTTTTGTTTAAAAACAAAACAAAGGCGAAAAAACCGTGCAGGTAAACTTCCAGGTGAACATGGTAAAAGAGTTAGATAGAGGGTAAATATAATTCTAAGAAAAGTTCCTGGATGCGGATCGGCCTACTATCTGTTAAACATGTATTTAGTTATCTAAAGCAAAATTATGCACAATTCAACACTATAGCTATCATCTTGAGCTAGGCATATATATTATTTATCATTTCTAGTATGGCTCGCTAAGTAATGTTATGTTAGCTATATTAGGCAGCTACGTGTGCTAATGACACATGCTTCATGAAAACATAAAGAAAAAAATATGTCTGATCAAAATACAAAAAGAAAGATTTACCTGTCCAGCAGAAATATAGCCATCCAGGCGTCACTTTTCAGCCCCTTGAGGTCTCTCAGTTCTCGCCATCGCTGGAAAGCCACGCCGATATTGGCATGCGTTTTATTTTGTTGTTTATCCAAAGACTTTTTGTTCATTACCTTTTCTAGTAACGTTACTGTCTTCCTTTTTTTGCCTGGTTTGCCTTCGCGAACTGCATATGTGAATTTTGGTTGGTCTTTCTCTGCCATTGTTTTGCTATTCCTAGGTTCCGTGCCTCTTGAATTCCTCAAATCAAACGGATGCGCGCGCAAGTGGGCAGGTCCTGTGTGGCAAAAGGGTGGTTGCCATGGTTGTGGAGAGAGTGACAGTCGCCTAAGCCAATCCCTTGTTGCGTCCCGAATGTAAATAATGAGCTGTGTTTAGTGCAGATTAAACGGTCTAGAGTCACTCGATTTTTATACTCTTTTTATCAGAGTACTTACATTTTAATTATGCATTGATATATACAGTGAGTTTAAACAAATTTGGAAAAAAGTTTTTATAAAATTCCTACCTACAATACCTTTAATGTTACAAAAGCTTTCTATTTCAGGGTGTATTCACACCAGGAAAGTACGATAGTTCACTTGCTTTGGTCCGCAACAAATACATTTTTTTTTTTTTTTTTTTGGTACGGTTCGCTTTCACACTGCTCTTTTTGCAAGTGAACCAAAATTTGTAAGCAAAACCACACGTGTGCTTAAGGTCATTCATTCATTGGACAGAAATTCGAACCGTACCAGAGTTCGTTTGGAACCGTACCGAGACCACCTCTTCAGCTGGGTCTCGCTTCGGTTGTTTGGTCCGCACCAGAGTTCGATTGCTGTATTCACACCTGCCCAAAAGGTCCGCACCAAGGGGGGAAACGAACTAGAGTTCGATTCAATCGAACCAAACAAGGCAGGTGTGAATACCCTCAGATACATCTCCTTTGAAATTTCTATTCTTCAAAGAATCCTGACATTTTTTTTAAACATGAATAATAATCAGAAATGTTTCTTGAGCAGCAAATCACATCAGCATATAATTCCCTCAGGAAGATTGCATGTTTTCTTGCGTGGCTGGATATTGGACACATGAACAATAATCACGTTGTATGAATTAGCCAAAACTGATTTACCGAAATCAAAACCTGGACAGTGAAAGGGATTTGGCGTTAGCCCGAGTCGAACGAACCGGGAGCGACCAGAGACAGCAGATTCTGTTCGCAAATCAAACAATGATTTGTCCCATAAGAATGATTAATTCTCAATTGAGAGTTATGATTCGTATGGTCTGATGCGCGTGAGGGAGCGCTGTGAGTGGTTGATGACCGGTGTCGTGATCATTCTCAAGTGTCGTGTTGCTGTTGTATCAGTCAGTGGTTAGATCAGCGTAGCAGTCAATAAACGGGACAAGGGAGGTCACGTACGGGACAAATTAGGCCCAATATACGGGACGTCCCGGCTAATACGGGACAGTTGGCAAACATGCAATTACCACTTTGACGCTTCAAAAAGTTCATTAAGAGATCGTAAAATTAGACCACATGAATTGAGCGGTGTAGTAGCCTTAAATTCAATCTGTTCGTCATATAAAGTGAACTTGTCTCTTCAGAAAATCTGTATTAAACCGCTCGATTCATATGGATTAGTTTTACGATCTCTGTATTAACTGTTTATACACTGTAAAAAAAAAAAAAAACGTTAAATTTACAGGAAAACCCTGGCAGCTGTGGTTACCAGAGTTTTCCTGTTAAAAATACGGTAGCAACGTTTTAGGTTTTACAACTTTTAACCGTATATTATTTTACAGCGATAAACCGTATTTCATTATCTGATATAATGTTAATATACTGACTTTTTGAAGTATTAATATCTGTTTTTCCCATTGTAATACTCTGACAGCCAACAATCACAGCAGTGATGAGAGTCAAATGGTCAACCAAAGCTCATCTTAAGCAGCTCATCCACAAGAGAGTTAATACTAATTTACAGAAGCTGCACAGTGTCATTCACACAAACATTAAACACCATCACGGTAACATGTTGAAATTTAAAAAATGCAATAAGCATTAATTTAACAACATTAAATGTAACATAAAACCCTAATGTAAATAACTGATTAGAAAAAAACTAAGAAAATTATGAAGGAACAGTGATTTAAAAACAAAATACATCAAACGTGAAGTGTCACGCAGGGAATTGTGGGAATGTCAATTTACATTTTTTCACTGTAAATTATACATTGACTTGTTCTTTTTCACTTCCAAAAACTGTAAATTTAACGGTATTTTACAGTAAAATTTAATTAAATGTACCATTATATATATCACAGTTATTTACCGTATATAATAAGGAAACTTTCTGTTAACCAATTAACAGTTTTTCACTGTAGCATTTTTACAGTGTTTTACCGTTAAAATCACGATCATTTTTTACAGTGTAGCGTCACAGTGTCAGTTGCGTAGCTGTTAATGGAGGGACAGAAATCTTTTAGATTTTATTAAAAATATCTTCGTTTGTGTTCTGAAGATGAACAAAAGTCTTAAAGGTTTGGAACGACATGAGTTAATTAATGACAATTAAAATTTTTAGAGGGAACTATCCCTTTAATATTGCTTTGTGTTCATATTTCTGCATGTCATTTTACTGTGGTTATTCATGACACTCAACTTCAATCAAATTTAGTTCATTTACAATATAGGTTATTTGAAATGTTGTAGTGTAGGTGACACTGACCTCAACAAGCTCAAACTTTATCCTGAAATGACCGCAGTCTAAGTCAATAGACAATAGCGTTTGCAACATGTGTTTGTGTCATATTTTGCCCTTTCACTAAAAGTTCTGTGATTTGTGGAGTTCAGCTAGTCTTGGAAAGGTTCTTTCAAAGGGACTGCTCAGTAATAAAAACACTTTTGTTGCAACAAGAAGTTTATATATCAGTAGCCAAGCAATGTACCATAGGAAAGAATTGTTGTCATTGTTTAAATGACAAAGTCACCCTTTCGTTGCATGTTTTTTATTTTTTTTATTCTTTCAGATAGAGGTACTGAGCGTGAAGGTGGACTGTAAAGTCACATCACGGTTCGCCCACACTGTCATGACCACGAAAGCTCTGAATAAGGCCAACGTCTCACAGGAAGTGTCCTTTGAGGTGGAGTTACCCAAGAAGTCCTTCATCACCAACTTTAGCATGTCAGTCCTTTCCCATCGGAACTCAGCATGAGCCAAAAGAATCTACTGCATTTCGGTTTTATAAATTATTGCTACTGATGTTGTGACATTTTTGGATTTCAGGGAGATTGATGGCAAGACATATACAGGTGAAGTGAAGGAAAAAGAGAAAGCCAAGAAGCAGTATCAGAAGGCTGTGTCATCTGGCCAGACTGCTGGTTTAGTCAAGTGAGAAGAATAAGACAGGAAGTCACTTGCTTTTTTCTTTAAATCCTACTAACTTAATGGGTGTTCTGCTATTCCAGGGCTTCAGGTAGAAAAATGGAGAAGTTTTCTGTTTCTGTGAACGTCGCAGCAGACAGCAGTGTCATATTTATTCTCACCCATGAGGAACTTCTTCAGCGACAGTTTGGCAAATATGAGCTCATGATCAGAGTCAAACCCAAACAGCTGGTTCAGCACTTTGAGGTTCATTGTTAACTGACTTCAGCAGATTTTAATTGAGAAGCCACATTATATATTTTTAATAAGTAAACTGGTGGAAAACGTAAAAAAAAAATGTAATGTTCATGGACATGTTACTTATTAACTATCTGCCTATTAATATTACATAGATCTATTATGCATGTCATTGTTAAAGTGTCTTGCAATTTAAAACTAAAATCTAAAACAATTTTACAGCATTTATTAATGCTTTGTTTGCAGTGTTCACAGTGCATTAACTAATGTTAACAAATACAACGTTTGATCTTAAAACGTATTTGCAAATGCTGAGATTTACATTAAGATTAATAAATGCTGTAGAAGTATAGTTCTAACTAATAACTAATGTTAACAAATGAGACCGTATTGTAAAGTTACCACAATTTTTAGTAGTAATAATTCCTCTCTTAATTTGAACACCTTGCATTTAAACAATGAATGAGTTGTTGACTGAATTCATATTATGCAATTATAATTAAAAGCTAAAATAAATGAATAATTAGTCCTGTCTCTCATCCTCAGATTGTGGTAGATATCTATGAGCCTCAAGAAATTGCATTTGTGGACGCCTATGGTACATTCATCACCAATGAGCTGCTCCCTCTAGTGGAGAAAACTGTCAGTGATAAGAAGGTGACTATTCAAAAAAAAAGATTGGATGAATGGATGCCACTTAGTGTAAAGCATAATTAGTATACTAACTAATAACTAAAAAGAATCTCTGCTAGACAATAATAATGGTAGTAACGATAATAATATCAAATTTTAACCTTTTTTCAGGCCCATGTGTCCTTCTCTCCAACACTGGATCAACAGAGGAAATGCTCTGAGTGTGACGGTACACTCATTGATGGAGATTTCTTCATTAAGTATGATGTCAACCGTGCTCATGACATTGGTGACATTCAGGTTAGATTTCATTATGTTTAGAAAGACATGCATGGATGATGATGAAAAGCTTCAACAATCGAACCTAAATCTTTGTGGATTCAGTTCAGTGTCCCACAGAGGTTGCTTTTTTTATAGCGGAGCCACTCAAAGTCTTTCAGACACTCTTTTCGAAAACTGTAAGCCTTCTTTTTCGCTGGTGGATCCACATTCACCCCATGATTGGCCTCTCCAACTCTGCGAGTTACATTATCTGTAACTTACAAATAAAAAATCTCTCAGTGTTCTTTTCATTTTCTCACTTCGACTCTACATTTTGCGCGGTAATTAGCTCCCAGTCATGTGACATCGGAGCGCAGCGAAAGGGAGTGATTGGCGGCTAATATGAACCAAAATCAGCATAAAGTTAAGAATGTAAAGATAAAGTTTAATTGAAGTTTAATAGAACGGTGGACCGGTCACTGGGTCAGCTCACGGCTGGCAATAATTAGCGAATGTTTTGAAGAGAAATGAAATCAGGTCAAACCACAACAATCATTGCATCCGCACAAATGTTCTCAAATAGCAAAATAATGCTTCGCAAAAAATAAAATGAAGATGACGAATGAATGACAAGAAAGAAATTTTGAGAGCTACTGAGCAGATTCTCACTACCGGTATTTTAAACACCTCTTAAACACCATTATTTTCAACAGAAACCCCTGTGATAGGCTACAATACTCAACGCTGCAAAATCATGTTGTGAATTGGCAGCGCTGTTGATTTCACATGACATGAATATAACCAGATCGCTTTAATTGATTTACTTTTCTGTTTTATGTAACGATACAAATTATATGTAACACAAAGTAATATAACTAGTATATTAATCCTGCATGCAATGAATACAAATATATTAGTTGCATTGACATGACCAGGCAGCCACAGTGTGTCAATGCAACTAATATACACAATTGACACGATCGCCTGACAGACTGGCAACAAGTGTGTTGTGCTGCTCGGTCCGATCCACTTTCAAAAGCATTTGGAATCAGAAATCGCTTACTGCACCTTTATATCTCAGTCATTAGTCCATTCTCCCTTCCATCTCCTTTACTCTTTGTACTTTTCTCTTTAATATAAATAAATAAATAAAGTGTGTGTGTGTGTGTGTGTGTGTGTGTCATCTACAGGTTGTCAATGGCCACTTTGTGCATTTTTTTGCACCAGCCAGTCTTCCACGAGTACCGAAGATGGTTGTTTTTGTGATAGACAACAGCTACTCTATGCTGGGAAAGAAAATGAGTCAGGTGAGTTATGATGTCTGTTAAATGAGAAAATACTGTTTTCAATAGATTGTCAGTACTGTGGACAGTTAATTTGTCTGTTTGTTTTCCGAAATGAGACCAAAGAGGCCCTAGTGACCATTCTGGGTGAACTCCCAGAGAATGACTACTTTGCGATCATCGTCTTTTCAACCAACTTTGTTGTATGGCGGCCACATTTAAGTAAAGCAACAAAGGAAAATGTGCATGCAGCCCAGGAATATGTCAAAACAATTGAAGTTATTGGTGGTAAGTATGAATATGAAATGTATAAACTGAAATTATCACTGAACAAATTATAAACAAGATTAATTTGGTGCAATCCATATTTGTATATGAATTTTATATGTTTTTACATTAAATAAAACAAAACAGTACAATCCACCGTGACTAGGAAAGGAGCCATTTGAGGGTTAAAAGCAGAAATTGAATCTTGTATTTGTTAAAGAACGCCTCAGGTTACGACTGTAACCCTGGTTCCCTGAAGAGGGAACGAGACGCTATGTCGAGACGCTGTGGGAACACCCCTGCGTGATTGCGCCGTGAAGCATGTGTATTATCATTCCAATGGAGATATGACACGTCATAGGCGGGTGACGTCATCGACCAGGAAACTATAAAGCACACCTGAAAACAGACCGTGCTAGCTTCTGATAGGCCGAACCAAGTCGATCACAGGCATGCAGGTAGTATCGCATGGCGACGCAGCGTCTCATTCCCTCTTCAGGGAACCAAGGAACACTATACCCATGATGCCATAGTAACAAATGCCTTTCCATATGAAATCTCTGCGAACACCAAGACGAAAACACCTGAGCCCCTGGAGTGGAGCCTAGGTCAAGGTCAAAAACCTCACTAAAGTGTGCGGCGAGGCAACATCTTGCCACAACACAAACATATAGGAGGGAAACTCCTGACAATATTTTTTTAGAAGCAGCCAAACTCCTAGTATCTTGGTCTGACGCCTCACAGTGCCACTAAGGAAACGTTACTAGAGGGTGTCTCCCCAAGGATACAATTAAAGGGACGTGGTAAGCAGCTAAGGCCGCCATGTAGACCTTTAGTGGAGGGGGATAGACCTGCGGAGAAACGCTCCTGCAGGAACTCCAGCACTGCAACCACAGGGCAGATAACTGGGTCCAGCTGGTGCTCTCCGCACCAGGAAGTGAACAATATCCACTTCAAGGTGTAGAGTTTCCTCGTGGAGGGAGCTCTGGAGTGGAGGATGGTCTCAACAACCTCTGTTGAGAGGCCTGAACTTATGAGCTGAGGCCAAGCCCAAAGCATCCACAATTCTGGGTGAGGGGAAGGATCAACCCGCTCGACTGAGAGAAAAAGTCAATAAAGAATACATAATTAGTTTGCACACAATCATAAGAGAACGAGAGAAAGGGAAATTCCTGTGTGCTCAGTTCCCTGCGCATATTATACATTGCGGACCCATTATCTACTACTCCAGTGTTACTCATTGCGCGGCTCGCCAAGTTTTAATTTGTGGAAAGGGGTGGTTTATCGAGAGAACATGTAAGCACTTGATCGATTGAAAACCGAAACTGAAAGGAAGACGTATACGCGCTGAACGAGCTGTTCTCCTGATGAATAAAGCATAATATAAATGAGTGTCCTGTCATTCTATAATTCTCCTTTCACTCAGCATTTGAAAAGTGAAGCAGGACAACAGCACACCAGTCCTTGTTTCAGATTCTCATCCACAGACGAACGAGACTTCAAGAGATTTCCACGACGCATGCGCGAGAATTGCGATCTCCTTCAACTACTTCAGTTAAGTTCTCACCCATGCGTCTTGGAAATCTCTTGAAGTCTCGTTTCAGGCCTACAAGGAAGAAAAGGAATAGTCGAATAAAGTCGTTATTTTTATTTGTTTTTTCGCACAAAAAGTATTCTCGTCGCTTGATAAACTTAAAGTTGAGCCACTGTTGTGACATGGAATATTTAAACATTTTCTTCATTGACTTTCTGGGCCGTCAAGTTTCATTCCCTTAGGCAGCCTATGTAGCAGTCATAAACCTCTCAGATTTAATCATAAATATCTTCATTTGTGTTCCGAAGACAAACGAAGGTCTTACGGGGTTGGTACAGCATGGGGGTGAGTAATTAATGACTTAATTTTCATTTTTGGGTGAACTAACCCTTTAAATATAAAACGCATGTGGACTAATATTTTTCCAATGTCTGGACTCCTTTATTAATGGAGTATAAACAGACGTTTCAATATATTGGTATTAAATGCATTTTCTGAGAATTTATATTTCAAGTTTTTACTGCAAATGTCGAAATGCGCACTCTTTGGTCCATCAGTGCTTGAGTCACCATATCGAAAAACATTTGGAATGGGTCAGACATAATTCTGACCACTTATTAAGTTTTGTTTTAAGTGAATTTCGTTTTGTATAAATGTTATCTTCATTTTAATCAATGTTTTCATCAACAAATTGACTGGATTAATAAACAAGAAGCAAATATAGTAGACAATATAGTAAGGAGTACAATATAAAATGGAGGCGCCGGCGCGTGAACTGGAGCGCGTCTCATAAATGAACCGAAAACTGACAGAAAACACTAGTTTATTAATAAACAATTCAAAAGTTTAATGCATAATCCTTACTGACTCCTTGTGTGAGTTTAGGGGGCGGACATGGTATGTATGACTGGATGTAACTTTTTATACTTTGCAGTAAAAATACCTTTCGGACTTTGTCCTATCAGTGCAGCTCTCATGAAAAAAATAGTGAAGACCACTGATCTACACGTTGCCTCGGCAAACGCGAGATGAGCCACTAGATTATTATTGTAGAGATGCAGACCCAAAATCTACGCGCTGCCTCGGCAATCGCGAGATCCGAGCCACTAGACTCTTATGCAGCCCCGTAATCTACGCGCTGCCTCGGCACACGCAAGGTCTGAGATAGAGTCACAGAATCTTTATTTGCAGACCTGTAATCTACGCGCTGCCTCAGCAAACACGAGATCCGAGCCAAAGAATCTTTATTGACTTTCTTCCCTCCACTCATTACATTGGTCATGTCTGAAATTTCCCCCTATGCCCTTAAATAGAGTGCACTATTTTAGGGAACAGCCTTGTGTCGGAAACCATAGTGGACACTATTGAGTGTACTCCTTTAAACCCATAAATAATGCACCATAATAACGAGTGTACAACTGATGTACACTCAACAGCTAGAGAATACCGGTACACTCTGTGTCCGAATTCACTAACTCGATTTCATTCACTCCTTCAAGTGAATTACACTGAACAAAATTATAAACGCAACACTTTTGTTTTTTCCCCCATTTTTCATGAGCTGAACTCAAAGATCTAAGACTTTTTCTATATAGACAAAAGACCTATGTCTAAATCTGTGTTAGTGAGCACTTCTGCTTTGCTGAGATATTCCATCCACCTCACAGGTGTGGCATATCAAGATGCTGATTAGACAATATGATAATTGCACAGGTGTGCCTTAGGCTGGCCACAATAAAAGGCCACTCTAAAATGTCCAGCTTTACTGTATTGGGGGGTTGAACTCCTCTTCAATGGCTGTGCGAAGTTGCTGGATATTGGCAGGACCTAGAACACGCTGTCGTATACCCCGATCCAGAGCATCCCAAACATGCTCAATGGGTGATATGTCCCGTGAGTATGTTGCCCATGCAAGAACTGGGATGTTTTCAGCTTCCAGGAATTGTGTACAGATACTTACAACATGGGGCCGTGCATTATCATGCTGCAACATGAGGTGATGGTCGTGGATGAATGGCACAACAATGGGCCTCAGGATCTCGTCACGGTATCTCTGTGCATTCAAAATGCCATCAATAAAATGCAACTGTGTTCGTTGTCCATAACATACGCCTGGCCATACCATAGCGCCACCGCCACCATGGGCCACTCGATCCACAACGTTGACATCAGCAAACCACTCACCCACACGACGCCATTCACGCTGTCTGCTATCTGCCCTGTACAGTGAAAACCGGGATTCATCCGTGAAGAGAACACCTTTCCAAAGTGCCAGACGCCATAGAATGTGAGCATTTGCCCACTCAAGTCGGTTACGACAACGAACTGCAGTCAGGTCGAGACCCCGATGAGGATGACGAGCATGCAGATGAGCTTCCCTGGGACGGTTTCTGACAGTTTGTGCAGAAATTATTTTTTTATGCAAACCGACTGTTGCAGCAGCTGCCCGGGTGGCTGGTCTCAGACGATCTTGGAGGTGAACATGCTGGATGTGGAGGTCCTGGGCTGGTGTGCTTACACGTGGTCTGCGGTTGTGAGGCTGGTTGGATGTTCTGCCAAATTCTCTGAAACGCCTTTGGAGACGGCTTATGGTAGAGAAATGAACATTCAATTCAAGGGCAACAGCCCTGGTGGACATTCCTGCAGTCAGCAGGAATGAATGTGTTTGGGATGCTCTGGATCGACGTATACGACAGCGTGTTCCAGGTCCTGCCAATATCCAGCAACTTCGCACAGCCATTGAAGAGGAGTGGACCAACATTCCACAGGCCACAATCAGTTTTCCCACCCCACCCACTCCCCCGGACCCCCCAAAACAGTAAAACTGCACATTTTAGAGTGGCCTTTTATTGTGGCCAGCCTAAGGCACACCTGTGTAATAATCATTCTGTCAAATCAGCATCTTGATATGCCACATCTGTGAGGTGGATGGATTATCTCAGCAAAGGAGAAGTGCTCACTAACACAGATTTAGACAGATTTGTGAACAATATTTGAGAGAAATAGGCCTTTTGTGTACATAGAAACAGACTTTTACTGACAAATATACATGAATTTCTCTGTCCAGGTAATGAGAACAAGTGAACATTGTTCAGTTACTACCGACATTGTAACAATTCAAAGCAGATTGAAAATCGGCAGTTACTCTATAAGCATCAAAAATGTGTTAGTCATTATTTTAGACCTGCAAACGTCTACACTGAAAAAAAAACCTGGATATTACTTCCAGATATAAAGTTATGACAAAATAAAAACTTCTACATCACTAATCAAATGTGTGACTTGAGCACCTTTTGCCTTTATCTCAGGTACAGAATTGCATGATGCTGTCATTCATGGTGTGGAGATGCTGTATGAAGAAGAGCGTAATGGTACATCCCCAGAGAATATGGTACTGATGATCATTTTGCTGACTGATGGGGAACCAAACCAATGTATGTATGCACATACAAACAACCATTTAATGTTTCCAGACTAAGAGTGCTTTCACATCTGTAGTTCGGTTTATTTGGTCCAGACCAAGGGCGAAAAATTATACTTTGTGTCATTTTCAGGCGTTTTGGTTCCTTTTCACACCACACTGATTGCTCTGGTATGAATCAGCACTTGTTGGCCAGATGTGTCTTGAACATATTTTCATAACTGCACTTTGATTGGTCAGAATTAACGTGCGGGAAAATTCCAACAGAACTCCCAGAAGTAAACAAAGAGGAGCAAAATCTGGCAGACATGCAGAGAATTCGCTCACAATGTATGTTCAGAATCAGCACAAGTCTAGACGCGATACAAATAAGAGATTCACTGTGCAGTGCAGACAACTTCAGTGTTTATGATGAGAGTTTTATTGAGAGTGCAGAATGTAAGTCATGGCTTAAAGGGAGCGCTATTGACAATCTAAATAATAGTTTTGTTTGACTACGGCAGCTGGTTTAGTCCAAAAATGCGCAGTTGTTTGGCAGTTGGGTCTGTTCGAGGTCGGATCACGCTCTCACCACAAACAAACCGCTCCAGAGTTCGTTTGAAAGCGTACCACGCTTGTTTGGTCCGCTTTTGGTGTGCACCGAGTGTGATTCCTGCTCACACCTGCCCAAACCGCACCAAGGGGGAAAACGAACTGTAGTGCGATTCAACCGAACTAAATGAGGCAGGTGTGAAAGCACCCTAAGAAAGGTCAAAAAAGCTGGGCTCAAGAGCAGACTATAGATTAACTAATCAGTTATTTGTAGCTGTCATTTCTGACACCTGTTGTCGTCTGTGATGGTAAATTTTAATCATAAATTTGACTCATTTTTAGGGCCAAAATCACTTCCTGAGATCCAAGAAAGCATTCGTAATGCAATTAATGGGAATATCACTCTGTTCAGTTTGGCCTTCGGTAACAATGCAAACTATGGATTTTTGGATACATTGAGCAAGCAGAACAATGGCCTTGTTCGCAGGATTTATGAGGACTCCGATGCTCCGCTTCAGCTACAGGTATCAAAACTGGGGTCTTTGCAAAATATTGATTCCTTTTAAATGATTAAAGTAAGTATTTTTTTTCCAGTTAACAGCTATCTTCATTCAAACAATCTCATAAATCACTTTAAGAATCATAAAGTCCAAAAAACGTAAAGATCAATTTTTCACACGTTAGTAATACCTTCCGTTATGGAATATTTTAATATTTTAATATATTACCATTATTATTATTTTCTACCAAGGGGTTTTATGAAGAAGTGTCAAGTACTCTACTTTCAGAGGTGAATATTCACTATCCGGAAAACACTGTTAACTCATTGACAAGAAGCCATTTTAAACAGCTATTCAACGGGTCGGAGATCATGGTCGCTGGGCGACTTAATGACTTAAATGACATAAACAACTTTGCAATTGAAGTGTCCGCACAAGGGGTGAGTAAATAATCTATAGTTCCAGACACACATAGTCCATAGTAATTGTAATTTGTATAGAAATCTGTTTTAAATGTGGACATTGGGTGTATGTGAGCCAAAAAACATCTCATTGTAAGTGTGAAAAAAATTAAAATGCCTTTCTGATGCAGATCATTTTAAGGGGCACACTCCCCTTGTCAGCCATTGGTTGAAGATAGACAGATAGCTCTGCCCCAAACTTACATCATTGGTTGAGCCATTGTTGCTATGTCAGGCTTATTAAAGGTGTTGCAGCATATTAAGCTGAAGAGGAGCAATTATTTTACCAATTGAGTTATATTATGATTAATATCTATTATCACATTCTCAGTGAACTTCCATCATTATCAGTGGTGACCTTGTTTGGGGGACTAATCCTGTTTTTTTTTTTTTTTTTGCAACAGTTTGAAAATAATTTTGAGTTGAAAGGTCAGACAAATGCTAAGAAGTGGGAAACCATATTTCCCGATGAAGAGTATATTTTTGGGGACTTCATTGAGCGTCTCTGGGCGTATCTGACAATCCAGGAGCTCCTGGATAAGAAGTCAGTTCCTACCCTAAAACTCTCAAAGATCAACAAGTCTTCTTACATAGTTAACCTAATGTGAAAATGACTAGTATAAATGTAATTTGTCAGAATTATTTTTACTGATTTTAATTGGGTCTGACTTTATTCATAATCTTTTAACCAGAAGATTTGAATCAAGTCCAATTATAATAGAAAAATATTTTCCGACAGAGATATAGGTACACCAGAGGAGAAAGGAAATGCCACTGCTGATGCTTTAAGGCTTTCATTAAAGTACAACTTTGTTACGCCGCTTACCTCCATGGTCGTCACTAAACCTGAAGATGAGACCAAAAACGACATGTTCATTGCCGACAAGCTAACTGAAGGTATGACTAAACTGTCAAATAGCAAACAGAGGTTTGCAAAAACTCATGGAAATGGCACATAAATCTCAGAGGAGAAGCCCATACATTTAAAAACAGAGTTCCAGTGTTCTCGATGATTTTGTTGATGTTTATTCAGTTTTGTGACACTTACTCTTTTCTCAACACTCATCCACAGAGGAACGAAGAACACTTGACAGAAATATTGGTAAGCCATTACACTAGCACTTATTAATCTGGTTAAGTCTGACATCACCATCACAGTTTCCGCTCCTTCATAATCCAAAAGCAAACAACAAATGTTCTAAAATACAATCACAATGTGCGAAATCTAGTTGGCCAGGCAGTGATTAATTGTTTATGAATCGTTTAAATACTGGTGTCCGGGACGCCATGAGCATGGAGACTATAGTGTACTAATGTGCAAATTAAAGTTTTAAAGCTTTCTTTTATATTTGACATTATTTAAAACCAAGTGAACTGTTTTGGTGCATTTATTTGCAGGTTTAATGCCGGCCAGCTACTCACACTCATATCGGAGCTATACACCTACATATTATGGTAAATGTTAAAACCACGCACTGACCATGTGAAATGTAGGTAAAGATTCATAAGTCACATCAGCAGTGTTATTCTTACAATTTGTCAATGTGATAGTTGATGGAGATCCACACTTCATCATTGAGCTGCCAGAAAAGAATGATGCTCTGTGCTTCAACATTGATGACGAACCTGGTACCATCTTCAACCTGGTGAGAGACCCGCTTACAGGTAAAAGCAACCTGCTATTTTAGCAGAAATGTACATTAACATTCCTCGGGCATAGCTTTATAGAACACAGTTCTTCTATCGTAAACGTGGTTCCCCCTCCTGGCATTATTGATTCATATTAAATCTAGGTTTAAACTATTCAACATTTTTATTTGAATTGTGGTTCTCCCAAGCTGTCAAGTGCAGCTCTCCAAGCTCCGTTCTTCAGCAAAATGGTAACAACAAAAACTCCAACATAACAGAAACATAATCTCACTAACAAGTCTTTCCTTTAACTCAAATCACATAACACTTCATTGCTTTATTTATTTACTGTCCTAATGCAGTCCCATGCAAAGCATACTGGGACTGATTCATGTAGTTTTTTTTTGTTTGGTTTTAGTTTTTTTGCATAGACTGGTTTCGCACTGTTGAAGAAACCTAAGAAGTAGCGTAAGAAACCTCCCTACTAGATTGAGCTGCGCAGCACGCACTATTTATGAACTCGGACCAATAATAGACAGCACAGTAAGTTCAGAGCAGATTTAGGCCCTGTCCCGAATGGCACACTTTATATGCACTTTCGGTCTAGTGGATTTACAATGGCTGCCGTGTGCGCGTGTCCATTAAGTCCATGAGACCGTATGGTGTCCCTTTTGTCATTTTAGGTTCCAGAAGGGTGACTCGCGAGCGCCCCCTTTGCGGTCGATATGCGCCCACCTCGATGCGCACTTTTGCTGAGCTTGCAATGGTGCGTGTTACGCAGCAGACTTCTTCCCGACAGTCAAAGCGGCGTAACGTCACAAAAGTCCGGACTCGTAGGAAGACCGCGAGAGTTTAGGGTGCCATTTGGTGCCATTCACCGCAGTCCAATCTCGATCACACGACAACGTTAAAACACAGAGCTGGGAGACCAAGTGAGAAAAAGTTTGCATTCGCCATAGTATTAATAACACTGCTGCGAGATCAAGCGAGATGGATATCTATGTCTATATTTAATGTGATGACAAAAAATATTCTTTGTTCATCCTTCAAAGATTGTCCCCATTTGTACAACTAAACGTTCTCGGCAAACACTTGGGGACAAACAAACACTTTTATTTAAAAATACAAAAGACATGAAATCGACACTATATGGCGGCTGAGGAGCACTTATTGGCGTATTAACCATTTCAAGAAAAGCTGAAAAGCAGAGGACAGTCAACATGTTTAAATCAAAAACAACCTTTTCTATTTTTCCATCACCACTAGGCTAGGGCGAACAAGGTGCACAAATTTTATATTAAAATCTGTATTATCTGACGTTGTCTGGTCGATCGGTTAGTCTGTATGTCTGTTGTTATCGTCTGAGCTATTCTGAAGTTCAATGTTTTAGTATTTTTTATTTGTTTCTTTGGTGCTCCACAGGTATTTTGGTAAATGGCCAAACCATTGGCGATAAGAAAGTCATCCCTGGGGAAAAAGTAAACACCTATTTTGGGCGCTTTGGAATCGTTCATGAGAAGTTTCGTATCAGATTGACCGTGAGCACAAAAGAGATCTCAGTGTCTGATGAGGGCAAACAAGCAAAACTCTTCTGGACTGATACTGCCACGGTTAAAGGGCCCAAGTAAGATGCAGGATCTCGGGTGCTTCTCAATCGGAAGGCTGTATCCTAGTAAGGCTGCATATCTCGGGTTCCACGTCATCAAGCTCCGTCAAAGACAGTCTCAAATTGAAATATTCTCTTAGAAGGCAGCCTTCGTTTCGCGTCCTTCATTCAGCTCATTTTCATGTCCTTAAATCCCCCACAATCATTTGCACATTCTTGAAAAAGAACTGACGGAAAACGATTTGGCACTTCATGTATACATTATACTGTTTTTGTCTTACATTTCATAATGAACTTAGACAAGGTTCATTATGAAATGTAAGACACATACAGTATAATGTTTTCGGAGATGTATATTTTGTTTTGGTTTAAATTAATCACTTAATACTAAACTGGAAGACCACAGATGGCTGTCATTCACTGTATTGCATTAATACAAAGATTTTTAAATGAAAGTATTTTTCCAAGATTAAAGGGTTAGTTCACCCAAAAATGAAAATGATGTCATTAATGACTCTCCCTCATGTCGTTCCAAGCCCGTAAGACCTCCGTTCATCTTCGGGACACAGTTTAAGATATTTTAGATTTAGTCCGAGAGCTTTCTGTCCCTCCATTGTAAATGTGTGTACGGTATACTGTCCTTGTCCAGAAAGGCAATAAAGACATCATCAAAGTAGTCCATGTGACATCAGTGGGTTAGTTAGAATGTGTTGGAGCATAGAAAATACATTTTGGTCCAAAAATAACAAAAACTACGGCTTTATTCAGCATTGTATTGTCTTCCGGTTCTGTTGTGGATCCGCGTTCACGAGTCCGCAGTGACGCCGCTGACGTAAGACGCTGCTGACGTGTGTCTGGTGCGTCCGTGTATTCGGGTTCAAATAAATATGGCTGGGCAAAAAAATGCAAGTCTTCCTCTGTGTGGAAATCCTTAGACATGTTTGCGAAGATTGTTTTGTTTCCAGCGTGCGTCTCCCTCAGACTGTAACCGAAGCTCGGGCGCACCAGACACACGTCAGCAGCGTCTTACGTCAGCGGCGTCACTGAACGCGGATCCACAACAGAACCGGAAGACAATACAATGCTGAATAAAGGCGTAGTTTGTGTTATTTTTGGACCAAAATGTATTTTCGATGCTTCAACACATTCTAACTAACCCACTGATGTCACATGGACTACTTTGATGATGTCTTTATTGCCTTTCTGGACAAGGACAGTATACCGTACACACATTTACAATGGAGGGACAGAAAGCTCTCGGACTAAATCTAAAATATCTTAAACTGTGTCCCGAAGATGAACGGAGGTCTTACGGGCTTGGAGCGACATGAGGGAGAGGCATTAATGACATCATTTTCATTTTTGGGTGAACTAACCCTTTAAGTTTTAATAGTATTTTGTGCTGTGACAGTTGGGGCAGGAAAATGTGTGACGTAGCCCTGCGCACTTAATAAACCAGGTCATTCCGGCGTTTAATGCTGATGATAGCCTACAAGCCTCACTTCTACAAGCCTGGACTAGGATGGACACAGCCTCACTAGGATACAGCCTTCCGTTTGAGAAGCACACATCACTTTTCACTTCATTCATGTCAGGTCATTGTGAGCTAACTAAAATGTGTACTCTTCAAAAGGAGTTAGAAAAAGACTAAACCTCCTCACAGAACTTTGTCCTTCTTTCTCCAGTATGGATCTGCAGGTGATCAAAGATCGCAGTTTAACAGTGACCCTGAGAAACTCAGTCAAGTTTCTTATTATCCTGCACAAAGTCTGGCAGAAACATCCATATCATCAAGACTACCTCGGGTTCTACACTCTGGACAGTCACCTCTTTTCAAGCAATGTCCATGGCCTGCTTGGTAAAACACTTAAAGAACTTACTACAATATTCAGTATATGTCATATTAAAAGAATTTTCCAGGTAAAGTACAAGTAAAGCTCAATCGACAGCATTTGTGGAGTAATGTTGATTGGAAGGAAGGAAGGAAGGAAGATGGCGAGGCACTAACAATGGAAGGGAAAGGGGCACTTTGCGTTTCCCCTAGGATTTATTTTCGGGTGTGGGTGGGGGTGGGGGGGGGGGGGGGTGGTTGGGGTTGAAATTGCTAGTGTTGCGGTCATGTTACGGATACGTGGGTGTAAATTTTTTAGCAATCAAAAAGCATGTCTAATTAATTGAAATAATGTATTATGAATCATTAAACTTATACAACATTTCAAAAATATATATGAAAAAAAATGTCACCCTAATTCTGTGTTGTGTCTTTTCTGGTAATAAAATGAAGACATAAAACACAAATTTTATCATTTATCATCAATTTTAATCATATGAAATTAATTAAACTTTTTGTCAAATAACGTGCTGCACAATAAGCTTTACTGTTAAAATTAAAACATGCTTATTCCTTAAAAAAATGGATTTTGATGATAATTTATTTGGATTAGTGTTAGTATTATTACATTGGGACATATCTCAATTCTACTGTACAACAGTAATATATTTCTGTCAAGTTAAACCGAATTTTTATTTTGACGGGTTGCCGTGAAGACCTTTTGAGTTTCTGTGTGTTGATGTCATGATGATAGTCTTTCTCAAATGAAGCGGTTAAATGATCACGAAGTGATTTTCGGAGTGGATCTAGAGCCTGGAGAGGAAATTCATGCATTTGTATCTTCATATAGGCAAAAAAACAGCGCAAGCGTCACACGTTCTTCAGTTTGTGTGTGTGTGTGTGTGTGTGTGGTAGACCTAAATGAAACTGCGCGTCGGCTTCACTATTCATTCACACAGAACATGCAGGATTCGTATTTAAATTGTCTTTGTATGGAGTTATTATCCTGTCAAATGTCGAGAGCGCAAGTATGGAGTTATTATCCTGTCAAATGTCGAGAGCGCATTATTGTAGCGCGAAAGTACATTAATATAATGCGCGAGCGCGAATCTCTCTGCTCGCGCGCGGAATATGATGTGTCGAGCGCGAATCTCTCTGCTGATCTCAGATACACTTCTCTCTCTGGGCTGAGTGGGCTCGCTCAGAGAATATGCCTGCACTTAAAACGTGTTCAGTGCAATCGCGAATCTCTCCTCTTCCCCAGCTAACAATTTTAGGTTATAAGAACGTTTTCATAACGTTCCCATTAAGTTCTAAAAACGTAATTTCTGAATGTTCTTTGCTTGGTTATAAGAACGTTATTCAAACGTTCAATTCTCCCATTATATAAACGTTCTCTTAATGTTTTTCTAAGATAATGAAAAACGTTTCATTCAATAAAAAAAAACATTAACCCTCTGGGGTCCTTCATTTAACAGTCACACTCGGGACCTTCGGGTCCAAATGGGCCGAAAGGGCGGGATTCATATTTATTAAAAAAAAATCATACTTTTTTTTTTTTTACTTGTTATTTATAATATTTTTTCTTTTCTTTTTTGGTGTTTTGAGATAATTTTATGATTTATAATTAATATTTATACAATAATTATGACCCATTTTTTCCCATTGAACATAATAGAAATTTTTTTTTTATATATTTTTTTTTTAAAAATTTTATCAAAGCTGTATTACATTTTAGAGTGAAGCCTAGGCCTCATGAAAGCAATTTTTGAAAAAAAATAGATGCCATCTAGTGGACACACTGAGCATTTTTATCACGCAATAGCACATTTTTACCACTAGTGGATTTACAGCTCTCTGTAGAAAGGCTTGGGGATTCTAGTGATTTTTGCAAATATATGCCAATTTTTTTTCAGGTTGTTGATTTTAAAATATAATAACAGATTCTCAAAGACTATTTTTGTCTTGTTTTTTGTTTGTTTGGTTGGTTTAAATGGTAATTTGAAGTGCCAGTTTTACTTTATAATACAGATTATTATAAATATATAATACAGTGAGTGTGTGTGTGTGTGTGTGTGTGTGTGTGTGTGTGTGTGTGTGTGTGTGTGTGTGTCTGTTTTGCACTCTTGATGTTTTAGAGATTCACCCCTTCACCGTTGAGTCATTTTTTCTGCATTCTGGCTGATTTGTATGCACAAAAAACTGTTTTCATATTTTTGACAATTTCCCATTCATTTCCAATGGGGGTCATTTAGACCCGAAGGTCCTGAGTGTGACTATTTTTTTTTTTACAACCACTTAGAGTATTCAAATAGACTATTCTATTTGAATAGTCTGTGTTTTCATATTGAATAGTCTGTGTTTTCATATTTTTGCCATTTTCACATTCATTTCCTATGCGGGTCCATTTTGACCAGAAGGTCCTGAGTGTGACTATTTTTTTTTTACAACCACTTAGACTATTCAAATCCTGTCCCCAATTTTTTTGGGTGTTCACATACCTAATACCATAAAAGTCACCAAGTTTCGTAACATTCCGATGAAGCTGTGATTTTTAAAAATTCAAAACAGATGTATATGTAATCTGAATTTATTAGTGTGTATGTGTATAAAAGTGTGTTTGTGTGTGTGTGTGTGTGTGTGGATGTGTCTGTTTTGCACTCTTGATGTTTTATAGATTCACCCCTTCACTGTTGTGTGCTTTTTTTCTGAATCGTGGCTGATTTGTAGATTGTACGCACAAAAGAACTCTGTATTTTCACATTTTTGCCAATTTCCCATTCATTTCCTATGCGGGTCCATTTGGACCCGAAGGTCCTGAGTGTGACTATTTTTTTTACACCCACTTAGACTATTCACATCCTGTCCCCAATTTTTTTGGGTGTTCATATACCAAATACCAACAAAGTCACCAAATTTCGGACCATTCCGAAAAAGCTGTGATTTTTTAAAAAAATTTATTTGAAATTTTCCGGACCATTTGGGCCGAACAACCCCAGAGGGTTAAGAAAGGTTTTAATCATTATTAAAACCTTTCTTAATGTTTTTTTATATAACAAGGTAGCCTATATAATATGCCTATATGAAGAACCTAAAACAAGAACTTTCAGATTTTAAAATTAAGACAAAAAAAAAATGAATCATGTCTATAATGTGTAATGTAGTCCACTGAAGTCGAGTTGAATTGAACCCAAGTATAGTTTATTCCAATAAACCGATTTGGGTTGAAGTGACAATATGAAATTGACATGAACATAATCTTGGACTAAACATAGAATCACCAACAATGGTACAGGGAACAAAGCTAGACAAGAGACAATGGGAACACAAGGACAAGGATTATGACCAAAAACAACCAATGACAAGTTAAAGTTTATTTAATTTATATAGCTCATTTTTACAACAGCCACTGGCTGGCTAAAGTGCTTTACAGAACAGCAGAAAAAAGGGGGGGGGGGGGGGGGAACCTACATAACATATGGAATAGCAATTTCTGATTGGTTGTTGCCGTTTTGACAGCGTTTATGCCAAGAGCAAAGAGAAAGAAATCGAAGAGAAGAGTAATTAGGCATGCGCGAACGCACGGGACACAGTCTAAGCACATACACGCTTACTTTAAGGGAAGAGGAGAGATTCGCGATTGCACTGAACACGTTTTAAGTGCAGGCATATTCTCTGAGCGAGCCCAGAGACAATTCTTACAAGAGCAGCGTGTATCTGAGAGCGCGCGCCCAGTTCCCGCGCGCGAGCAGAGAGATTCGCGCTCGCGCATTATATTAATGTACTTTCGCGCTACAATAATGCGCTCTCGACATTTGACAGGATAATAACTCCATATCTTTGTGGTTTAATATCCACACACACTAGTCTACATCGCGATTTGATTTCAAGTGTACTGAACTGCTTTCTATTTATTCCTCAAAAAATGTACAAATTCCGTGAAATTCCGCGTTATACAGTAAATTCGTTTTTTATGACTGGATTTCGTCACCATTTAAGGGGGGCGGGCCGGGGAAGCACTGCTTTGAGGCAATTTTGTTTTTAAAATCAGAAAAGTAGGCTTATAAAATCTGTTATTGTTTCTTCTGTTCTGATTTGTAAAGTTGTTTAAATCATAATGTTTACAGTCATTTTGAGGATTATGGTGTTTCATTGTCATAGCAACAAAGCTGTAAAATTGGATATGACTTTGCACAGAAAAGATTAATGATCTTTTTTTTTCACACCAAAATCATGATAACGTAGGCCCTCATATTTACATTATGTGGCTATAGCTCTGGTTAGCTCTCGGCATCTCAAAAACGTCACGCTGATATTGATTCTCATTTTAGTTCTCCTTGTTTGTCCCAAAGTCTGCTTGCCATGGTCTATGTTTGAAAGAAACAAGAACTGCGTGCCGCTAAACGTTACGCACTACGCAGTTGTCCACGTCTGTCGCCATGGTTACGTCATGGCTATGGCAGTATGAACGGAAACCGAGGATAGCGCGGATATTGCGTCATTGACAGGCAACATTCTTTCCGGGACGGCCACTTATTTAAATTGGAATTGCTCTGAAATAAAACATCTTTGGAGACTTTTGGGATATTGTAAGTACACAACTGCAGGAAATACGTATATCACACTGTGCAAGTAATTTTTGGATATTTTATTACAAAATTCTTACATATTGTACCTTTAATAAATTGGCCCCAAAAAAGAATGGACAAGAGGAAAGTCACTTTCTGTGGTAATCAACATTCCACAAATGCCGTCAACTTAGCTTAACTTCTACTGGGTGTGAAACATTCCTTTTGTAGTGCATTATCAAGCAACACTCTCTGAACTGTGTTCACGGCTCTTTAGGTCAGTTCTACCATGGATTGGAGTTTGAAGTGAGTGAACCGTTTCCAGGAACAGATCCAAAGAAACCAGATGCCATCATGTTTGTTAAGGGACAAGAGATTGTAGTTACCAGGTGAATTTAAGACACTGTGCATTTTACCCTTTCATTGAACATGGAGGGGTCGATTAACATTACACTGCATTATTCTGTGTCAACAGGGGCCGGCAGAGAGATTTCAGACAAGATGTGAAGAACGGAGAGCAAGTGCCTTGTTGGTTCGTTCACAATAACGGCACCGGACTGCTGGATGGAGGTCACACAGACTACATCGTCTCTGGCCTCTTCAAGACCATCTAACAATGAGCCTCTAAAGCCAGAAAAATCAATGATTGACAACCGTTATCAAACAGATGATAAGATAAATAATCAAAATGATCCGGCCATAAGCCTTTAAAAGTAATTTGACCAGATCATTTGTACCAATATAAAAATAGTCTGGTTTATACTAGTAATGATTTTCATGTTATGGCTGATATTAAAATTCTAAATAAATTAAAAATAAAACACTACCAACTAAAATCAATGGTGCAAGTAAAATGTGTGAAATATTTTGTATTGCTGGTTCTATCCCAGGTCAATCATCCTAACAATTTATTTTAATAATAATAATACATTCGGCTAATTGTGTATGCTGACTTTGGTTGACAGATTTTTCTAGGGAGGATTCTCTAGATTAAAACTGAAACTAAAAACCTTGATGGCAACATGAAATAAAACACCCCTTGAGAAGCACAAATAAACAAAATACCTGAGAGACACATACCGAGAACTGCCATTAAAACACACACACCGTGAATCAGGGCTCAACATAAAAAAAAAATCCCCACTGGCCCCCGGGGCCAGTAGATCAGATTTTTGCTGGCCCCTTCTATATTTTGACTGGCCCAGAAAGAAATACAAGGAAAAACACTTTTCCATTAAACTGTATTTATTGTATACATTAGGATTAATCAAAACAGTGAAGGGAGTTCAGGAATTAAGAGAGCCCCTGCGGAGACATGCAAAAATAACCAAATTTCAGCGTCCAGTAGATTATTTGTCAATACCTGCTCTCTCCTCATCTCGATCACTCTCTTTTTTTCTCAGTCTCCTCATCTTACTTATTAAAGCTAAAGTTATTCACTCAAGAGCTGTGAGTGATTTTCTTTTTGCCTTTTGTTGTTTGATTCGCAGTAATGGCGCATTCGTCCGCATGTTTATTAGACTGCTTCCCCTTTAAGAACGAGTGCAGATCTACTAGTCTACTGATGCACCATATTTTCTCCCAACTATTTCCATAACTGCGTCCATTTTAGACATAAACTGTTTAAGTGAATCTCCAAGCCAGTCATTTTGACATATTTTTGTGTACATTTGATCGTTTAGACGCGCACATGAAGCACAAAGTATAATTTACTTGTCTCGTTGCGGTCTGTTTCGGAGCGCGTGCCCCATTGGGAACAGCATCTCTTGCGCCGATTTTTGTGCTTTTAATAGCCCCTTTTATTATTAAACGCGCCCCGCAATTTAGCAACAGAAGAGACTGCATTTTACAACAATCACCGATCGTGCTGATTCTATCTTAAAGTTTGAGTTAAGGAGAAATGACAGCGTGCTACTGTACTGCTGTGATGGGAAGGACGTAGACAGAATGCAGTTTTTAATGGTTTTACCTCAAATATATTCTATAATCTTTGGAAGCCGAAATCTAAAATAAAATCATACTACCGGTAATATCACAGATCTAAAGTGTAACCATAACTTGAATGTTTAGTTCTGTCCTCCGTCAGGTGTTGTGCGCGCTGTGGCACCGCGTGAGCTCTCTCTCGAGCTCTCTCTCGAGCTTCTGGACTGCGCGAATAGCAAAATGCATCACAGACAAATGGTTTAATTTTCTTATATATAGAAATGGCTGGCGACTCAGCGAGATGGTAAAAAAAAAAACGCTAACGTCTTTATAGCAATAATAAATGATAGCCTACATGTATTTCTCCAGTACCGACAGCAATAACAATAACGTCCGAGCTCGATACAGCGGTCTTTCAAAATGCAGTCCCGTTTAATACCGGGTTTCGGTACCCATCCATCCCTACCAGGTGTACTGTGTTTTCCATAACACTAGAAATGTCCTCTTTCTCGTATTAGCTTCGTAGTTCTTTGACATTTTAACACGTTATAAATAACCTGAAGTAACATTGACGCTCTTCGCGCCACACTGTGTATGACGTTTGCTGTTTGTTTTGCTGATGGCCAGTTACTGGCCCGCGCGGGCAAGTGACTGGCCAATCAACTAGCCCGACATACTCTTTTACTGGCCCCGGGCCATCAGGCCATTGCTTATGTCGAGCCCTGCCGTGAATGAAGAGAACACAAACCTGGCCTCTAAATCTAAAATGATGACTTCACTGTGTCAAACAATCCAATGGATACGAGGTCTTAATCATTTATACGAATCACTTTTTTCCAGAAACGTCAGATCTCATCCAGTAAACATTTTCTTGGCCAAATTAATGACCAGATGTTCATATTAGAGTGTGCTTGAAGTGTCTGTCATCAATGGAGCAAATCATTCTCTCAACCAATCTGGTTTACAAGCGTGTTAAATCACTGGCTTCCTGTGCTTATATGGACCACAGCTTTTTATTAGATAGTCATAACACTACACAGACTATGAGTTTAGTCATTTTAAACATTAGTCTTTAGTAGTTAAATGTCAAATGTTCCATGTCCATTACTATGAACTCAAAAATCTGTGTGAGTAATAATCATGACAAAATAAATAAAAAACCTCCTGAGACCCAGAATAAACATATTTTTTCATGTCATTACATTGTTTAGACTGAGCATAAGAAACAAATGGGAAAATTAAACATTTTTGGAAGAAACAAAAAATTATTCATTTGTAATGCTATGTCCACTGTAGTGGACACACGGACTCAGTTGTTAAAAAATCAAAAGACATGTTCTTCTATGGGACAGACAGCAGCGATTGCATTTTTGAACGGTAAATATAAAATAAAACACACAACCAAGCACTTTTTCAGCTGTTATTGCATTTTGTTAATGTCAGTTTTGCATTTGGAGAGGCAGGGTGACAACGAAATACTGTATATTACTTAGATAAGTTTTAGGCAATTTTTTTTGGAGGGAAAAGCTTAGTGCTCGCATGGGTAGCTTTAGCGCCTCTAACTTAACTTTTCCATATTCATCTGATGATGGACGTCGGTCTCATGATATTTATTTTAGCACAACTGGGCTGTATTAGGCCATTGATTCCCGTGATTTTGCTTATAAATTACAATTCAGCCATTAGCCTACCTTCGTGATCATTACGCTTTGCATGTACAAATGAAGACCAGTATAAACATCGCAAAGGGCCTCTGATACAATATAAGTTAGACAGTTGACAATTCAAAAGAGGTAGATATTTCAGAAACTTACGTTACCTCTGGAACAACTCGACGCGCAGCATTCACCACTCAAAACTCAGCCAACACGTAACATAATGAAAAGTAAGTTAGTATATACCAAAAATTCAACTAAATAAAAGTTGCTATAAAGGTGGTAGCGATTCATTACCGAACTAATTAGATGCTATACCTTCACAACTGGTGAAGTCGCGCTAGCTAACTAGCTATCAGGCAGTGCTTGAAAATTGGTTGGAACAACCAAGATAAAATATAAATAATTACGCTGTGCATATACAAATGAAGACCAGTATAAGCATCGCAAAGGGCTTCTGATACAATATAGACAGTTGACAATTCAAAAGAAGTCGATATTTCAGCAACTTACCTCTGGAACAACTCGACGCGCAGCAATGTAAGTGAATGGGGTCCAACAGCCAAATGCCAGTGTTTGGAACTAATCCGAGCTCCATATCCCGAAAGTAGGCGGTTAAAAGCGCCGCCATTTTTTTACAACGGAGGTCTATGGGAGTGTCGCAACTCTTTCTCTCTATGGCTCTGTCTGAGGGCGGTTGAAAAGATTTACATAAGTACAATAAATGAGTTCAGACTGAACTGTTCCTTCCTTGACATCCTTGGGTTCCCCAGCAGTTGTGTTTTGCTCCTTAACTATTGAGCGAACGATGCAATGACTTATTTTAGCCACTTAATCTTCTGGCAAAAACAGCAGAAAGACAAAAAATGTGAACGTGAACCATGATCTCTTGTCGTTTTTATAATCATTCACATTGTATATTTCTACATAGTTTAAAACATGATCTGTCTAAGAAGTTGAAACAATTTCATGAAAACATTTGCAATTGGTTTGTAAAAGGTCTCATCTCATTATGTTTGGACTGTGTTCTCGTTGCATTTACACTGTTTTGAACAGCAGATGTCAGCGTGATATTTCCAAAAAGTCACACCACTGTGTTAATTTTTTTTTTTTTTCACATCACTGTGTTAATCTTGATGCTTTGCTTGTTTTGCATGTCGGAACAATTTTGGCTGAGTAAATATAAACTAACAGTAAAAAAAAATTAAATTTAAAAAATGTAACACGTGTCTGAACGGGTATTAAATTCTCGTTTATTGAACTGTAAAATAATACAATGTAGTAGCCTACTGTTGTAGTTCTTATAAATATATGAGAGACATACAAATCACTGCTCATAATCTCCCTTTCAAAAAATTAGATGACCTCTTAAAAATAAAAAAATTCATTGCTTTATTAAATATGATCGGATGTCAGAATTGAGATGTGTACTTTGTACTGTTAGAATGCAACAAAATAATAAAAATAAAAATAATAAGTTGAGATAAAATCAGTCGCACTTTTATCTTAGAAAGTGTTTATCCAGAATCCTTCACTACCGGAAGTTCCGTGCAGGTGAAAGCTTTGGAAAAGATCCACCCATTACCATCAGGAGAATATGGATTGCTGCTAAATTGTGGATAAATACGATTAGAGCAAGCCTCGGTATTACCATTATTCTGGATTTGTGTGTTTAATGAAGTATGCTTTGCTGCCGTGATAGCGTCATTCCTCTGTAGGGCGTGCAGTTCGCGCTTCTGTTCACTGAATAACGTTACATTACAAGGGGAAATGATTTTCCCCCCAGTATATCTGTGTTATAAGAAGCTGACAGCGTTTGTGTCTGCTGTAAATAGTCCCTGTCTTGTGCATTTGAACTGCACTGATATGATCACACCGCGCAGCTGATCTGATGCCGATTTGCATTGATCGTTATGATGTGCTGGTTCCCATAGAAACAATTAAACCTATTGTAATACTAGCATTAATGATTAAAGATATGCGTGTACAGTGCATTGATCGACTGACTGAGATTTTATTGTGACGAATCATGTTACCACATATTGTGTTGGCCAAAACAATGGTTTGACATTTTTGTTTTTGCCTTTTACAGTTTTGCACTTTCATGACTTATTTTGTTTTCAGAATTTTTAAATGTAAAGTCTAAAAGGCTGTTTAATGGCAGGTTATATTGTGACAACTTCGCATGTTGCCTAGTGTGAAAACATGGAATTCATTGAAGTTTGTATTTTTCTTCCTGGGCAATAACATCGGTTGAAATGTTCAGTAGCTTTTATTTTTTGCCAAGGTTTTAAAATGTGTGACTATAAAGAACAGTCTTCTGTCCCTGAGGATTATTTCTTTGAGTGTAATGTGTGATGACTAGCCCCAGTCTCCTCTGTTTGTTTATCCTGTAGTTCATGAAGCAGAAGAAGATGGGAGGCTGGAGTGTGTTTGTGAACGGCTGTGTTTGGGCCATTCTTCTCCTGGCTCTGTTTGGAGACTCACTAGCATCTGCGCCTGAGTTCGATCCCTACAAAGTTCTTGGAGTGTCCAGACACGCCAGTCAGGCCGAAATCAAGAAAGTGTACAAGAGACTCGCAAGGGAATGGTGAGTATTCAGTGCGGAGATCATTGTGGAGACCGAGCACAGACTCTGAATGAGAATATGCTTGCTGTGAATAAGGTTTTTTCATTTGATTCATCCACCATAATTAGCATCCTTCTCCTTGACTCGTATTAGTGTGCTGTAAAGAAGACATATTGTGTGTAATTAATGATTATGTAAAAGACACATTTGTTTAATTTCTTTTGTTCACATTTCTTTATCCATAGGCATCCAGACAAGAACAAAAGTCCAGGGGCAGAAGACATGTTTATCAAGATCACTAAATCTTACGAGGTACGATGATTGCATTGTGTATGTAAGAAATAGTATAAAGTAAAAACAAAACCATTCAGGGTTTTATTATTTTTGCCATGTTACCTAATATATATTTATGCGTATCCTTAAGAAATTTTAATATTTCTAAAAGAAGTCTCTTATGCTCACTAAGGCTTATTTTATTTTATTAAAACCACAGATAAAAACAGTAATATTGTGAATATTATAAAAAAATAAAATAAATAGGCTAACTGTCTTTATTTGAATATATTTTCAAATGTAAATTATTCCTATGATTAGGGGTGAGCGACATGACCAAATTCTTATTTCACGATATGAGAAATTGTATTTCACGATAACGATATATATCATGATATAGTTATTTTCGTGTTATTTGATTGTTATTAAAAATAAGAAAAATTTCAATGCACAATGCAAATCAAAAACAAAAGTTATTCAGTCAAGAGCAGCAAGTTATTTTCTCTTTTGTTTGATTCACACAATCACATTAATGACACAGAGCTCAAGTAGGAATATTAGGAATATTTGTCACTTTAAGACCAAACACACGTATAGATTATATTTCTACGCATCTGATTTACACCCAGCTGTTTGCTTTCACTTTAGACATAACCAGCTGTGTTTACGTGAATACTCCACACGATGGGCATTTTGATGTATTAGTTATAGCAATTTTTATTTCATAAATTTGGCAAATCAGTTTTCTGTTATGTTTATTTACACATGCACCCAAATAAAATCTGCTCAGCATGCAGTACACTAACAACATGACCAAAGGTAGTTTTGAGAGTAGTTTTGAATCCCTTTTTATGTCTTACACATAAAATAAGCAGGAGATTACACAATTTGAAGTATATAGCAACTGGTGTTAACATTTGAAATATGTTTCCAGTAACAATCATCCATATGATTCACTTTACATAGATTCTTTCCAATGAGGAGCGAAGGGCAAACTATGACCGTTTTGGTCAAATGGACGAGAATCAAAACTTTGCACGGGCGCCACAAGGCTTCAGACACTTTCATGACAGTTTCTACTTCGATGAGTCATTCTTTCACTTTCCTCGGACGAGTCGAGATTTCACAGAGAGCAAGCACCTCCTCCACTTCAACCAGTACATGAATGAGGTGCTGCCGGATAGTTTCAAGAGGCCCTACCTGATCAAGATCACATCAGAGTGGTGCTTCACCTGCATTCACATTGAGCCCGTATGGAAGGACACAGTGCTGGAGCTGGAGCCATTAGGTAGGTTCAGGAGTTGTGTGATATTCTAATACACCTGAAGGCCAATTCACACTGCACCGATGGACGCCAACCATCATATTACAGTACTTCAATTTTCAAACATTAAAGGAGTATTTCACTTTAAAATGAAAATCACCCCATGATTCACTCACCCTCGAGCCATCCTAGGTGTATATGGCATTCTTCTTTCAGACGAATACATATATTAATAAGTAGTATTTTTAAAAAATATACTGGCTCTTCTAAGCTTGGTAATGGCAGTGTAATGCAACCAACAGTTTGAAGCTCAAAAGAGTGCATTCACCCATCATAAACGAACTCCACACGGCTCCGGGAGGTTACTGAAGGCCTTCTGAAGCAAAGCGATGAGTTTGTGTAATAAAAATATACCTAAATCTAGCTTACGGCCATACGCAGTCTACTTGCGCCTAAAGCGCAACTTGTGATGTCATAAGTAGCGTAGTGCTTTATGGCGTAGTGTAAATATCAGCAGTACGTCGCATCTCTCGCATAATTTTGCGCTTAGACTTAAGTCCAATCCGTATGTTCTTTCGGCGGGAAGCTAGTTTTTACTTTATAAAGTTTTAAATATTCATATTTTTCTTACACAAACTCATCGCTTTGCTTCAGAAGACCTTTATTAAAAAGGAAAAAAAGTGTCCAGGGTGCTCAAGGAGTTCAAAAAAGTGTGTGAAGGTGCTCTTTGGGGTCGGGAATTCAATGACATGTAGTAGAAGGAAATCCAAGGCACTCTTCTTAGGAACTGATAAAAAGCCTTTATTTGACTGGCTATTTCATAGTAGAAAATTAAAAAAACATGGGGGAAAAAACAACCCACGCGTAGCGGCACAAACCGCCTTCTTCAGGGTACGTTTTTCAATCGAACAATTTCCTCTTTTATAGATGCTAATTAAAAACACCTGAATGACAAATTAGCATCTATAAAAGAGGAAATTGTTTGATTGAAAAACGTACCCTGAAGAAGGCGGTTTGTGCCGCTACGCGTGGGTTGTTTTTTCCCCCATGTTTTTTTAATTTTCTACTATGAAATAGCCAGTCAAATAAAGGCTTTTTATCAGTTCCTAAGAAGAGTGCTTTGGATTTCCTTCTACTACATTACCTTTTATTAAAAATTTTAATTTTTGGGTGAACTAACACTTTAAGAATGCATAGCACACAAGTGCTGGGCAAGATGCTCCAATAGTGAATGAATGAATGAGGCATTTATATAGCGCTTTCATATGTACTACTGTACACCCAAAGCGCTTTACAATCATATCAGGGGTTCTCTCCTCAACCAGCACCAGTGTGCAGCGTCCACTTGGATAATGCGACGGCGGCCATAGTACAACGGCGCCAGTGCGCTCACCACACACCAGCTATAGTTGGAGAGCAGAGAGAGTGATAGAGCCAATTCAGTGGATGGGGATTATTAGGAGGCCATGATTGGCAGGGGCCAATGCGTGGGATGTGGCCAGGACTTGTTTGATTGAATAGGGGTTACACCCCTACTCTTTAGGAGAAGTGCCATGGGATTTTTAATGACCACGGCCTCGGTTTAACGTCTCATCCGAAGGACGGTGCTCTCTAACAGTATAGTGTTCCCGTCACTATACTGGGGCGTTAGGACCCACACAGAACACAGGGTGAGCGCCCCCTGCTGGCCTCACTAATGGCGCTTTTCCACTACACAGTACCAGCTCGCCTCGGCTCGGCTCGACTCGCCTTTGTTTGCTTTTCCACTGTGTAAAAGTTGTACCTGTACCTGCTTTCGGGTACTTTTTTTCGTACCACCTCCGGCGAGGTTCTAAGCGAGCTAAGGCGATACTAAAATGTGACGTGAAAACAATGCCGACTGCTGATTGGTCACAGAGAATCTGCGTCATCATTGCACGCGCCAGATGGAGTATCCAGAATAAATAACCCCGCCATTTTTAAATAGTTTGGCCAGAGATAGTTACTAAACTTACTACTATTATTATGGCAACTCGGAAGAATACGCCGTGGTCAAACGAGGAGGTGCAGACTTTCCTTTGTTTGGTTGCCGAAGAGAGGATCCAGCGAGAGCTTGATGGGGCAACGAGGAACGAAAGGCGTCGCTATGACGACCGGGTACTATTTGTGGCGGTACTTTCTGCAATGGAAAACGGAGCGAAAAGCGAGCCGAGTCGAGGCGAGCCAAGGCGAGTCGAGTCGAGTCGAGCTGGTACTGGTAATGGAAAAGCGCCATAACACCTCTTCCAGCAGCAACCTGGTTTTCTCAGGAGTCTCCCATCCAGGTACTAACCAGACTCAACCCTGCTTAGCTTCAGTGGGAACCAGTCTTGGGCTACAGGGTGATATGGCTGCTGCCAATACAATACAATAGTCTATTGTAGATGGGGTTTTTGTTGTTTTTTTTAGAAAACATCACTTATACTCCGAATATAACCTCTTGTTTTGATCTGAAGGGATTGGCATCGGTGTGGTGGATATTGGATATGAGAGACAGCTGGCTAACCATCTTGGCGCCCACCGCACACCTTCCATACTTGGTTTAATCAATGGCAAAGTCACTTTCTTCCACTACTCTGTGGCCAGGGAACACTTGAGGCAGTTTGTGGAAAGCCTTCTGCCCCAGAAGCTTGTGGAGAAGGTAGGACTTTGAGCTATATTTTTAATTATTCAGGTTGTCAGGTTCAACTGCTTAATACAAGCATTGGCTCAAATATGGACTGTAAATATACGCATTCATATGAATTATATTAAAAGAGTTAATAATTGTTTTTTTTTACCTTTATCTTCTTTTCCACTCCCTTTTTTCTATTTTATCTTTTCTTTTCCTTTTCTATTCATGTACCTTTTCCTCTCTTTCCCGTTCAACTTTTTTCTTTCACCCATTTTCTTCTTTTTACTTTTTATTTATCCATCTCTGTTCATTTTCCATTTCCTTTTTCTTCCCTTTTCCCTTTCTCTTCCCCTTTCCCTTTCTTTCCTCTCTCCTCACTTCCCCTTTTGTCCGCTTTCTTTTCCTTTCTATTTCATTTGCCTTTACCCATTTCCTTCTCATTTTCCTTTCTTTTTCCCATTCATTCCTATTTCCCTTTCCTTTTCCAATTCCATTTGCCTTTCCCATTCTCATCCTTTTCCTCTCCCTTTCCCATTTCCCTTCTCTCTTTTACGTGTCCTTTTTCCCTTCATGTTCCTTTTCCTCCCCTTCCTTTTCCATTCCCTTTCCTAATTTTCTTCCATCTCTTTTCACTTTCCCTGTCTTTTTTCTGCTTTCTTTTCCTTTCTTTCCTTTTCCCCCTTTACATAACCCTTCTCACTTTTCCTTATCTCCTTATCCTTTTCCACTGCTTTTACATTTTCCTTTCCCCTTTTATCTCTCTACTTTTCCTCTCCCTTTTCTCTTTTCCTTTCTTATTCACTTCCTGTTCCCTTTTCTCCCTTTCCTTTCCCTCCTTTCCTGTTTATATTTCTATTCCTTTTATTTCTTTTTCTATTCTTTTGTTTAAGGTGACGGATAACAGCTACCTCGAGTTTTTAAACAGTTGGCGTGAGGAGAATAAACCAAGAGTGATAATGTTTGATGTAGCATCTAATATCCCTCTTTTGTATAAGGTGAGTGTTTATTATACTAACTGTTCAAATAGTCAGTCTTCTAAATCTATTTTCTTGACACAAGTTGTTATACACTCTTGTTCACAGCTCACCGCGTTTGCCTATAAGGACTACGTGAGGTTTGGCTATGTGGATATGGGCCTGACCGAGACCTCCAAAGTTGTGCAGAGTTTCAACATCAACACATACGCTCCCACCATGCTCCTGTTCAAAGAGAACACAGAGAAACCAGCTGATGTTATACAGGTGAAGCCCTGCTAACAGCCAGTTTTCTCACAGACTGTGTACCAGTTGTTGTTGTTTTGCTGGACAAGTCCTCTTCTGTTACCCGTAGGCAAGAGGGATGAAAAAGCAGATAATTGACGAGTTTGTGTCCAATAACCGTTTTCTGCTGGTGCCGCGCCTGGTGAATCAGAAACTCTTTGATGAGCTGTGTCCAGTTAAACAGTTCCACCGTCGCAGGAAGTAAGAAATCTGACCTCTACGTAATTGTAGTTGATGGACTTATGTTTCTGTGAAAACTTCATCTCCTGTCTCTCTGGTTGACAGGTACTGTGTTCTTCTCGTCACTGGCGAAGGAGAGCAGTTTGTGTCTGTGAATGAGGCGTTCTTTGACTTTGCTTCCTCCAACACTAAAGAAGTCCTCAGGTTTGCTTATGTTTATCAGAGAAAACAGCAGCCTCTCTGTGAGACCCTGCTCAAAAAGGACGACACAACCCCTCCACAGGTCAGTGACATTAATATGCCTATACACGCATAATAGGCCCGTTTATAAAGGTCGACCGATTCATCGGTTTTGCCGATTAATCGGCACCGATAGTTGTTTGGTGGAACTATCGTTATCGGCAAAAATCCACACGATAGTTTTTCCGGGTTGCGTCCGTTGCTGGAGCGGCTGAGAAATGCGCGCGGTCATTACACAGCACGAGAGCGCTCAGAACAGAAGAGACTGCTGGCATTATACAGAGCGAGAGCGGCCTCTAGAGGACAAATAACAAACTATCACTGGCTGAGTTGGTTACTTTAACACGTGAGGCAGCGCGCAGCATGGAGAGAACACGCAGCGAGAGCGCTGACATTTAAAACACCGACAGCGAAACGGTATGAATACATAACACTAAAGTACATATTGCCATATCATTACAAAGTAATTCATTTGTTGACTAGATGCTGCATCAGCAGAGAAAGAACAGGAGTTTGCCGTCGAGGCTGTGAGGACTCTAACATTACCTCAGTCAACCGTTAATGCAATGTGACAAAAACACACGCAGACCTGACCCAAATGTTTTATGGCGCAATTGTTACCATCTATTTGCATTATTTTTATCCGGCTGGTCACTTTTATGCATTCATTAGCCGAGGAAGTTGCATATTTAAAACTAGTGACGTGATTGCTTTCTCAACATTGATATGTTCATGCAGCCGACAGAAACGTAAACTAATCAGAAACGCGTTCGATTTAAGATTTTTTTAATCACTACAATAGATCTTGTTATTTTGATTAGATAATCATCAAGTGTTCTAAAATATAGAAGCAAATAAAGTGAGAGACTATAGGCTATATATTACGTATACATAATACAGGTCTTTATTACATTTTAATGGCCATCTTTAAGCACGACTCTTTGGAATCATATGAAATGGTAACACTTTACAATACCATTCCATTTTTAGCATTAACTAAGGTTAATACAAGTTGTAGAAGAATTATTCATTGTTACGGTAGTTTGTTAATTTCAACATTTACTAATGCATTTGAAATGGAGTTTTAATTCTTATTTTATCTTTTATTACCCTAGTTAATGTACTATGAATGAACTAACATGAATGATAAAGGTACAATTGTGTTGCTCATATTAATACATGCAGTTAAAAGGTATATTGCATTATGCATATAGTTCATGAAAGCTAGTTAATACATCCTTGTTTACAAATGGGACTTGCAAAGTGTTATAGCTAACAAAACCTGTAATATTTTAATGTTTAAATTATTTTCTGTTTAAAGTTTTAATATATTCATATTTATATATTTATTTAATTGTGCACATTTCAGTTCAGCACTGTTTTATTGTGCGTATGATGTTTTTAATCCAGTATCCATAAAAAAAAATATCTGTAGAATTTAGGGGTGTAACGGTACATGTATTCGTATTGAACCGTTTCGGTTCGAGGCTTCCGGTTCGGTACGCATACAAACCGAACGATTCCTTGGACCATTTTTCCTGCCGACAAAATTCGCGCTGGCGCGACCACCACAACGTTGCGCAACATCAAATGGCAAGCGTAATGAAAGCGGAACGAAACTGCGCTACTCATTATGTGCTTCACGGATCGTTTATCAGTTCGGACCAGCAACATCTGTGCAGCGCGAGCCGATCTCGATCAAGCGACACTGTTACAACACAGCGCTAAGATCCAGTAAAGAAAACATTTGCATTCGCCACTAAAGTAATAACATTGCTGCGAGATGTAGTGAGACGCATTCACATTTCTCCGTTATTAACCGTAGATCCCTATTAGATCAAACAGCGCTGACGTGGAAACCAGGAGAAACTTTGTGCCGTGAATGAACTAATACTTTACGTCCACAGACCAGCAACATTCACCATGGATTTAATATAGTAACACTAACTGTAACCAGTTTGGCTGGAATAGTGAAATGCTTTCAAGTACTTCACACATCTTTTTCCAGCACTTCAAAACTCATATAATATATAAATAAATTTATATATTTAAATGTTATTTTTAATGTGATGACCAAAACATTATTTGTTCATCCTTCAAAGATGACCCCCATTTATAAACCTGAAAGTTTCAAGATGTAGGAAAACTCAGTTATTTACAAATATTTTTTCTTTTAACAAATAGGACATTTCTCTGGCATTTTTTCTTTTTGCTGTATCGAAAACGTACCGAACCGTGACTTTAAAACCGAGGTACGTACCGAACCGTGATTTTTGTGTACCGTTACACCCCTAGTAGAATTATCGGTTATCGGCATGTACGGTCAAACCTAGATATCGGTATCGGTAAAATCCACTATCGGTCGACCTCTACCCGTTTAGTCACCTTTTTTGATGCCATATGAATTTAGATCTTCTGTGCGTATGACTTCAGGTGATCCTCCTGGAGAGACGCAGCGCTGCTGGAAGGGCGTTGTATCGGACAGTGACGGGTGGATGGAATGGGAGTGATGATGATAAGCACCGCCTCCATGAGCTGCTTGAGCTCCTGCAAAGAGACCCCTCCTACCTTACCCACGATGCCATGCTCCCTGAACTAAACAACGAGTTTGCGTCTGTAAGTCATACAGAGTAATGAGGGGATAAGATTGTCTTTGTGACTTTGCCATTTCAACTCTTAAGCCCCGTTCACACCGCCAGCGATTTTGTCGCTAGTCTCTGTACTGTGAAGTCGCTTGTGGGCGTTCGTAGTGCTGTCGCTCTAATGTTATTGGTAGACTGCACGTCTGGCCATATATCTACACAAAATACCATCAGAAGTGACATGTACAACTATATCATTTTAATTTGACTAGGAATTAGGCTCAAAAGAAACAGTATGCTGTTGGGAGAGTGTTTTTATATTACCACAGCAGTGTTCTGTGGATTAAATCATTTACTAGATTAACGATCGATCGATCAATCAACAAATTAAACTCACTCATACTGTCATAAATTACTAAAACGTCATTCGAATTTGACAAATAATCAATTTTCTTGTCCCTAATAGTCAACATAATGCAGGGGAAAACTGTAAAATGATCTGCAGCAGTGCTAAACTTGCATCATAAAATTTCAACACTCGAACTATAAATGATATACATTAATTAAACTTTTAGTGAATTAAACTCACTGAGACTGTCGACAGTTTCTTTTCCATTCGTCATTTTATTATATCCATGTATGTGGTTACAGTCAAATCATATAAAACAGTGAAATCTCCCTCGAACTCGTCTGTCTTGCCTGCACTCGAGACGGTGACGCGAGCTCCACTGAAAGTCTTCTTTCCTATTGGTTGTCGCTCGCGAAAATCGCTTCTCATTTGCATAAAGTTGAAATTTCTCAACTTTTTTCGCTTGACACGCCCACATTCTGTGGCCAACGGTCACTGTCGCTCGTGTCGCCGGATGTCGCCAGCGCTCCATTGAAATGAATGGGATTTTGTCGCTGCGTGCCGCTGGCGGTGTGAACGGGGCTTTAGATTTAAGGATTTTAGAACATTGTGTTGAACCTCAAGATCTAATTACTAGAAATGATAATGAGAGAAATAATCAGTGCAATCATATATTTTTGGTCTTTTTTTGTTCCAGATGTTTCTGATTCAGTGGATAAACACTGCATATGATTACCTCGCTCAGTTTTACTTTGATCTTCTCTACTCTAACTGGTGAGCACAACCGTAGAATTCACAGTCCTGTTTAAATGCAGTTTCTTACCTCTTTTCCAGTCAAACCTAAGCCTGTCATGAACCAGCCACGTATTTCCACAGTCTTGGGTCCAGATTTACTGACAACTTGCGCCAGGGCAAACTCTCTTTTGGGCGTCAGGATTTACTAAAGACACAGTGAAAAATTAGCGCTGAAAAGGCGTGGACAGTTATTTTTACATAATAGCTAAAAGCAGACTCCGTGCTCAGTGAACCCTTGGTATTTCTAGCTGATGTGATCCTAACTTCTGGGTGATCTGTTGGGTTTATATTCAGTGAGCATATCTGCAATATATTGAGGTCCTAGCCCATTGAACGATTTATATACCAGTAATAATACTTTAAAATCAATCCTAAATGTAACTGGGAGCCAATGTAAAGTTATTGCATATGCATTTGTATGAGTTTCCCTTTCAGACGCAAAAATTATGGACAGAGTATTTAAATGAATCCCGGTGATTTACTATGGTTTGCGCTCGTCGATTTACTAGTATTTGCACCCTTATTTAACGCCCAAAAAAGCATGTCTTAAACCAGATGCTAATTTGCGCTGAACTTGGTAGATTGCGTCCGTCATTATGGTAATGATCCGGCTGCGTCTGTGTTATACATTTCATGCAAAAATGTTTTTTAAATACAAATGTTACAACAAATAAGAACAGACTCAACTAACCAATAATGACATTTATCAGTCAGTGTCATCGCCTATAGAGAGAAATGCACATTAAGTTAAACGTCATGCAGTAAGCGCAGTACTAATTTAGCTTCCGCACGAATGCTTGGATATGCGCCTAATGATAGCACACATTTATCTAGGTTACAGTAGAGCGAGATGCCATGCAAAGTGGCTAAAGTTAGGCTACTACATACATGTTTCAAATGATAAGCCACGTTTGAGATAGAGGCAAACATTTGCATGCAGAGTTTGTCACATTTTTGGGGTCCTCCTTACCCCTCTCCAAATGATCCCAGACTTTGGATTTCCTGTCCAACATAATTACCACATGGACCAGCCGTGTTAACGATCTGACCTGTGGATTTTTCCTGTGGATTTTTTTTTCTGCAACCAACTGACCAATTAAAATTTGGTTGACCAAGCCTCTTCTCATCGATTAAAGTTTGGTCAACTATTAGGGGGCAGCACTACCATTTTAATAGTTTTTTTATTGAATTTTTATTAGTTTTTGCAGCCCTACAAATTTTAAAACCTAAGAGCTTACATCTAGTTCTGCTTCCCCCAGGCGTGAGATGATGCCCGTACTGTCTCTGATCTTCTCCGCTCTTTTCATCCTGTTTGGGACTGTAATCATTCAGGCTTTCAGGTAGGACTCCAGGTTGGGTTTGTTATATCCCAGTGCATTTCTAAGGAGAGTTGTAATTATATTTACCTGTTTTTTTTTTAATGAACAGTGACTCTGGGGAAGAAAAACCAGCCAAACAAAAGACCACTGATTCACCAAAGACAGCGGAGAGCTCTCCAGGACCCGAGAGCACTTCAAGGTGTGAAACTGCTTGTTTGAGATGATATAATTGAATGGCAAAATTGCACAGTGACACATAACAAAACAGCATGTTAAATATAGAATTTGAGATCACAGGCCCCGTTGACACCTGATATTAAGATGCGTTTTGGATGATCGTATCACTCGATAAAGGAGACACATTCCCGTTTACACCTGGTGTTTTAAACAGTCTCTTTTGTTCACTTTCAACCACTTCTGTCCTGATTTCTTTGAGAGGAGGGTCTGTGTGTGGGTAAATGTATCTGGGGGTTCAGATCTTTTGATGTAATGGACAAAATAAGCTTGTGCATTTTACATATGAACGCGCCTGGAGACGACAGAAAAACACACAGAGAGCAGCAGCTTTCGTTTCTCCTCTGACAGCCGCAAGATCACGCTGAACGCTGTGAGTGTGTGTTAGAAATCAGGAATGGTGAGAGCACATTGTGCTTGGTGTGTTTTTGGTCTTCAAAGCAAATTTGGATCTTCAGGCGACAAAGTTTAAATCCCGTCTGGCTAGCGCACTTTCCATAACGTTCACACATTAGGACAGTAGGCGGAGAGTAGACGGTCTTTTGTGGCTGTATGAACACAATCGACCACATGAGCGGCTACACTATGAAAGCAATCCGGTCACATGCGTTTTCGACTACCTCTGAACGTTGTTGAAAGTGGACAAGCTCTAGATGTTTTAGATCCCGTTTACACCGTGTCCTAACTACACGCGATAAAAGGGGATCTTTTCCATGTTAATCAGAGTTTTTGTCCTAACCAGCCGCGACGGCGACACGCGACGATTCTATTTTAGAAACTGTTTCTATTTGTCTGCGTCGTCGCGGCTGGAACAACAAACACAAAGTGTGGCAATGATAATCTCAGGCAGGGACGGATTATGACTTGTAAACCAGGTATCTCCAAAGCCACTGAAGAGAGAGAGACACTGTTCTCCGTTTTTTTCACGCAATAAAAAATCCTGAGGCAAAGAGGACACTGACATCGATAGACAAGACAAGGCAGGTTACTTATTATATGAAACAGTCTCAGCTTTCAAATTATGTCAATTTTATTACGATATTCAAACAATAAATATGACGTGCCAGATCAGCACCTCGGTTCAAGCAGCACGTGCTGTGAACTGATCTAAAGCTCTTCTTTTAGTTAGTATATCAATTCGAATGAACTATTATGGAAGATACTAGCCTACAACTTGCTGAAATGTGTAATTTCTCACTGAATCAGTGCTTCAATAGCTGAAATAGGTCAATAAAACAACTGGAGAACAATAGCCTGTCATGTAACGTAACATTTACCTCAGAAAAGCCATTTAATGACCACAGCCTAGAAGAATTAACTAGGCATATAGAGAGGAGAGGATCATTTTTGCTAAATATATGCACTATATTACATATTATAATTTTACTCATATCATTCAAATATTACAAAATATTATAAAAAACACATTATGTTTTATTTTTTTTATTTTAACCTTTAATAATAATACCAACTCCATGTATTTACAGCATTAGTGAGAGATTTTTCCTTGAGAAAAATTAACATGTAGCTTTATAAGGTAGCCTACTGATATTTATCCAAATTAATTGATGTAAACATTGTTACATGTTGTTACTAAACTTAATGAAATTCTGTCTGGTCAGCAAATGTTTTGAGAATCACAATACACTTATTGTGATGGTTTTTTTGGGGGTTTTTTTATAATCCTTTCTAATGATGTATATTCATAGGCTGCCTGCTGAACATGGGTTGAGCTCTTATATTTCTGAAGACTAAAAGTTCAGATTAATGCATTTAACTTTAAAACGTAGAAAACTTTTCTTGCCCCTGGATCTAGAAGAACCGAGGTCCACCCCTCATTAGGGCTGTCACTTTTGAGAAAAATCAAATTCGAACGGATCTCAAATATCAAGCAATGTATTCGAATATCTACTTTTTTATTTGAAGTCGTTCAAACAACTGTAGAGTGAAGGGTGTACGTTTTTACTTTTTACAGTTCAAATTTAATAACTATGCTAAAACATACTCTATTGCTCTCTCTAGGCCCATTTTGTTGGAACATTTATAATTAGGCAATAAAACATTATGCAAATAAAAAATTAGGCAATGTTTAAAAATATAGTCTCACTTCAACTTAGGGAAATGGGCAGTTATAATGTAATAATAAATAAATAATAAATAGTTATTTTTCCAATACTTTTCACTCACAAAAATAAGCTCAAAGAGTGACAATAGTTCTATAAGAGGTTTTGGGGCCTTCATATTCACATAGGGCCCGACGGTAAGTCCAGGGAGCCCTCAGAGTCCAAGAGCCTTGTTTAAGAGGCCTTGTGTAGGCTATGAGACAGATATATTACAGCATTAATAAACATTTGTTTTCATTGTTAATGAAACAATGACACCCCCCCCAGGCTTCTGGTAGTCAAGGGCCCCTGGGCACTGGCCCCATAGGCCCGGTCAGTAATCCATCCCTGAGGTACTGTTTATGTGCTCTATTTAATGTTAAAAGCGTGTAATGTGACTTTGAATATCATTTAGTGCTCCAGCTTTGTAGCTGTAAAAGCACCAATGGATAATCAGATAAACAGATCTTGAAATTAAACTAACGTTCAAATGTGAACAAACAAATGTATTCTTTGACAAAGATTGTTTTAGTAACTCAGTAGCCTATGTATTTTTAATGATGTTTAAATGGTGAAATATTTGTGAATATTTATGATTATGTGAGTAGGCTACATATTTGTGATTATGTAGCCTACTTATCCATTTTCTTGCGAGTGCCGTCAAGATTACTCTCTGGTGCTGTGCACTTGCCGCGAGAGCCCGCCCACACACTGTTCTGATTGGCTGTGGGTTTTGATTGATTTTGACGCATCTCGCGTCTAGTGTGGACAGACAAATTATTTGTCGCTGGAATCTTATCGCATCGCGTCTGGTTAGGACACAGTGTTACACCTGTATTTAGCGTGGTCCACTTCGACCAAAACGCATCTTAATACCAGGTGTAAACAGGGCTGAAGATGTGTTTAGCTGTTTATTAGACCAATTGCTAAGAGTTGGTTTTCTTGTTACAGTCGTCCACCTAAAAAGAATTTTGTGGAGGTGACGGAGCTGACGGACATCACCTACATGAGTAACCTAGTCAGGTTAAAGCCTGGTCACATCAACGTAGTGCTGATCCTCACTGATGCTTCTAAGCAAGTGCTGCTCAGGAAATTTGCCAAAGAAGTATATTCATTCTCAGGGTGAGGCCTGTGTGTGTGTGTGTGTTTGTGAGAATGCTAAAACCTGTTTCTGGAGATCAACCTTCTTGCAGAGTTTAAGTTATGATCCATTGAACACTAACTTCCCATCTTGATGTGTTGCACATCTGCAAAACGAATTGTAGGGTTCGTCATCATCCAATCGAGCTTTAGACAACTGAGCCAATGTTCAAAACTTAAAGATACAACATGGAATATTCCCAATCTGGCTTTGAATTGAGCGCAGCATTAATTCTGACCCTGCTCTTGCACACGTGGCTGTATTTTTCAATTAAGGGCTCTCTTCAAAAAAACTCTCTGAGCCATTTGCCGAGTAGGAATGCATAGGGTGCGATTTAAAGGTGTGGAAATAGTTAGGGCTGTGTTTTCCTAAAGCATTGTGAGCCTTAGTAGATCTTGGAGATCACTGGTGCCAATGGTTTCTACAATCGACTTAGCCTTGCAATGCTGTTAGGAAATACAGCCCTGGTCATTTTTAAAAAAGCACAACTGGACCCATTATTCCAAAATTTTAATCGGTCAACGTAAGCCCAATGAAAAGGTGCATTACTTTTGCATCTTTCCTCTACTTTGCAAAGCACAGTCACCATCGGAATTATGGATTTGCAGCATTCACTGAAGTATCATAAACTAGAGGTCTGTGCAAAGTTGATTTATTTAAGTCATATCTGTATCTTGCTCCCACAGAAAGTCTTATATTTTGTCCCTCTCCCATCTCCAGCTTTCACACTTCGTACCATTCCCAGCCCTCAGGGTGAAGTTTACACCTCCCTCTCCTGTATGAATCCGTCTCGTTCCAGTACCAAAGGACATTTTTATTCAATGCCCCACACACACAATTGTTTAGACCTCACATTGTTGCATTTGGAGCACCAGGCAAAAGAAAGATGCCTTCCATTGCTGCTTCGTAAAATCGGAAAACATTAAGAATATAAACCCATTACGTAGTTATGCATCCCAGACAAAACCAGACGTTTTTAAGTTTAAATTACCTGCTTCTGACTAGTGTTGTCAAAAGTACCGACTTCAGTACCAAGTCGGTACTGAAATTAAAAAAATGTGACATACCAGCATTTCCCTCTAGCATTTTGAGGGCTGTTGAACGAATTCTTAAACACCTCTGGTTAGCCATTGCATTCACAGCTCAAGATACATGTCTGTGATTGGCTACAATGATCAACGCTTTAAAAAAACGTTGTCTTCACCGAGTGCTAACACAGATACACACAGATACATCAGTGGATATATTAGGGATGCGTTGATAGACGCCTGCTTTTAAAAGCTCACGTGTGTATCTGTGTAAGTGCTTGGTGAAGACAACGTTTTTGAAGCATTGATCATAGTAGCCAATCACGAACATATATGTTGGGCGTGTGAACACAATGGCCAACCAGAGGTGTTTAAGAATCCGCTCAAATGCTCAGGGAAATGCTGGTATCGTCACATTTTTTAGATTTAGAAGTATTGTTGTCAAAAGTACCGACTTCGGTACTACATCGGTACTTTTGACAACAATACTTCTGACATTAAAAATATTCCAGTCATGCTGCGATCCGAACAACTCAAACCAGGATTCTCCGACCTCTGCATGGAACAACCTATGAAATGTCCTTAAGATGTGATTTTAAAGGACACTTCTTACTTTACAAGTTGGATCTCCGACCTTAAGTGTCGTTCCAGTGATCATTTTCAAATAAAAAGTTGGAGAATTCAAATTTCCAGTCATGCATTTCCAACTCAGCCTGGAGCTTCCCGATAAAGAATTTGAAAATTCTTTATCAAATGTATAGGCAAGACAAGTAGTTTGTTTAGGCATGGTTTGTAGGGAAATTACAAACCCGCGCACATATATTTAAACGAATATAACTATAGAATCAATTTTTAATGCGCATGTGAACGCCATCAGGTCACAGGTTCGCGTTTAAAGTCTGTTTAGAGAGAACGCCGTCGTCTTAGTGGCCCCTAATTTAATAACAAATGATAATTTTGCTGGAAGTGAATCAATCCAAACTAACTTTAGCTGGAAATAACATTATTCAAAAATCGCTATAAAGCCAAAACAATCTCTGTTACCGTAAATTGTATGTTTTTCTCTGTAAAGGTGCTTTGAAAAAATCTCCATTGTTAAAAGCGCTATATAAATGAAGATGACTTGACTTCCCCACCTCCACTTGGAACAACCAATGGAATGTCATTTGGATATGATGACGATGTCCAAACTTAAGTAGTGTTTCAGTGGTCGTTTTCGAGTTAAAAAGTTGGACAATTCCTATTTCCGAGTCTGGAAAGTAGCATTAAATGCATTACATGCAATTAAATGCTGAAAGAAAGTAGATCTCCAGTAGCTGTATTAAGCTGTACTCTAAACGTAATTTTTGTAACAAAAAAATCCCCCAAAAAAGCTATTCCTACTTGCTCTTGCAGGTCTCAGACTCTTCACTACTCGTTTTTAAACGTGGACAAGCACAGCCAATGGATGGATTCACTCATGGAGTCGGCTCCTGATGCCAGGCCGTCAGACTGCTTGGACGAAGAGGGAGAGGAGGACACCACCTCCAACAAATCAGACTACACTGGCCACGTCCTGGCGCTCAACGGCCACAAGAAGTACTTCTGCCTATTCAGACCCGTGTTTACGGGGGAGGAAGCCGAATGTAGCAGGTGGTCCGACGAGGATGCGTCCACAGCCGGGCCAAGCAAACCCTCGAGGTCCCGGTCAAGTTCCCGACAGAAGGCCACCACTCTGGAGATCCACCACAAACTGGACCGACTGGGTCTGTGGATGGAGAGGCTGATGGAGGGAACTCTACCAAGACACTATGTTCCGGCCTGGCCCGGTCTGGACACCATAACGCCACAGAAATAAGACTCCCGTTTGTCCTCAGACCTATTGCAGGAGGCATGCTGTAGTGACGTGAAAGATGTTGAAATCTAGCTTTCAACATCTTTTCTATCCAAATGACTTAGTTATTATGTGATATTAAGTTATTCTGTAAAACGCACTGGTTATGAGTAGAGGTTTTCTTCATTTAGAGCACCATGTGCTCGTCTGCTGCTTTAGGGGCAAAACGCCTTTCCATCTGCAAAGTACACTGTCTTTTTGTTAATATGGTTGTTTCATTAGTGTAAAGATGCCAATATCCAGATAAAGCCACTCTGTGTAGCTTCCAACAGGGCTAAATGTGTCTTAACACAGCTGGGTATATGGCGGCTACGGCCCACACTTATGATTTTGTCCAGGAACCGGTGAATTCAAGCGAAGGCCCTGGCTTCAGAAGCAGTTCGTAGTAAGGTAACCTTTCTGCCTTTTTTCCAGTCACTATTTGGATAATAGAAATAAGAAAAAATGTGTGTGTGTGTGTGTGTGGGAATGGTTTAGTCAACTCATTCTCCTTATGCAGGATCTCTAACTACAAATTTACTAAACTGTGGTGCATGAAAAGGTCACTATGTTACGTTTTGAAAACCCGAGAAGATACTTAGGTTTTACTGCCATTTGTGCATGTGCTGCCTTTCCTCAAACTCCATACTTTTTTTTTTATGTCATTTGCACTTTTATGACTTGCTTAGGATTCTTTAATTCATAAACTTAATAATATTTAAATAGAGGTTTTAACTGCATCTGAATGAACATAACCAGTTGAATCAGGTTAAAAATGTCTCTCGATCATCAGTTGGCATTTTCTTTTAAGAAAATGACTTTATGTTGCACTTTTTTGTGGTTGATTTGCATATCATGTGCATTGTTTAAAAACAATAATAAAGTTTGTACTGTAGCAACATGTTTAGACTCATATTTGCAACTGTATTAACTCTGCATTTATTGAAAAATAATAATCATTTGAAACTTTTAAGTATATAAATTATACATTCAACATTCCCTAACACATTATTAAACACCACTAATCCTCTTTCTAACTACACAGTAAAACTCTGAGGTACTGAGACTTTCTTGGCTCTTCAAAACTCATTCCGAATATTCACTTTCTTCATTCTTAAGTCTTCTGGACCGAAAGACGCAGGCAGCAGTTCCTCAACGGTCATCTCCACAAAGGAACCGTCAGGTTTGGACATATACACGTCCCAGTTGGCACCAAACTGTAGGTGTAAACAAAAGTAACATGTTTAATGAAACCTGAGTATGCTGCTTGTTTAATTGATGTGAAATGCGGTGGTAAATGACACTTGCCTCCCTCATGAACTGCCTACAGCCTCCACAGGGGGAAATGAAGTGCTCACACAAATCACTGAAAGAGCAGAAGACACTTGGGCAACATCCACACTACTGCGTTTTAGTTTAGAAACGGAGAATTCAAACAAATACGATCTCCGTCCACACCAGCGTTTTAGCTGCGTATTAGAATTGATCTCCGTCCACACTAAAACTACTGAAAACGCAAATCACGTGACCATGCGCCAACACTGGGCATGGTCATGGTCACATGGACACGCATGTAGGCAGTTATAGCATTGTAAAATGCAAAATTTACTTGCACAACAGCTGCTAACAAAGACATTAAAGTCAGTAACGCTTGTAAATCGTTATCCATGTTGCAGTCACTAACGTTACGTAGTACAGACTGTAGCAGACCCCCCTTGTATGTTTTCTTCCGGGGAATGTGATGGGTGGCTGACGAATCAGGGAAGGACACGCCATGACTGATGATGACACACTCAATCAGAGAGCAGAGCGTCTGCGTCATCGTTTCTAAAGTACTCCGTTTTGTCCCGTCTTCACCGGAGAATCAAAACGCAAAACGGGTCTGCAGCGTTTCTAAACTTCTCCGTTTTAGGTCTTCGTTTTTGCCGTTTTTACGGGGCCCCCCTAGTCCCACTTTGTCAAAAAAATTAATTATAACTATCTCGTGGCCTCAAGATAGTATCTCGTGGCCTCAAGATAGAGATACTATCTTGAGGCCACGAGATAGTTATAATTAATTTTTTTGACAAAGTGGGACTAGGGGGGCTCCGTACGTTTTAGTCTGGACGGGAGGTGCAAACGTAGCAAAAGGTCTCCGTTTCTAAACGAATACGTAGTAGTGTGGATAGGGCCTTACACTGATGGTGTATTATAGCCTACTAAGAGAGACATCTTCCAAATGTGGAGCTAGTTAAAATGGTTACAGATGCTGTAGCACTTATAAATAGCCACTAGAGGGCCCGTTGAATACAGTATAAGCTTACCTCGCAATAGCAATGGCTTTGAAATCCCTGTAGCCCTCAGATACAGCTTTTGAGATGGCCGTTCTCTCAGCACAGATTCCCAAGTTGAAGCATGCGTTTTCCACATTACAGCCTGATGTCGAGCAATAATGAAAATATCATAATTCATTTCGGTTTTTATTAACATACAGTGGCCCCTGTGTAAAATTGTAGGAATCAAAGGCCTGGTTTCACAGACAAGGCTCAGATTAAGCCAGGATTAGACCTTCAAGGAATAGTTCACTTATAAATGATGTCATCATTTCCTCACCCTCAAGTTATCTCAAACCTGTATACATTTCTTTCTTCTGCTGAACACAAAGGACGATATTTTGACGATATTAAGAAAAAAGACTATGAAAGTCAATGGTGTACATCAAACTGTTTGTTACCAACACTCTTCAAAATATCTTCCTTTGTGTTCAGCAGAAGAGAGAAATTCATACAGGTTTGAAATGACTTGAGGGTGAGGAAATGATAACATTTGAACTATTTCTTTAAGTAGCTTTTTTAAATGTGCCTTAGAAAAAAAAAAAACATTTTAATATGTGTCGGAGCAAGTTGGTTTCAGTTAAAACAGCGCAAATATGGATTTTATTCTTGGACTATAGGCTTAAACCTCCTCTGTGAAACTGGGCATAGTGTCCAAATATGTTACATCACACTGTAAACACAAATGGGGTACATTTTGAACTCGTGTTTTGTACAGAGTTTTATTTCTATTGGCTGGTCAGAACGGGGCCTGTCAGGGGCCAAGGTTTTTATTTACTTTCTGTGACGACAAAACTTTCCTTACTGCAGTGACTAACACATGGTCGCTGAATAACACTAAGATCAAGGCTGTGACACTTGAATTGAGAGAGCAGTGATCATCTGTAACACTTAATCGAATCATTAGTTAGCTATAGCATTAGCTGTTTAGACCAACAGAAATCAACGTCAGGGACATCATGTATGCTAAATAATTGTGCACTGAATTTGAAATTAGATTACAGTGGGGATAAAGGTGCACCGAGGTCAAAGGCGCATTTGATTTGATTTTCCTCTTAAACCACTAAATGGCAAAAATATGATATTAATCAAATAGAATAAAATATATTTTTTGTTACTACTGTAAATCTATATTCAATTATTATGGGATCTCATTCAATGCTTTCATAATCTTTACTTTTTAAAATAATAATTTTGTTTCTGTATTTTAAAAATATATATTTTTATGTTGACGTTTCCATAACAGTAACAAAAATGAATTATTTTATCAAAATAAACAGAAAATAGTACGAACTTTGCTAAAGTGATTGTTTTGAATAAGAATTAACTTAGACATTATTAAAAACATATTATTTTAGCTAAAGTATGTGTATCAATACTTTGTGCCCTTTGCCCGTGTGTGGTGTAAAAGGCCTGCCTTGCAACCTCATACATTTATAAGATTTTTAAACAAAACAAACCACTTTAATGCTTTCACACCTCATATTATTTCCAAAAGGTTTAGCAAGCGAGTGCAAAGTTTCCCAGGGTAAAGCAAAGTTTTTGAGAGCGAACACAAAGTCTCTTCAGGGGTTGAGATAGAATGCAAAAAAGCATTGAAATTCTCCCCGTCTCATTTTTTTCTCCATATTTGTGCCCCTTTACTGCCTAAAAACCATCTGAACACCTATGCATGACATTATATATCATTTCACCTGCATATTATCCTCCACCATTTTTTCCAAAACAATCGGTCTAGCAACAAGACCGACACGGCAACATTGGTGACAGTGTTATAATAGTGTCCTTATTTAATGTATTCCTCTAATCTTTACTACAGTCAATAACTGAGGTGCAAGACAGTGAAAACTAGAAAATATCTGACTGCTGAATGTCGCATGGACCAATCAAATTTGAGAGCTGGGTAATAGTGACTAAATCATTAAATGTGTATTGAGTGTAATTCACATGTCAGTGTTACCTGCTAATAGCCGTCCTTCTGTTGGCATGTAATGGTAAAAAAAACCTAGTTTCAGCCCTGCTGAAATGGTCTGATATTTGTACAACTTCATGACTTTTACATTTCAGGCATTCCCTCACCTGTGAAAACCGTCCCGTCGTGTGTCAGGAGCGCCGCCCCGACTCGGAACTTGCTGTAGGGGCAGTAGGCAAACTTTGTGGCCTCTAGGGACTTCCGAATCAACTCTTTTATCCCCAACAAGTGCCCATTCAACCCATTGACAAGCTCATGTCTCAGCTTTTGGTCTCCCATGTTGCTATGCTGTGTGTGTAGAGTCTCTCTGTGGCTCAACAGACTTGACTGTGAATTTGTTTTTCCAGATCTGTCATCCAATCCCCTTTTCCCAGATTTCCCACCTCCCTGATGTTCTGTGTTTGATGTGTGTCATGCTGAAAGGTTATGTAATTTCCAGTCAGAGTGACAGCGACCTTTTCCTTAGCCACACCAAAACAGTGAGGATGAGATATAAAGGTCACTGCACAATAATACACTGACATTCCCAATGGAATTACAATGAAATAGCTTTCGCTTTTCACAACAGATTGCTGGAGATAAATAGGCCAACAGGGATGGTAAGCTGGGAAAATACTCGATTTATTTATTTGATGGTCTCCTGCCTTGAAATAACATTAAAAATAGAATAAAAAGAGTTTAAATCAAGATGACCATTTGTGTTTGTTGGAATTTGATTTCGTGCCAATACAATCATGAATTTTTTTTTTTTTTTTTTTTTTTTAATTCATAAATTGAGCAGTTTTTAACTCCTCGTTTGAAAACGTAAAAGAATAAAACAACTTTTAATGATGGTATTCATTTTATCTAATAGACATTGACCGGCGTACAGTTCAACAACCTTTGGAAAAAGAACATTCTGTTGTCTAGCTGTTGTCATTTTCTATTATCCATTTGATCCAGGAGACGTAGTTGCGGACTTTGGTGTAGACTCCTGGGAAATAAGGGTTGGCACAGCTGATGCCCCAGGACACGATCCCCTCAAAATACCCATTACAGATGAGAGGCCCGCCAGAGTCGCCCTGCAGCCAAACACAGCACGATGTCACCACAGACCACATAGTGTTAAGCATTATACCATGCTGTTTGTTTTAGCAAAAATGTATTTGAAATGCACATTGTCCTCTCTTTCAGAGAGAAAAACCCCTACTGCTCGGATTCACCTGGCAGGAGTCTTTGCCGCCCAGCGGGGAGCCGGCGCACACCATGTTGTCTGTGATTCTGTAGTAGTAGTAGTATTGACACTGAGGCATGATCTGGACGTCCACAGCACGCAGGACGGGGGACAGGTAATAACTGTAGACCTGAGTGACTCCCCAGCCGCTGACCATGCATATTGTGCCCCCTGGTATAGGAGCGAGTGAGGTTGGCATCACGGCTGGCTGAACGTTGGCATTGAGCTCTGCGGGCTTCTCCAGCTGATGCACAATTCCAAAAATGAATGAAAATTTAAATATTACAAATTTCATATGTAACACCTATAAACATGTAACTGCTTTCATCCAGATTAATTTTAAGGAAGTCTTTTTTTTTCAACAGCAATCAGATTGTACAACCAGCGTTGTACAATCTGAGACTGAGACTGCTCTGGACTGAGATAATGAAAATTATTATTTTTGCTCCCTCCCAACAATTCTTTCACAATTTAAGCCTGATGAATCTTGAGATTGTCATCCTGGAATATGGCCATGATCTGTCTTTTTCTACATGGTTGTTTAAGAAATTAAAAGCTACACACTCAATCGATTAGGGTTAGATGAACTGTTGCCAATCAAATAACATGCTAGAAACATAATAATCACTACAATAATGATCAAATCATAGACTCTTAAGCATTTGCTTATTTAAATCCAAACAAAGTTTGTGTGTGTGGTTGTAATCGAAATGATTCAACCCCCATTGCAAATCAGGGTTATTGACAAAAATTACTGACTTTCAGCTGTTTGCTATGAACAAATCAAACAAAAGTAATTGAAATAGCTCAACACAACAAATGACAAGTGGTTTCCCCAAATTCAACTGAAAATCACTTACACAGTCTCAAAATTATTCAACCCCCTGAATAGAATCCCTCACAACAGCACAAATTTGCAAAACAGGTGTTGTCGCAAGCCCACCTGATGCAACTAATCAAGGGCTTCATTAGTTGCACCAGGTGTGCTTGAGCTAGAACACATGAAATAGCTGGGCTGCGTTCCAGTCCACTTTTAGACATGCACTTGCGAACTTCCCTAAGCACTTCACCTCGGGGGAATCCCTGCCGCCATTTTGAAGTGCGTTCCACTTCGCGAAGTGGACGAGGGAAGTTTATATGGACAGACCCTCGTTCCCTCGATTTTGACCGAGGGAGCGAGTCTACTTCACATGTACACTTCAGGCAGCTCCTTATACCACAATGCAACACGATTATGACCTCACTGCAGATCTCATCTAATCACCAGACAACTCTATGATATATTAATTCTATTTTTTTTTTTAACAACCCAAACACACCTATATACATTTGGATGCTGCATTAAACAAATTCTTAAAGGAAAAAAAATCAAATAATAAATCAACTCCACAGCTGATTCCAAGTGATCAAGGGCTTAGGACGTTCCAATTCAGCCCATTGCAGTTTCCGCCAGTAGTGGCCACTCGTGCAACATAAGCAATGACGTACATCCGAGTGAATGAGACAGAGGGAAGTTAGCGAGTGAAGGGCATGACAATTTTGGACTGGAACGCAGCCCTCAACTGGCTATAGGTTTGTTGAGTGTCACGTTTGACTGCTTGTTAGAAATTTGACTAAGTCAAAAGAATGGTCCAAAAGGTTAAGAGAAGATCTCATCGCCCTTCACAAACAAGGAACAGGATGCAAAAAGATAGTGAAGGCACTTAATGTTCCTAGACACAACGTTGGAAGCATAGTTCGCAAGTTCAAAGTTGAAGGAACTGTGGTTACACTACCTGGACGGGGCAGAAAAAGGAAGCTATCAATGGCTGCAACCAGATTTCTGAGAAGGCAGGTTTAGAAAAACCCTCGAGTGACTGCAAAAGACCTGCAGCAAGACTTGGTGGCAACAGGCACTGAGGTTTCAGCTTGCACAGTAAGACGCGTACTAAACGCATGCCAGCTGTCCAAGACGTACACCACTACTGACCCAGAAGACCAAGAAAAGTGCTCAAAATCATATAAATAAGCCACAGAAGTTTTGGGATTCTGTTCTGTGGAGCGATGAAACAAAACTGGAAATTTCATCCGTATGGATCAGCAGTATGTCTGGAGGAAGAAGAATGAAGCATATGCTGAAATGAACACCAGTTAAGCATGGTGGGTCTCGGTGATGCTCTGCGGCTGCTTTGCATCCTCTGGCACTGGAAACCTGCAGTGTGTGAAAGGCAAGATGGAATCATTGAAGTATCAGGAAATCCTAGGAGAAAACGTCATGCCTGTCAGTGAGGAAGCTGAAGCTTGGGCGTCATTAGACCTTCCAACAGGACAATGATCCCAAGAATACCTAAAATTCCATCAAGGCTTGGTTGCAGAAGAAGTCCTGGAAGATTCTACAGTGGCCATCACAGTCAGCTGACTTGAACCCCATAGAAAATCTCTGGTAGGATTTGAAGAAGGCGGCTGCAGCGCGCAAACCCAAGAATATTACTGATCTAGAGGCCATTGCTCATGAAGATTCCTCAGAAATGCTGCCAGCTGGTGTCTAGTAGTACATCTCGTTTGCAGCAGGTCATGACAGCAAAAGGTGTACTACTAAGTACTAAAGATACATGCCATGAAGGGGTTGAATCATTTCAAGACTGCAGAAGTCATTAAAAGTTGCATTTTCATTTGAATTTGGGGAAACCACTTAAAACATTTGTTGTGTTGAGCTATTTTGATTACTTTTGTTTGATTTGTTCATTGCAAACAGCTGCAAGTCTGTTAATTTTGCCAAAAAAAACTGATTTGCAATGGGGGTTTTAATAATTTCGATTACAACTGTATATATACACTCACCTAAAGGATTATTAGGAACACCATACTAATACTGTGTTTGCTTTCGCCTTCAGAACTGCCTTAATTCTATGTGGCATTGAGGTGCTGAAAGCATTCTTTAGAAATGTTGGCCCATATTGATAGGATAGCATCTTGCAGTTGATGGAGATTTGTGGGATGCACATCCAGGGCACGAAGCTCCCGTTCCACCACATCCCAAAGATGCTCTATTGGGTTGAGATCTGGTGACTATGGGGGCCATTTTAGTGCAGTGAACTCATTGTCATGTTCAAGAAACCAATTTGAAATAATTTGAGCTTTGTGACATGGTGCATTATCCTGCTGGAAGTAGCCATCAGAGGATGGGTACATGGTGGCCATAAAGGGATGGACAAGGTCAGAAACAATGCTCAGGTAGGCCGTGGCATTTAAACGATGCCCAATTGGCAATAAGGGGCCTAAAGTGTGCCAAGAAAACACCCCCCACACCATTACACCACCACCACCAGCCTGCACAGTGGTAACAAGGCATGATGGATCCATGTTCTCATTCTGTTTACGCCAAATTCTGACTCTACCATCTGAATGTCTCAACAGAAATCGAGACTCATCAGACCAGGCAACATTTTTCCAGTCTTCAACTGTCCAATTTTGGTGAGCTCTTGCAAATTGTAGCCTCTTTTTCCTATTTGTAGTGGAGATGAGTGGTACCCGGTGGGGTCTTCTGCTGTTGTAGCCCATCCGCCTCAAGGTTGTGCGTGTTGTGGCTTCACAAATGCTTTGCTGCATACCTCGGTTGTAACGAGTGGTTATTTCAGTCAAAGTTGCTCTTCTATCAGCTTGAATCAGTCGGCCTATTCTCCTCTGACCTCTAGCATCAACAAGGCATTTTCGCCCACAGGACTACCGCATACTGGATGTTTTTCCCTTTTCACACCATTCTTTGTAAACACTAGAAATGGTTGTGCGTGAAAATCCCAGTAACTGAGCAGATTGTGAAATACTCAGACCGGCCCGTCTGGCACCAACAACCATGCCACGCTCAAAATTGCTTAAATCACCTTTCTTTCCCATTCTGACATTCAGTTTGGAGTTCAGGAGATTGTCTTGACCAGGACCACACCCCTAAATGCATTGAAGCAACTGCCATGTGATTGGTTGATTAGATAATTGCATTAATGAGAAATTGAACAGGTGTTCCTAATAATCCTTTAGGTGAGTGTATATTATCAACCCATTTATAACAACACAAACCAATGACTAGGATAAACAAACAGACCTATTAACGTAGATGCTATATATTTTTTTATCTGATGCTTAATTAACTTACTTTCAAGAGCATAATGTCACTATCAAATGTCCTGTAATTGTACATGTAATACACCAGGACTCTGGACACATTGAACATCTGCTCCAAGCCCTCTTTTTTGGAGAGGTTATGTTCACTTAAAACCACTTTGATTAAATAGCTCCTGCGAACAGATCAGACAGCAGAACCCAACAATATTACATCAGTAAAGTTAGTGTGATGAGTTGTAAATATACTGTAGAATGTGTAGTGTGTTTAGTTCCTTGTCAAGGTGAATTGTGATTGAAATACTCACGGCCTCCAGCAGTGGGCAGCAGTGACCACCCACTGCGGGTGTATGAGTGTTCCTCCGCAGTAATGATAGTTGTTGTACTGAACAGAGGCCTGGTACTTTATGGAATAGGGCTCAACCTCCTGTCCTCCAATGATTCTCTGCTGCAGAGAGCCTGTGAGATGATAAAGTGAGACCTCATATGTGCTAGATAAACACTAAATGCCAGCGGCCTGTGCTCACCAACGTCTTTCAATAATGTATGCACAAAAAAGCAACATCCTGTTACACATGCATTAGACGAGACCGCTGTGAGTTGCTCAGGAAATGCAGTGCATTACCGTGAAGCGTCAAGGTGATGAGGAGCAAGGGGTATTCAAGGCATTTCTTCATGTTTGAGGGGTCTAAAACAGAGGGTGTTTAGAGGTCGGAAAACAAATGGAGCACAATGCAGCTGTTGTATGGGAAAACAACATCACGTTTTACATAATACATCAAATATTGAATTACTGTTTAAGCATATGTCAAACAACAGGTTACCCTGCTGGAAAAAAAAGTATAAAAGGTTTAGTTCAGCTGGTTTCAACTGGTTTAGCTGTTCCCTCAGCCTGGCCCAGGTGTGGTTTAGCTGGTTAAACTAAACCACAAAAAAAAAAAAAAAAAAAAAAAAAAAAATCAAAGAGTAAACATTGTCATCAATCAATCATCATTTTAAAATGCCTAGAACCGTTAATATGGCATCATTTGTGATGTACACTTCTATTATTAAGCAAAGATGCATTAAATTGATCAAAAGCGATAGTGTAGACATTTATAATGTTACAAAAAAATTCTATTTCAAATAAATGCCATTCTTTCCATTCATCAAAGAATCCTAAAAAAAAGGGTTTCCACAAAAATATGAAGCAGCACAACTGTTTTAACATTGATAATAATAATAATAATAAATGTTTCTTGGGCAGCAAATCATCATATTAGAGTGATTTCTGAAGGATCATGTGACACTGAAGACTGGAGTAATGATGCTGAAAATTGACAGGAATGAATTACAATTGAAAAGATATTAAAACAGTTATTTCAGATTGTAATATTTCATTACTATTACTGTTTTTACTGTATTTTAACTAAATATATGCAGCCTTGGTGAGCAATGGAGATTTCTTATGCAGAAAAGACTTCAAAAACATTTTTTTTTATTCATACCAACCACAACTTTTTTAATGGTATAGTATATAATATATGACGTTATATGTGTGATATTTATGACATTTCCTAGCTAAAACAGAAATGGACATAAAAACTCACCCTGAGCATCGAAAACTCAATCCTGAGCAGCTAAATCCCACTAACTTCCTTTCGCACTACCTAATGTGAATATTATCTTTGCTTTTATAGTGTAACCACATCTGTCCCTTAGGTTTTATGGTCTTATTTGTACTCTAACTATTCTCTAGAACAAAAACGATAACACGTAGGACCCAAAAGCTCTGTATCTATGATCGCCTACTTTTGTTTGATGCTATCGTGTCTAAGACCTTGCCTTTGATTCAAACGCATTGTGCTGCTCTCTAAGGGGAAATCAAATACCTATAGACCCTCTCATTTGACAAAATGGTTTGTCAGAGAATAGAATATCAGGTGACGGCAAAATTGGGTGAAAATGGCAATAGGGTTGTGGTAAACAAAGCATCTGCGACAAAGTCTTTCCAATATCCCTTGACTGTATAAATGCACATCTGTATCCTCAAGGGAGAAGCTCCACCTAGAAGAATGAGTTTGCCATTCATCTGAAGTCCCTCCTTGGATGTAATAAACATGTTTACTGATAGTGCCTCATGGGATTTGATCAGAAAAATAAATGTTGATTTCTCTCCTCACATTGTTTAAAAATCAAATGAGATACCAAATATGAAATTCTTATTATTGGTGCTACATTCGCTTTTATTGTGTGTAACTCATATTATATTCAGCCATGTTATTGTTATTCTCTTTCCATTGAGATGGGTAGTTACAAAAGCATGGTGTGTATTTCTGAAACAAAATGCTTTTGTGAGGGACGCAGGGTTGGCAAATGTGTGCACTGCATCCTAAATAAAATCGGATGGACAACATGCTATGGAGTTGCTGGAAGAGAGGACAAGGAGGTTTACATTTTAAGGTGTGGTCACATTAGCAACATTTTGAAGGCAAAAAAGGTCCGTTGTCTGTTGTCAATATAGTATAGCGATGTGTGAAGCGCAGCTTTAGGTAAATGTGAACCCTTTGCAAAATCTGCTTGGGTAAATCTTTCGCCCTCATGCAGAATTCCCGTTTGCGTGGATTTTTATTGAAATGACTGGGTTTTTACAAAAAACCTGCAGAACAACAATAATAAATGTGATTGCACCTTTGAACTATATAATTGTATTGATATATAAGTTAATAATTAAGTCCTTTGAAGTTGTAGTTTTGAGCTTCTTTTCTGTCAATCTGTGTTCTGTTTTCGTTGCATTTTTAGTTGGTTGTTCTGTTCTTGTTTTTGGAAGTCCAGCATCCTGAAAATCTTTGTTTTATGTTAAGTTTGTGAGTAAACCATAACTGCTGAAAATAGTTACGTGCACTATTTGCAGCAGTTTTGGACCTGCTGCATCCGCAGCCACCAGCCCAGCGGATGTTAAGCCCGAGCCCACCGCAGACAGGGAGCCTGAGCACACCACGATGCCAGCGCTAGAGGTAATACCTGAGCTGAAGATCATCCCGGAGCTCGAGCCTGACAAAAAGTCTGACCAGGTGCGTGAGCCAGCAACAGTCTCCATTGGTGGAATACGACGGGATGGAGTGGAGCCCTGTCCCTTTGACTACGGCGGATGAAAATGCATTGAACTCAGGACCCCTTATATTGTTTGAGGAGTATGAAGAGAGCACAATGCCTGTTTCATCGCCCAGCACTGTTATTGATGTCTTTGATGTTCCCACCTTGCCTCCCACTCCCACCTCCTCTGCCTGTTCTGAGTCGGCCTAGAGAGCCGTTCCTGAGAATTCAGCTTGTTCCGAGTCGACCAAGCAAATCAGCTTAGGGTTATGGGATAGACAGGCCATGAAGCGCGCCTGTCCTGACTCGGCCAGAAAGGTCTTTTATTAACCCCGTCCTCACTGCCTCTCATCATCCCTTCGTCTCCTCCTATGATGCCTGTTCTGTGCTTTGTGGATCCGCCTTGGTCTGATAGTTCGCCCACTCGACCCTGGACTGTTGACCCGTTTGCTCCCCCAAGAACCTCCAAGCCTGTCACTCAATCTCGGCCCATCGACCTGTAGACTTCACCATGACTCCTCGCCCCCTTGGCTCTACCGGTGACGATCGTCCCTACGGCTCTGCTTTGGTCAGTCGTCGCTCTGCCATCACCAAGGACTTAAGGACCTTCATCGTTGACTCGTCCCTCCTCCCCTTTGTCTCCGTCGGGCTCCTCCTTCCCTCCGGCTTCACCTCAGTCCTCCGGCACACTGGCTTCACCTCAGCTGTCCGTCCCCATGGGTCTGCCTTCGGTCTCCTGGACCTTCCATGTCACCAGGTCTTGTCGGCTCTTCGCGTATCTCCATCAGTCGCCATCCGCCATCCATCAGCCTCATCTCAGTCGGTCTTCCCCCTGGTCCGGCCTGCCAAGTCTCCAACATGGCTCCTCCCTCCCTCGACTCCACCTTGGACATTTGTCCCGGGATTCCTACTGTGGGTTCTGCCCTGGCTCCTCCTACCGTGGACTCATCCCTGGCTTCTCTCGCCGTCGTCTCATCCCTGGCTCCTCCTGTTGTCTTCTCTGCCCTGGATCCTGTGGTCATCATTTGTGCCAGCTCTGCATCCCCCACCTCCCTCCCTCCTCTATAAACGATGTTTGTTCATAAAGCGCAAAGTTGACTTCTTGGGTTATTTGAGACCTGTAGTCAGGGTTATCTTTAGCTTATCAGTGTTTAGGGTACGTTTACACGACAAAGATATGCTTAAAACGTAAGAGTTTTTCCTTTGAGTTTTCTGCGTACAGGCATTGTCAAAATGACCCCCATTCACACGGATCCACGAAAACGACAAAAAACCCTTTAATCTGCTACCAGGCCATTAGATGGCGATGAAACACTATAGACTGAACACGTAAAATGCATGTGCATGACGTCGTCGTCTTCAGAGATTCACGTTTTTGTTGTATACACGGAGACCGTTTTCAAAAACTTGAACTTTGAAACCCATTTTCGGGCACCCAAAACGCTGTTGTCGTGTAAACAAATGGCCAAAACGCATAAAAAGTTTTACGTTTTTATGAAAATGGTGTTGTGTAAACAGCCCCTCAGCCAGCTGTGACACACTGATTTTTTACTTTTGCAAAGGTCCCTTTAGGGGCTCCGTACTACCTTGCTCCAACCAAAGGGACTTAAACACTTCCCAACTCGCAAATACAAACTCCCCAGGAGGACTTGAAAGCACTGAGACTTTAAGAGTGCAAGGTTTTAAAACAGCAGATGACAAATTATAAGAGAATGTTATTTTCCTTTTGGTGTGGTTGCTTATATTATTATAGTTGTCTTTATAATTATCCAGGCCTTTAGAAGTTCGTATTTGAGACCTATAGGATTGGTTTTATGTCATAATAGAAATGACATTAGCAACACGTTAGCATTTTTAACAAGGGTCTGACTAATTATCACATTGTCTTAATACATGTCCATTACTCTCAAGCGGTCCACTGAGTACACATTATGTGTTATGAGAAGGTCGGAGAGGGCATCGCTGCTGAAAGCCCAACTTGTTTCCTTGAATCAAACAATGTTTGATTCATAGTTCCCCATGAAAACTGAAATCAGAACTTGAGAAACCTGAGGAACAGTGTTGATGTGATTTCCTCACTCTATGTGGAGGGGTTTGGTAGATATAGTGTAGCCGACAGTCAGTACTGCTTCACGTGCTCACATTATCCATGGCCATGCTGCTCTTTCTGGTGCTGTTGAAATTCGTCCCAGCCAACTGTAAGTACTGAACACTATCAGGAGCTGACCTTCTTTTTGCCTGCAGATTTAGCTTTCTAACACGACAATAAAATGACTCTTCCAATATTTAAGCTTAACTTTTACTGGGTCAATAACATGACGTTAGTGTTTGTTTAGAATCGAATACACCTTTGATGTGATAAGCATGTTTATATGCTTTCTGAATTAAATTTCAGTTTGATACAGGTAGGGGCATTGAGTAAAAAAAAATGCCAGGATTATAGAAGTGTCCTAATATCACAACAAAAAGGGCCTCACTAAATCATGTCATTTTTGAAGAAGAAAAAAAAGTAGTTTGGAATCATCTTTTTTTAAATATTTCCTTAAAAAAACTGCTTCACTGCTTATTAATATTTTACATATTTTTGTAATAGTGGAGGATCACTGAAGACTGGAGTAATGATGCTGAAAAGTCAGATTTGCATCAAAGGAATAAATTACATTTTAAAATGTATAAAAATAGAAAATATTTCCACAATATTACTGTTTTTACTATATTTTTGATCAAATAAATGCAGCCTTGGCGATCATAAGAGACTTCTTTCAAAAAACGAATTTATACGACTGAGTGGCAAGGTCAATAAGTCTCTTAAAATATCAGATAATTTTACCTTTTTAAACATAAAAGTCAAACATCTTATATTTTAAGAGACATATCTAAATACGTCTCTAAATTATTACATTATTATCCACTCACGTGTTTAAGAAAATAGTTTGTACTTAATAGTGACACCGCATGACATCATTAGAGTCATTACATTTAACCTTTTTTTGAAAACGGTATAACATTTTCAAAATCTTTTTTTTTTTTTTTATCATGGACATTCTTATTTTTCAATGAAATTACCCATTTGATATGCATTGATCATGCACCTTATCAAATACTGACTGTATGAATCAATCAGATAGGCTATCATAAACCAACATTAGACGACATATCAATAATCAATAGAATATCAGGCAGTATATCCTTTTCGACTTTATAGACTATCAAGCCTAATACCCTTTCTTGGAAAGAACCTTTATTTAACAGGGATACTCAGGGTGTCAAGCTTGACTTTGTCAGCTGTCAATTTGAACTCAATGTAAATGAGATTAGAGTTTTATTTCATTGCCCTTTCACTGTCACCTTGAGCTCTGAGCTATTTGAAATCTTTGTTATATTGTTTTCCAGGTCTGGACTTTGTTCAGGGGCGCATTGTTGGCGGATATACCCCCTCGGCAAATTCAATCAAATACATAGTGTCGTTACAGAGCTCGAAAGGGCAGCACTTCTGTGGCGGGTCTCTGGTCCATAAGTACTGGGTGCTTACAGCTGCCCATTGCAATATTGGGTGTGTGATTTTTCACCTTTTCTTTAAACAGATTCTCTGCCTGAACAGGCTGTTTATGAGACTTGCAGGGTGTGTAGCAGCAGAGCTGATGGCCAAGTCCGTGTGTGAGTCGAAAGGCAGAGTAAAGCAGATCGGACATGCGGTAACCTTGACCCGTCATCATCACCGTGTGGTACTTAATGAATGCTGGCTTATCTGCCGCTTGGCATGGCTGAGCCTGCTAACAGGGACAAATATTGTCATTCAACTCATGTCCTCTACAAAGAGTATATCAAGAAATCAGATACCAAGCATATGTCTGGTATCTGGAAAGCTCTTTCCATATACAGTATTTACATTGTTTTGTAGTATCATTCAGAGGGTGGCGACTGTATTTGTGCTTGTCTTTAAGGATGGATCGGATGATGCTGGTGGCTGGAGACTATACTCTGGGTGTTTATGAGGGAACAGAGCAGTACTCCAAGCCTCTGTCGCTCATCCCGCACCCTCTGTACAACAGGAGCACCAATAATGCAGATATTATGCTCATAAAGGTACATGCTCTTTGGCTCTGTATTGAATGCATCCCTCTTAAGTGAGTGAGTGTATAACTATAAGAGAGTAGAGTTACTTGACACTGGCAAATGAGAACAAAACTTGAACTCAATCAAATTTCCTTTTTAATGGACAATTTCTGCAACATCGACACTGTTATCGAACTGGATTGAATCAAATTATACTGACTAGGGGTGAATAACGACACTATTATCTGTTGTAGAGCTGAATTGAACTCATTTCATAATTGATGAACTGAATCAACACTGAACTGACTTGAGCTGAATGATGACACTATTGTCTGGAAGAGCTTACAGCTGAATTTGAATTTGTCTCATATTTGATGATGCTTACAATATTAATTCGGTTATATTCCTGTTTATTAGAAGCTGCTTTGAAACCATATGCATTGTATAAAGCGCTATGTGACTTGACTTGAATCTGATTGGTCAATTATGGCAAATCCATATATTATTTTTATGCTTGCATATGTATTTTATTTTAAATAGAGACAGTCTAACATGGTCAGGCCATAAAGAAACAACACAGAGAAAACCGTTAAAAGGGAAAAATAAATAAACGCATTGAAATGTTTAAAAAACCTTGAGGTCCCAATCACCCTGTCAGAATTCATTTCACCCGACTGGCCTTATTTCCATCATCCCTTACTTAATCAGTCCTTTTTGAACCTGTTGGTCAATCAGTCAGAATCAAGTATTCAACAACACCATATCAATTATTCAACAGTTAGTTCTGGTCCTTGAATGTGGTTAGGTGGCTTTCCACAAGTGCTTGTTTGAGTCCAACAGCGCTGGAACAGTTTGTTTCAGTCCTGTCTGTGTTTGCATGTTCCAGTCACACGGTCTAAGGAGGCCATAAGTGGCGTCGCTGAGTCATCGACTGAGGTTAAGTGTGAAATTGCAGACTCTCTGAGTGCCTATTTAAAATAACTAGATGTGACCATTAAAAACAGTGTGTTTATACTATGAGTGTGTGTAGTATGAATGAGATCCGGACGTACTACAACTCTCATGTGATCTACTAGCATTTTATGAACACAATTATACTTCTTTTTTCACATATTGATTTTCACCTACTGTTAGTTGGTAAGTATGCGATTAGAATGGCAGTAATGTGACACAACTGATGCTGTGAGGTCACATAACAATGACAACATGAAGAATGCAATACATCCAGATCTCATTCATACTATAGAACATACCTTTTTAACGATCGTGTAGTACTTAGTCATCAGAAGTAACTTCTCAGAGAGAATACAATGTCTTTAAAATTGGCATGAGACAGAAGTTGTGCTTGTCTTTTGTGCTAGTTGTGCTAGTCTTCCTATATTGTGACTTATATCTGATTGAAACAGCTTCTCGAACAAGAACAATTGTAGGGCGGGACTTGATTTTGCCCATGGGAAATTGATGGATGGTTGGGGTTTGCTATTGGCCAATCTCATGTGAGTGACAGGTTGCCCCGCCCTCACACCAGTAAACACATCAGAGAAGAGACGAGATGTCATTGCAAGAGGGAGGGGAGGTTACAAGGCACATGAATAAAAAAAACAATGATGTGCACGGATTAATCATTGATATATTCCATTAAAAAAATAAAAATCAATTTTGATTCCATTGTGATTTTAGGAAACTTTAAGGGTCATTGAATCATTCATTTAAAGTCCCCCATGTAGTCTATCCCTTAAAACTCATCTTTGATGACCAAAATTACATATTTAAACGTTTTTTCCTTGAAAAAAAAGTTACTTAAAGTCCCTGTAAAGGCAATTCTAAAAAAAAATTCTAAACCCATTATAAATGTTAGAAATGTATTGCTAAAACATATTACAAAGACTGTGAACTGTGAAGTACTGAATTGTGGAGTTAGACCGTTAAACAGTTTTTCACCATTGCTATTTTCCGGATGTTTTGGGCGGGGCTAAAACGGGGCTCGATGACGCACTGGAGCCTCTGAGCTCGTGAACACGCCCCTACTTGATGATGCACTGAGGCCACTGAGCTCATGGACACGCCCCTACTTGATGACGCACTGGAGCCCCTGAGCTCGTGGAATCGCCCCTACTTGATGACGCACTGGAACCCCTGAGCTCGTGGACACGCCCCTACTTGATGACGCACTGGAGCCCCTGAGCTCGTGGACACGCCCCTACTTGATGATGCACTGAGGCCACTGAGCTCCTGGACACGCCCCTACTTGATGATGCACTGGAGCCCCTGAGCTCGTGGACACGCCCCTACTTGATGACGCACTGGAGCCCCTGAGCTCGTGGACACGCCCCTACTTGATGATGCACTGAGGCCACTGAGCTCGTGGACACGCCCCTACTTGATGATGCACTGGAGCCCCTGAGCTCCTGGACACGCCCCTACTTGATGACGCACTGGAGCCCCTGAGCTCGTGGACACGCCCCTACTTGATGATGCACTGAGGCCACTGAGCTCCTGGACACGCCCCTACTTGATGATGCACTGGAGCCCCTGAGCTCGTGGACACGCCCCTACTTGATGACGCACTGGAGCCCCTGAGCTCCTGGACACGCCCCTACTTGATGACGCACTGGAGCCCCTGAGCTCCTGGACACGCCCCTACTTGATGACGCACTGGAGCCCCTGAGCTCCTGGACACGCCCCTACTTGATGACGCACTGGAGCCCCTGAGCTCCTGGACACGCCCCTACTTGATGACGCACTGTAGCCCCTGAGCTCGTGGACACGCCCCTACTTGATAACGCACTGTAGCCCCTGAGCTCATGGAAACGCCCCTACTTGATGACGCACTGTAGCCCCTGAGCTCCTGGACACGCCCCTACTTGATGACGCACTGGAGCCCCTGAGCTCCTGGACACGCCCCTACTTGATGATGCACTGGAGCCCCTGAGCTCGTGGACACGCCCCTACTTGATGACGCACTGGAGCCCCTGAGCTCGTGGACACGCCCCTACTTGATGATGCACTGGAGCCCCTGAGCTCGTGGACACGCCCCTACTTGATGATGCACTGGAGCCCCTGAGCTCGTGGACACGCCCCTACTTGATGATGCACTGGAGCCCCTGAGCTCGTGGACACGCCCCTACTTGATGACGCACTGGAGCCCCTGAGCTCCTGGACACGCCCCTACTTAATGCCGCGTTGGAGCCACTGAGCTCCTGGACACGCCCCTACTTGATGACGCACTGGAGCCCCTGAGCTCGTGGACACGCCCCTACTTGATGATGCACTGAGGCCACTGAGGCTGGCCCCTCCCCTAACGAGCACATTCGCATCAGTTCGCCGCTCAATCGCCAGTTACTGTCAGTACTATTAGTTATTACAGCCTACAGTTTGCTAGCTATGCCTTCGACACGGAAATGCGTAGGCTACTACCTGGAAGCGATCATGTACAAAACAGATCAGTGTCTTTATTTAAATTTCCTAAAAACGATCACATCAAGAAGAGGTGGATTAATTTTGTGAAGAGCCAACCTTGATGGAGAGCTGAGGATCACCGCCAACACCCGCCTCTGTAGTGATTATTTTACACGGGATAGTTTTATAAACTTTCATCGGAGACAACTGGGATTCACTGATAATCCGCTGTTACTGGTGAATGGGGCCGAACCGACTATTTCCCGCCTCGGCCTTCATCTCCCCGTCCCGAAAGCAGTATCACCTAATATCACAGTCGGCAGTTTTCTCGCGAGTGGGCGTGGTTTCAGCGCAGCCAGCGGGCACGCCCCCACAGCGGACACGCCCCCACAGCGTTTGAGAGCAGAGAATACTACAAATTTTTTCAAGATTTTGATAGCTTATTTGATGTACTTGCCGGCTTTTTTTATCATTCAAATTTGGCTGGGTGGCTAATTACACATTTTTCTGTGGTGTGACAACCTCAGAACACATACTTAATTTTGACTTTACAGGGACTTTAAAATAGCTTGATAATAGTAAATAGTAACTCTACACCCTTGCCTCGTTTAGTATACACGGTTCTATGAATATGCAAATGAACCCCGCCTCCACTCACTCACTCAGCTCAGAGATCCACTGGTTGACGATCACACGTTGATCTGATTGGTTACAAGGGAGTTTGTGACGTCAGAAACACCAGCGATTTCAAACCGTGTTTTGGTTCACTGCACTTTTAAGGAGAAAATACTCACCAATGGTGTTGACTCATGAATTTGGTTTGTCTTAAAGCATATTAAAAACACCACATAGACATATAAACAACATTAAAAGCTTGATGTCCACCACAGGGGGACTTAAAAATAACAGATTCATTCAGATTCATTAATGCCACTATTGCAGTGTTGAGCGCAAATGCTGTATATTCTGCTTTAACGTTTTTTAGAAAGATATTCATAGATAAACAATATATTCAAGAATATTATGTCTAAAATGTTACTTCACGAGTTCACACTTACATGTAATCAGATTCGATATGATAACGAATGCATATTTGGGGTGCTGTCCGAGGGGACGGCTCCGTGCTTGGAAATCTGGTACTCTGCGAAGCCAGAGTACTGCCCCCATCCTTGACTAGGATAAGAAAACTGTCATGGGAAAACTGCAAAACTGTCATGGGACAGGGGTAAGGGACGGCTATACAGGTCTCTTCTCGCGCTGATTGGATTACCTGAACTTGCTCCTCCTGAACTTCATTTAAAGGGTTAGTTCACCCAAAAATTTAAATTACCCCATGATTTACTCACGCTCAAGTCATCCTAGGTGTATATGACACTCTTCTTTCAGACGAACACAATCTGAGTTATATTAAAAAATGTCCTGGCTCTTCGAAGCTTTATAATGACAGTAAAATGGCCATTTCTGTTTTGAAGTCCATCAAAGTGCATCCATCAGTGATAAAAGTGCTCTGCACGGCTCGGGGGGTTAATAAAGGCCTTCTGAAGCGAAGCCATGCGTTCGCGTAAGAAAAATATCCATATTTAAAACTTTATCGACTAAAATAACTAGCTTCCGGCAGACGACCGTACGCAAGTCGACTTACGCCACAAGAGTAACACTTGACGATGTATGATGTAGGAGTAGCGTAAGCTTTGACGCCTCTGGCGGTTCAAACAAACCGGGCTGGGCAACAAATTCGAGCTCCTCCGACATTTTTTTTTCTAAAAATGGTAGTTTTCTAATTCGTGACTGGTGTTTTGTTTTGCTCGATCCTCTGCGCTTCCGTGTTCGCCATTACATTGTTCATCAGGTCAAGTGTTGCTCTGTCGCCGCAAAACGATGCGTACGGCCGTATGCCGGAAACTAGTTATTTTAGTCTATAAAGTTTTAAAGATGGATATTTTTCTTACACAAACGCATCGCTTCGCTTCAGAAGGCCTTTATTAACCCCCTGGAGAAGGCCTTTATTAACCCCCCATTTTTATCATGGATGGCAGTGAATGACAGACGAAAAGTCATTTACTGCCATTATAAAGCTTGGAAGAGCCAGGACCTTTTTTAATATAACTCTGATTGTTTTCGTCTGAAAGAAGAATGTCATATACACCTAGGATGACTTGAGCGTGAGCAAATCATGGGGTAATTTTAATTAACTCTTTAATGTCGAGTTTTATGAAAAAAGTTCAAAATTAACATTACTAGCTAGCAGGTCACCTTTCTTATGCTTTGTGATAAATGGTATAACAGTTTGATGATGATGTATGCTTTCATACGAACCCTGATCTTTATATCTGTCTCTGGATGCTGGTTCTTTCAGCTCAGCGCACCTATAGAGCTGAACAGGTATGTGTCGCTCGCCCCACTCCCCAAACAGAACACGGGGCTGCTGGCGGGCCGGATGTGCCGGGTCTCTGGATGGGGCTCCACGAGTCACAGTGGAGGACTAAACCCTGTCACCCTGCGTACGGTCAAGCTCCCCATCGTCTCCAACTCCAAATGCAACAGCAGCGACTCCTTCAGCGGAAACATCACGGCGAGCATGATCTGCGCGGGCTCCAGAGCGGGAGGAAAAGATGCATGTAAGGTACTGTGATAACGACCAGCTCACATCCTTCATTATCCACGATTCAAGGCTTTACAGGGATGTTGGGCTTCTGATGTTCCAGGGGGACTCCGGAGGGCCGCTGGTGTGTGATGGACGGGTCTACGGCCTGGTCTCTTGGGGAAATGGCTGTGGAGATCCAAGGTTTCCAGGGGTGTATACGGCAGTGTCCCGCTTCCGCAGGTGGATTGACCAGACCATATACAGCCCATACTCACGATGCCTTAAGTCAGTTGGTCTTTTCAGCAGGGAAGACTAACCTTCTGTGTGTTTCCATTCATGCAACGTGCAAAACAATATTCTTTAACTAGGCACCTTTATCCTTGTGGACTTTTTTGAAAATAAAGTCTCCTAAAACATGCATTTCACATTCTCACTAGGTTATTTAATTTGTTCAATGTTTTTTTAATGAACATTTCCACTACATCTCAAATGATGTATTGTGTTTAACAGCATTCTGTGGTGGAAATGACAGATGGAAATATATTTTACAATTTTTCAAATAAAATAACTCCTTTGTCTAGCTGAAACTTAATTTGAGCATTTATGTATTCTTAATACCTGTATAGTTGTTGCATAATTTGACATAATAACAGCTTGCTTGGAAATGATGAACAATAGAAATACACAGTTTATAAATGGTAATTATCTTGGTTTTTCTTACGTTATTTGGGGCAAAATTTTTGGTTGAGGTGAAAATGCTGAAAGAGCTTTTTTTTTTCATTGTTTGTTCAGATCCTCATAGTTTAAACCATAATAATTCATATTTTTTATGATAGATTTACATATTTTAATATTGAAAGTGTAGGGCTGGGACAAGAGTAAAATAAATCATTGCATAAAAGGTATTTGAAAAAATTAATGAAAGCGTAGTAAAACTACCCTAGGTTTTATTGCAGCCTTCATAAATAACTTTTAATAACAAACGTTCCCTTGGACACTCTACCGGTCAAAAATTAATACTTTTAATCAGCAAGGAAACATTCAAATTCATCAAAAGTGACAGTAAAGGCATTTATAATGTTTATTTATAAATTGTATGTAAATTTATAATGAAAAGATTTCTATTTCAAATAAATGCTGTTCTTTTGCACTATATTCTTCAAAGAATCCTGAATAAAAAGTGTCACGGTTTCTGCAAAAATATGAAGCAGCACAACTATTTTAACATTGATAATAGTCACGAATGTTTCTTGAGCAGCAAATCATTATATTAGAATGATTTAAGAAAGGATCATGTGACACTGAAGACTTGAGTAATGATGCAGAAAATTCCGCTTTGCATCACAGGAATAAATTAAATTTTTAAATAGATTGAAATGCAAAAGAGTTATTTTAAATTGTAATAATATTTGATAATATTACTGTTTTACTGTATTTTTGATCAAACATGGTGCCTTAGTGCATGAGCATATAAGAGACTTCTTTCAAAAACGTTTAAAAAAAATCTTACCAAACTTTTAAATGGTATAGTATAAAGTTGAAAAAGTACTAATAAATGGAAGCGAATTAATCTAAATCTAATGTGAAGGCCTCTTGAAACTACAATATGCTTACAAACTCTGAAGTAGTGTGATTTTGAATCCCTTTCCTATCATTATTTGGGATAATTGCAAAAAACTTTATGTTGTGAATGTACAGACTTATCAGTTAGTCCCCCTTTAAAATGCTCATTTGCTTGGGAATAATTCCAAAAGATTTCACCAAAGGATATTAAATGCAGAAAAATTGCCATTTGTTAAGCTCAAGTGATGTGAACGGGAAGCTATAAAAGGATTTGACGTTGTACTGTACATGTAACAAAGGATGTTTGCACATTTAATAGGAATGGGTGTGTCCGCAATTACTCTTCTCTGGAGGTGGCATTAGTTCCAGGAGCTTTTGGTTTCACTGCCTGCACACGACACCACATGTAAGATGATCACTGCACGACAGGCCCCATGTGAACCACACAATCATTCACAGCACTTTATGTGTGTATGAATACTCAGTTTCATAATAATACCTTTTATGTATCCGGGGCATCATTCATTACATAAATAAAAACAATAGGTAACATGGAGCGTAAAGGTTAAACCGACAATATAAGGTCATATGAGAAAATGAGGTTTTTGAGGGGGCTGCTAACATGTTCGGAATAATCTGATGAATCTCTGAATAGTGTTTCATGGGAAATAAAGTGCAGAACAGCACGTTCCCACAGGGCAAGCATTGTGAATGAATATGCCACAGAAAAATGAGCAAATATTAAAGAACAAGGAGTAATTTCGCATTAAATATTTAGCATGTGCAGAACTTGTGACTGACGTGATACTTATATGACTTTTTCTTATAAGTTGACCAGTTGACATTTTACTATGTGAAATATACCATACAATATTTTGGGTATATGGTTGCAATGTTGTGGTTGTTGGGTTTTTTTGTTTTTGTTTTTTTGGTTATTGAGGTTTACATCGGTAACACTTCATATCCAAGCGTCCACTTTAGACATTCATAGCGCACACAGGCAGGCACAGAACTAGCTAGCGAACCTAGGTCTTCTTAAATCTAATAAGTTATGTTTTTTACAACACGTTTTTTGATGGAAAAGTGATGTTTAATTTCCATAGTCTTTGTTTAGTGAACGAAAGCGAAATCAGGAATTGCGGTCTTTCAGTTTGTTTATCGTTACCCAGCTACCATGGGTTTAAGTTGTACAAGATGTGCTGTAGCCTTACAATGGCCAAGTCGCGTTTCATATTAACAGATGAATTGGCTTCGCTCAGTTTATTAAATACATCCAACCTGAAATGTCTCTTACAAACTATGAAGGGACAATGAATCAATCAATACACTGACATGGCAATGCTAGACAGATAGCCTACTTTGTTTGCACAGCCCTGCCGTGATTTTGTCACTCTTCTCTCCACTCCTAGACCTACGTCTGGTGACAGCGGGGAAACTTTTACCTCGATAAAGTTAGGCCTACTTATTGTATTGCAGAAAAGTAAACTTCCAGTAAACTCCAGTTAACCAGTTCATGTTTCTTCTTTAGGTGATTCAAGCAGTAACGACTAATTAGACTCAATACTGCTATTATAATACACAATACATTTTTTTGTAATGCAATGTTTTCAACAGGGAAATATAAACAGCATTTGTCAAATTTTCCCTTAACCCTCCACCCCCTTATCAACAACACATCAGCATTAGTCAGCAGAGTACAAATACATGGGTGAAGTAATCATACAAAATAAACACACACAAAAAAAGAAATAAACAAAAAAGAAAAAGAAACACCTATTTACAAAGCAACCCTTGTGTGTATTGCCAGAGATGGGTGAAACCCTAGCATGTGATGGATCCTTTATAGATACGATATGGTACAACTACAGCGCAACGCAAATAGTAAATATAAGATAAAGTGAAAAGTAATAGTAAATAGTTTAGTCAATAAAATAAACAAACAGTATACAGCAAATAAAATTGTAATGAAAAGGCTGTATAAAATATAGGCTATATAAAATAAAATGACACAACCCTGTCTATTTTTGTTCAATTTTAGTTTTATTGATCAGTAATAGACACTGTAACAGTATAAGTAGCCTAAAAGGTATAAGAAGTTATACAAGACAAGAAATAAAGTAAACGATTCAGACAAACATACAGCGGGATACAACGTTAAAATAGCCAAAATATAAAATTATGAAACTTCCCTTTGCCCTCAGCCAAAACCATTCGCCAGGGAACAAATGATAGATTAATGAGACCAAAGATCGCCCGTTATATACACAAGACGAATTATATCTCATGTTTTAACCGGACTAGAGACATCAGAGCCAGCGGCAAACGTCAGAAGCACTGGCCGAGGTACGGCTGTTCTCGGCGGGGTACATGAGTGCTGAGCGCCCGGTGAAAGACTATCACAACTCCGAAAACGTCAGATCAATTTTTTAAATAGGCGCTATCTTTATAAATAAACCACAGATTTGACCTTTAAACAACTACATTGTCGACTGAAAAACTATTAAAACGACATTTCGTGACACAATAACAGTAGTATTTTTAAATGTCGCGGCTTTTCTCGTCTGTCAATGCGCGCTGACCCTGGTCGACGAGAACCCGTTCAACCCGCATGAGAGATGTGACGCAGGACGTAACCCCGCCCCCGGGGCGAGATGCCCCAAAATTTATGAATCCCGAGTGGCGAACATGACTTCTTTGTCAGAAAGATGTCGTTGGTGTAGACACTTGTTAATCAAACATGTCTGACCAATAGAGAAGCACCCGCCCACTGCGGAACGTTTGTGTCAAAATAATTCAATCAAAAAAATTTGAACTTCAAAACTTTTTGCACTTCAAAAAAAAAAAAAAAAAAAACAACGAAAAAACACATTCTCTTCAATACTTTTTTTATTCACGGGGTATTTTTTTTTTTGTTGCATTTGAACAGTTTTTTCTTTGATTGAAAATATTTTTTTTGATTGAAACAACTTTTTTGGAATTGAATGATTAAGACACAAATGTCCTACCCATGTATGGCCCAAACACAAAAAAAGATTACTTATTATTTTCAATAATAAAAAAAAGTGTTCAAATGCAATTTTTGGAGTCTCAAATATATTTTTGGATTCAAATAATTTTTTTCTTTGATTGAATTTTTTTTTTTTCATTGAAGTGAAGGTTTTTTTAATTGAAAATATTTTTGGGGATTGTAGCAACCTTTTTTTTGATTGAATAATAAAGAAACAAAACTACCTCCATACATATTCTAGTCAGAGTGAAAGTGAAGCTCAAAAGTGAAGCCAAAACGTCTCGATCGCCCCCCAGAGGCCGGTCCTAGTATAGGTCATAAACCCCGCCTCCCCATGTTATTCAATGGGACGTGAGACCAACTAAACAATTAAATTGCACTTCACATATCCTTTTTCCAAAGATAGTTTCTGTCATTTACTGTAGTTTCTATCACGTTGATGTGATTTCAAGTGTTTGTTTTTAAAATAAGTTTGTTTTTAGTTAGTTATTTGATGCTATAAAAACGGTGCTGTGACATCATGATTGACAGCTGTGATTGACAGGTTCTCTGTGCGAAGTAGTCACTGAAGCACCAACGGACTTTTTTTCATAATGTTGACTATGTGGTTAGTAGCTGTATTTACCTTATTTTAACGAGGTACTGCAATCAGCAGACATCATTGGAGAGGAACGGAGCAGACAGAGGCCACTTTAAAAAAGTGCAGGGGCGTGTGCTTGCGATTGATTCTGCGAGAGTGAGGGCGGGGCCTTGATTTCGCGGCCTTACTTCCTGCTCACGACTGCGCATGACTGGTCCCGAAAATGCAAGTGCGCAGACTCAAGTTCCAAGATGTCAGCGCCATATCGGGACACTGGCGGCTTCAGTTCTCTCCGATGGAAAAGAGCGAAGGGGCGTCGTCCATCTTTTTTACAGTCTATGGTCTTAACCGAAGTTCTGTCAACAGAACTCAACTACACGCACGCTGGAAGTAGTAGTAAAATATTGAGTGTTGCTTCTTTTACTTGGTCCTCCATGAGTGCGACCAAAGGAGAAACCACAGCGGTTTTCATTGCGTCCCATGATCTTCTTAGCGACCATCGGAGCCAGCTGATGAAATAAACTTTTGCCGAATCCCGATGGAAGGACGGCAAACACATCTTTCCGATCGACAAATGCCTTGATTGCAGTTCTCTGCTCGTCTTTTAAAATGAATGCGCTGTCGATTTCTTTTACAACAGACGCGATAGCTGAATCTACACATCTCAGTTCTCCGGCTGCAGTCATCTCTGAGGGAAACCAGTTCAGCCCAAGCGCTCTTTGATAACGCGATGATTACGTAACTGCAGATCATCTGTCCATCATCGTATAAAGCCCGCCCTGGCAATTTGATTGGCCCGACGATTTCTGAACCGATCATAATTACTCCTCAATGGATCGAGTCCAGACCGAACTTCCCGACCAAAAAATGTTATGGGCGTCGTCCGGGTTGGCATCCAGGCTAGAACATTGCAGTATTTATTATAAATGGTTTATGCGTAAACATCTTTATTTTATTTTATTCATGTACACTCATAATCTTTAATCACAATAAGCTCCCCTCCCTCTTGCAGTGACATGTCTTCTCTGATGATGTGTTTACTGGCACGAGGGCGGGGCAACCTGTCACTCACATGAGATCCACCAATAGCAAACCACAACCATCCAATCAATTCCTGATGGACAAAATCAAGCCCCGCCCTACATTTGTTCTTGTTCCAGAAGCTGTTTCACTCGGATACGTCACAATAGTGAAGAAAAGACTAGCACAACTTCCAATTCCCAACTTTAAAAGGGAATATGAAATGCAGCCTGTAGCTTTTGATATTGACATCAGAGACTGCGATTCCAGACATACTCAGTTGAGAATCACTGCTGTAGTCCATCAACACATCATTTCAAAGCACAAACTAAGCCGGTCTTCTTCATCTGTCCTCTTAATATTGAACTGTCTGAAGCCTTAGCGTTCAAATGACATCTCTGGAAAGAAATAGACTGGTTTTTAGTGAACCAAGACGACGCACCAACTGAACTGTGTTCACCATTTCAGCTATTCAGATCAGACAGAACTGAACAAAATGGCCTCTCATTCACAGATAGGAGGAAGCAGTGCATCTCGCTTATATGCTGCTGGATGGATATTTCTGCAGTGGAGTGACAATGTCTGCTGCTCAGTCCTGGAAAGGTTATGACTATGCCCAGTGCAGAAGATTATGCTTTCAAAATCTTGGACAGAGGAACAAACCCCCTCAGCTCATATCCAGATTGTGCCAGTATGACTTCAGCATCATTCCAGCTTCTGATATTACAAAATGAAAACCTATGCACAGAGGGGAGGAGGGGGGGACATCCCATATTTTTTTTATATATTTTTTTTTCAATCATTATACATATATACATACATGCATAACAACCCACACAAAAAAAAAAGGTGTAGGCTGAAGCACATGCTTATTATGCCCACCTTTTGTACATAATTACTCAATTAGCCGCACTTTTCTCTCTGGATTTAACTTTTCAAAATAAACGTACATTTTCATACATGATTACAAAGGTACACATCTCAGACATTATTTCAATAGTTAACATATAACGTAAACAAATTAATCATATTGAGTTTTATAAATATTTATCACCTTGTTTTTAAATATTTTTTTAATATTACAGAGTGAATTACACAATTTTAATCCCTTGTCACAATTATTCCATAGGTTTACTCCTTTAACAGATATGCATCTATTTTTTGTGTTAGTTCTTGCTCTTACCTTTTTAAACATATACATTCCTCTTAGTTTATACTGACTTTCTCTTATTTCGAAGAGCCTCTGAACACAATTTGGAAGTAAGTTCTTATAAACTTTATACATGGTCTGTGCAGTATAAAGGTCAACTAAATCAACCAATTTTAAAGCTTGTAAATTAATAAATAATCTATTTGTTGGTTCATAATAGTGAACCGTTTTACAATCCTTATTGCTTTCTTTTGTAACATATATATTGAATTTGTATTAGTTTTATATGTATGACCCCACACCTCCACACAATAAGTAATGTATGGAACAATGAGTGAACAATACAATATATATAATGACTTTTCATTCAAAATATGTTTTATTCTATTTAATATTGCAATGGATTTAGACTTTTTTTTTTACTTGATTTATATGTGATTTCCAGCATAATTTATGATCTATTATAACCCCCAAAAACTTATATTCATATACTCTTTCTATTTCCTCATTACTAATCTTAATTTTAACTTTGCTATTAATTTGTCGATTGCTAAATATTATGAACTTTGTTTTGCTCAAATTCAAAGAAAGTCGATTATCATCAAACCATTTTTTTAAGACCATCAATTCTTTTTCAACCATATTCAGAAGCTGTTCCAATTTTTTTCCCGAACAGTATAAATTTGTGTCATCAGCAAACAATACCATTTTAAATATTTTAGACACTTTACAAATATCATCTATATACAATACAAACAATTTGGGACCTAACACCGAACCTTGTGGAACACCACAAGTACAAATTGATATCTATCCTCAAGGTAACTTCTTAGCCAAGAGAAGGCTTTTCCTCTTCTGCCATATCTCTCCAATTTCCTCATTAATAAACTGTGATCAATAGTGTCAAAAGCTTTTTTTAAATCTAGGAACACCCCCACAGTATATTCTTTATTATCCATAGAAGCGGAAATCTCCTCTACCAGTTCCATCACTGCCATTGAGGTCGACCTATTTGCTCTAAAGCCACACTGATGTTCACTCAATATGTTTATCTATAAAATTGTCAAGCCTGCGCACAAATAATTGGAACTGTTAGAACTGGGAAAGCAGAGAAATTGGTCTATGATTGGAAAAAAGATGTCTATCTCCACTTTTAAAAATAGGAATAACCTTTGCTAATTTCATATTACTTGGAAATATACCTGTTAAAAAGGACTGATTACAAATATATGTTAATGGTTTTACTATATATTCTATAATATTTTTTAATAATGACATGTCAATCTCATTACAATCAGTAGAATTTGTATTCTTACAATTGTTAACAATGTCCGGTATTTCCATCTCATCAGTTCCCCTAATAAATATTGAATGTTTATTACTAGAAATATTTCCTTCATCTACCCTGTCCCCAGTTTGCTGTTCCACGATCTCATTTGCTAATTTATATATTCAATATTTACATAATACTCATTACATTTATTGACAATGTAATTCACTTCATTTATAATTAATGCATCATCATTTACAAAATAATTTGGGTGATCTATATTTCCAGTATTCTTTTTAATTATACTGTTGAGTACTTTCCATGTTGCTTGTGTATTACTCTTATACCTGTCCAATAATTTATAGTAATAGTCTTTTTTACTAAATCTTATAATACTTAGTAATTTATTTTTATATATCTTACATTTATTTTCAGCTTGTTTTGTTCTAGTTTTTATAAATGTCCTATATAAAGCATTTTTCTTTTTACATGCCTTCTCTATTCCCTTAGTAATCCATGGTTTGTCATCATTTTTGCGCTTCTTTACAATTTTGTTAGACGAACAATGTTTTTCATATTGCTCAGATAGTATGGTCAAAAAAGCATCATAGGCTCTATCGGATCTTTATTTACATAAACCTCACTCCAGTTTTGTTTTTGTAAATCCTCCCCAAGGGCAATAATGGCTTCTGGTGTTCTATCTCTGGTCATTTTATAGTTATTTGTCCTTTTCTCATTAGTTTTTTTAAATACTTTTTTAAAGATCGCAAAAACTGGAAGATGATCTGTCATATCATTTATAAATAGCCCACCTACTATTTTCGCTTCAATTTCATTTGAATATATATTATCTATCAATGTAGCAGTGTCGGTAGTTATTCTACTTGGTTTTGTAATCACAGGAATCAGACCTATACATTTTATCAATAAAATCTGTTGTCCTCTTATGTCCATTTGGATTCAACAAATCAATGTTAAAATCTCCACATACAATTTGTATCTTGTTCTCATTCCATTTGTCAAGCATACCAACTATCTTATTTATAAATGTTTCGATACATGTTCCTGGTATTCTATACACACAACTAATAATTATATTTTTAGATCTTTCAATGTCAATTTCTATGGTTAAGCATTCCAAGATATTTTTTATAGTCATTGACACACTTTTAATCAAATTGCATCTTAACGTTGTATCAACATACAAAGCAACATTTTTAAAGCAACTTTTTTATTAACTCTGTTAATCGTAAACAATTTATTTCCTTCCAATTCTACATCTTGTACTTTCTCATTATCAAGCCAAGTCTCTGACAGCAATCACATTAAATGTGTTAAACTGGCACAAGTAATCCTTAATTTGTACAAAGTTTCTAAAGACTTCAACTATTAAAGTGTATTATTGATAATGCCCCTTCCACATCCACATTTCTTCTAAATTGTTCTTCTGTGTAATGCTCACAACAATTGTTATTTACATTATTGAAAAAATGGTTTTCCGGGTCAATATCATTTTCAATATCATATACATTTTATAGTCTGTGAAAGTTTTCAAATTCAAATGTTTGTACTCACAGTATTGAATTTGTAAGTGGTCTGACACACAGTCCTTATGTATATTGACAAACTCCCCATCGTCAATATCTCTGTATGGGAACAAAAAATCCTTTTCAATGTCCATCATTTATTTTGTGATGTCTGAGTCCATACGATATTCCTCCACATTGTCCTCACTTGTAACATTTATCCTCACTTGTTTATCATGGATATTCCTCCACATACAGTAGTCCTCACTTATTATACTGGTCCAATTCTTTGAGTTCTCTTATTGTGGGTACTTTGGCTTCTTCAGGTGTTAGCCGTATCATCACTTTGCAATTCCGTGTCCATGTAGCTTGTATCTTGTTCTGTTTCCTCAGAATGCGTGCGCATTTAGCAATATCGGCATTCTTCTTGGTAAGATGTTCATTCAGATACACTCCTGTACCCTTCAACTTCTTAGCTTGCCTCAGTAACTCGGTTTTGTGTTTCCGATTCACAAACCGAACAATTATGACAGGCTTTGCTGCGCTGTTCCTTCGGGGAAGGGTATGACAAGCCACAACATTATCACTCTGAATATTCATATTCTTACTTTCAAAGAACTTTATTACTTGTTTTTCCAGCGTTTGAAGTTCCTCTGGCAGGGCGTCTTCACCAACTTTGTCTCTAGCCACAGTACTGGCATACGTTCGGTGTGTTGTTTCCAGCCCATTTATAATTAAATCCTCCATTTTTGTATATTGTTCTTCCAGATCATCGATCCTTCTCTCCAATCCTTCAATTTTCTTATTCTTCTCGTTTACAAGGTTCTTCAGTTGTTTAACTTCATCCATCAGATCAAGTAGCATAGCTTGTTGTTTAGCAACTGTGCTCAACTCATCCGACATGGAGTTTAAAGATTTTCGAATCTCCTCCAACTCTTCCTCAACTGCATTGCTGATTTTCTTCGGTGGCATTTTGATCACTTTTTGTCTCGTTTTCGGATAATTTAACAATATCACTTTAGTTTAATTATCTCTTTGTTCTTTCTGAAGTACCAGCATGTCACAGGGTGCCGCCATCTTTATTTTCGACCGTGCCCATATTGCTTTCTCTTGTGATTTGCAGCATGTTTTAATATCATATTTTGTTTGCTCAGGCTTTGACTGAAAAGCATGTAATAAAGATGAAATCACCAAGTAAAGAACAGACTCAGAACATTTCGGCTCTTTCTACAACTAAGATATGAAGTCTTACAAAATGTAGATGGCATTTTGGTAGCAGATTAAAAGTGTGAAACACTTTGATTCAGGCCTAGCTCTAATTTGTTATTTGTCTGACTCCTGATAAGTTTTTCGTTCCACTAAAAGGTCTTTAAAATTTCACATTGAAGCTAAAGAGCAGGCTAGACAGACGGACAGACAGACAGACAGACAGATAGATAGATAGATAGATAGATAGATAGATAGATAGATAGACAGACAGACAGACAGACAGACAGACAGACAGACAGGGGGTTATTGACTTTATTCTGAGGGAGTTTTATTTTTCTCTAGGATATATTATGTTTTTGTTTTAGCAATTTCGTCATTCTGTTCTATACTATTCAAAATGGAAAAATATTAAAGTCAGTATGGCTTAACCAACATCCATGATGCCATTTTGTTACCAAGCATAAAACATAGGCCTATGTGTCAAGGTTAATATATCACACATTTTGAAAACATTTTACTTAGGAAACATATGTTTGAAACCATTTATAATGATTTTTTTTATTTAAGGTGAGAGTTATTTGAATGTTAACCTACACCTAATGACGTTTTTTACAGTCATTACAGCAGCAATTTTGTAAAGAATTATATAAACGTTTTCTCAAAATATATGAAATCAACATAAGAAAGGGTTATGTGTTTAATATTGCCAATGTGCTTTAAACTATAATTAAATAAATATTAAAAGATCTTTTCGGATATATTTATTTGCAAATGACAAGTGGAAGCATCTTGTTCCATGGACAAATAGCTTGGAAATTTCCCAAGATTAATATTGGCGATAGCTGCAGTGAAAGAGCTGGAGAGGAAGCCAGCGCCTCAGTGACGTTCATTCTCCATCAGGGATCTTTGTTTTGCATCGCTTCCCAATTTGCATTTGTTTCTCAGGTTTTCCATACGACGCTCCAGCCGCCGAAAAGCCCCGAGCGCGCAAAGGCGCATTCCAACGTTGGGGAATTTGGAATAGTTGAAGCGGGCGCGAGCTGAAAGAAGCAAATTACATGCGTTCGCCCCGCGTCCCAGACAACCACTCGCGGAGACACGTGCCATAGAGGTAAACAGCAGACAGATTCGCTCGACAAAATTCACCTCGCGCTATCGATTCAGCTGAAGATACAGTAGCCACGGTTAGTTCATACAGCATGTCGGATGTATTACCGTATAACGAGGACAAAATGACTCATTATGGCAACGACGGGGACGAGGAGCACCTTTCCTTCACCTGCCGCCTCCAAGACACCAACAACTTTTTCGGTGGCAACCAGAATAAACGACCACCAAAGCTCGGGCAGATCGGGAGAAGCAAAAGAGGTAACGCACAAAGCCTTTGTTTATTACACAAACAGATGATGCGAAATGCCATGTTGCGCTTCACGATTATGCCTTTGCTCACGACATGATCAAGCGTCAAATGCTTAAACGCTCTGTTTTATGCTTCGGTTTTTGGATTCTGATACAGTGGTGTATTGCGCCATTTCTGTTGTATTAAAATTCATGGCAACATGGAATCTCCGTCTTTGTGCCAGTGCATAGCGTGAGACAATAGCTGATCTGTGAGTTGGTCTCTCATCATCAACCCTTGTGTCTCTGTTCATTAACAGTCATTGAAGAAGAAAACGATGGGCAAGCACTGGACAAGAGCACAGAGAAATCCTCGTCGGCGTGAATGGTCCCAAAGACTCCTAACCTCTCTGATGTGTATATCCAAAGACATTGTAAAGAGGCTCTCTCTCCCATCTGGCGACAAGCACTCCACACATTCTCCTTTCCCTAACTCCATTGTCCAGGGTTTACAGTGTGACGGGGCAGCGGACTGAACCGGCGGTCCGGAAGAATGGCCCAGGGGGGCTTGAAGGAATACTGTGTTTTCCAAACTATACTCCGAGAAATGTGCAATGACAGGGTTCGGTCTCATTAAAGAGACTGGGCTCTACTTTTCTTTCTTTTTTTTTTATTATAATGAAGCAATTTGACAGACTGAGCAGACGGTACCATTAACATCAAACCAGTATCTTCCCGCTTAACCCAGTAGCCTACTGGTGGTGTTAATGGTATACTAGCAATGTCCACCTTTTCTTCCACAGTGGACCTCCAAAGAGGTTTCACTATGTATGTAAAAAAAAAACAAAGCTATTTATTAAATCTTTGGATACATATTTTGCAGTGTTGAAGGTTGAGCAAACGTTTTATATAGTAGACCGATGACGAGAAGTGACTTTTGCTTTGGATAAATGTTTTGTATGTAGCTTAACTGTGATTCTCGTGATCTGCTTCGTTTCATTTATTCGTTTTGATGTTCGGATTCAATCTGGAATGTCAGTTAAAAGACAGTAACCTTATAATCTTAAAGTATATTTACTGTAGATGTGCCAAATTATCCTGAGAGAAACATATATTTCTGTGCTTTCTTCACGGGTATATTAATATTGGGTGGTCATGTTTACAGGGCTCTTTCATACTTGTGATGTATTCTAGTCATGCATGACGAACCTCAAGACCTTAAGAACGTCTTCTTGAATATAACGTATTTATCTCACAGAACATTTCTACGGAATATCTGTTATAATAAAGATTTTGAGAAACATTCAAAGAGAACGTTTTTTTTCTCTCCCCCTGACACATCTCTAATGCTCGGCTGAAATCGGTGCGTGTGCACAAATCCAGGGGACGTGACATTTCCGCCTCTGCCACAAGCTTTCAATGATTCATGGTTTGGGATTAGCATTGTCAAAGCGCACCATCTAAAATCCAGTCCGCTGAGATCAGGAGGAATCACGTGGCGTGTCAGAGCAAATATTATCTGCAAACTGTACGAGTGAGTTTCCCAGAGCTTCTCCTGCCAGTCTGGAGGTAAAACGCTGGCTGGATGGGCTGCCATGGCAACAGATTCACCTCCCATGACATCTCCATTGTGTCCACCAGCGAAACCACAGCAGAGGATCTGACAATGTGGATGAATATTCAATCCACATGTTTGGCTGCGTTCACAATATTTTGTGCTGTGGCATGTGTCACACTTTTATTTGTCCTTGTTACATGTTACATGTAGTTACTGTAGTAATAACGTTAACACCACATTTTACAGTCCCGTACCACATGTACGTTAATAACTAGGTACTAACCCTGAACCTACCCCGAAACCTAACCTTAACCCATGTAGTTACCTTATATTAACCAGTTCTTTCTTAGGTAAGAACACTGCAAGTGCACATACTGTAAAATAAAGTACAGCCATAATAAATATAAATTATGCATAATTACATGCAACTAACCCTAAACCAAACCCCTAACCCTATAGTAAGTACAAATAGGTAATTATTATTACTCAGGACATAAATGCATAATAACACAGACACCTATAAAATAAAGTAGCCTATCCCTGTATAATGCACTATAGTAGCCTTGATACAAGTGCCTTTTACCTATTTAGCACTATGCCAAAATTATAAACCACCCTAAAAGGCATAAACGAGGACACTCGTACCAGCTGGAGATAGAGACATTTCCTAAAAAGCAAAGAGCAGTCCGAGGTTCTATGAATTTGTGTGTTCAGATTGTGACATTATCATGCGTTTTAAAAATGTCACAAGCACCAGGGAACACCATCTCAGCTGAATAACGTTAGCTCATGCCAGAAGGCGTTATGCAATGCACAAGGGAGGCCGGCGCTGTGTGGTGGCCGTGTTTGGTAGAGACATGCAAATAATATGGCGCCTGATTTGCATTTGGCTTCTATGTTTTGCTTTTGTTTCAGCGGGGGCTCCGGGTTTAGATTTCATAGATTTCACTGAAGACGATATGACTCGAACATTTTCAAACGGATGCCTGCAGTGGGCTATATGATCAATTTTGTGGTGGGGTTGGAAATAAAATACAGAAGGTTTCTGGAAGTTATCATTGTGATTACTGAAATGTTCTTTCATGCATTCTTTAATGTCTGTATGAAATATCTGTTTAGTGACTGTGGGTCTAGCCCATGCTAGGAATACAGGCTAGCCCCTGAACACAGCCCAGAGTTGGCTCCAGTCTCCGAGTTCAGCCTCATCCCAGATTTCAATCACGAGTCCGCTCCAGCCCCAGAATTCAGTAATAAGTCCGCTCCAGCCTCAGAGTTCTGTATCGAGCCCGTTCCGGACCTATAATCTACATTGGAGCCCACTCTAACCCCTGAATCAGCATCAGAGCCCACTCGTACATGTGAGTTACCTTTAAATTTACCTCCAGTCCTTGAGTCCGTAGGATAATCCCCAGCAGACAAAGAGTCAGCTCCAGAGAGTCCGGTGAAAGATCCAGCCCCTAACCAGAGTCCAGTGAAGGGTCTCATCCCATAGCTCAGCCCAGTACCTGCTCTACCGCCAGAACCCAGCCAAATACTTCCAGGCCCAAAGGATTCAGAGACCCCTCTACCAATGATTTTTCTCCCTGTTATGACGGTGGCCATAATGTGTGTGTGGTCCGCACACTGCTCTCCCACTCGTATCGAAGTGGAGGTATTCATCCCAGTAATTCCTGTTTGCCCAGAGACGACCAGGGAGGTCTTTCCAGAGTTTTCAGTTGAAGGTTGTTACCCAGTCTTCTGTCTAAATGCGACCACAGAGGCAGTTCCCCAGTTTCCCTGTTTGTCCAGAGATGACCAGGGAGGTCATTTTTGAGTTATCAGTTTGTCCAGATACGACTACGAAGGACAAGTCTGTCTTGATACAACCACAGAGGTCGTTCCCTAGTTCCGTTTTCCCAGATACGACCGAAAGGGTCGTCCCTGAATATTCTGTCAGGCCTAATACGACTAAGAAGATCGTCCCTGAATATTCTGTCAGGCCTAATACGACTAAGAAGGTCGTCCCCGAATTTTCTGTCAGGCCTAATACTAAAAAGGTCGTCCCAGAATATTCTGTCAGCCCTAATACGACTAAAGCCTGGAACACACCAAGCTGACGCCAACGAACTAGCGCTGATGAAAGCCGACTGTGTTGTCGCCTCGCGTCGGGATAAAAAGCTGCACTTGAACACACAGAGAGACTACTGCCGACTGTCAGCTAGAATGCGTGTTCTGCGTCTGCGTGTAAATGAGACAACTGTCTATTTCTGCAGATATACTCGTATATATTCGTCATTCAAAAAGGGGAAACCGACGCTGCCGGCTGCAGATACACAAACCATAAACAAAGCAGTGCGTGCTTACCGTTTTAAATATCAATCCTGCTAAACACTTTCTTTATTCCACTCCGCTCGTGTTAATATTGAATTATTCGCCAAGGAACACTCGGGTAAGGTGACGTAACATAAGAACAGCCTTCTATCTGTAGAGTTTTGACTTCTTTGCTCGCTGTTTTGCTATTATTCTCGTGCATTGACTCTTTCACTAAGCTGAACAGCCAATCAGAGTTCCCTCTTTCACCGACGGCCCGACGCCGATTCAACATGTCGAATCGGCCGAAACAAAATCGAAGAGGACCAATTTCAGCCGACGGCGCGGAACCGTGCGGAACACACCGAGGAGACTTAGTCGGCCGACGCACAAAAGCTGCCCGACAGCCGACCGTCGGCTTGGTGTGTTCCAGGCTTAAGAAGGTCGTTCCCGAATTGCCCCTGAGCTAACTGCACCGCCAGTGCCACCCTGGAGGCCAGCCATCCTGCCGGCACCGCCCTGGTCACCTGCTCCCCACTGGCCATCCTGTCCAGCACCAGGCCAACACCGGTCCACCATCTCCAACACTGCATCTGCAACAAATAACACTGTTGTCCACTGCCATTCCTTCCACAACTACCCATTTCTCAGTTTCTCACCTGCTTACTTCAATTGTCTGCCAAACCTGCAAATAAACTTGTTATTTGGATTCCTCCTGTGTTGCATCCCTCTGTTTTTGGACATATTACATAATATATATATTACATAAAAACAGCTATTGTTTTATTGCATTTATCATTACATTTTAATTAATTACACAAATATTGTTTTAAACACATACAACCCACAATAAAATATTATAATAAATAAAATTATTACTTTCCATATATAAATGCTGTTTTAAACATTTTATAAAATTGCCTGATACAGCATTTAAATCATTGTTAGTATATTATTCAATCATACAATATAGCGTACTTGTTAAATGATTGGCATGAATAGAAGTGCGCAGTCTGTCACACTTCTCTGATCAAACTGATCAAGATCATCTGCCGGTTTTAATTGTATATCAGTGATAATGAAGTTGCAGTGGATTTGTTTAGAGGCTGCTTGTTATTTTGTAGGGAGTCAGAGAGGCTCACTCAGTATGTACACCATGAACACCAGAAGGCTACATACACTGTTGGCTGACTGGACTGTTTCCATGGTTACCATTACAGGTTTTTGCTCTCTTTGCTACTGCAAAGTCGTCAGTGAGAAGTGTACGAGAATGTTTCTGAGAGTGATTTTTGGTGCAGAGGCTTCAAAAGAAAGCATTCGGATAACAATTATGCTTTTTTCTTTGTGAATAATCGCCTCAAGCCCTCGGTGGAAATCTTTCAGTCTTGCCGACCGACAGTCTCTGGAAATGAAAATACGATGGCAAATATGATGTAACGGAGCTACAGCTGCTAATTAAAATATCAAAAATCATCCTGCGTTCCTCTGATTGGCTTTCCGTGGAGGATGATGTAACCCTGGCCTATTGTGTAGTTCCTGAGGAAAACAAGTTCAAATGCACCAGCCTTCTACATCTAAACACACACCACTAACAAACAGAAGCAGAAGCAAAGCCTCTCAATACTTCACAAGCTATTACATAGAGATCGTTTTCAGGATGGAATAGAGTCGGCGCTTTGTCTCTCGGTGGCACTGTGTAAAAGCCCTGGGCAACATGGCTGGTAACTGTGTAAGTCAAGCTCTTGAATAAAACATGTTGGCCCAGATTGAAATCCACCATTGGTCACTGGATTAAACCAACAAGTCTGAAAGACGTTGTCCCAAACAAACTATTAGACCATCGACTCATTCCCGTCCTGGTGGCAGGATTTGAAATAAAGCACATGACGAAGCATTAAAAATTAATTTGGGGTGGCGAATCGAGCACAACACCCCTTTTTTTTTATTACTTCCCCTCATATTGAGTTCTTCAAATAAGAAACATTTCAGATTATTGTATTTACACTGTAGATTATATATAGGTATAATTTCTTCCAGATGAAAAGGCACCAAATAGCTATTGAGTATCAGTAGGCCTATTATAAAGAAACTAATGCATTATTAAGAATGTAATAAGGCGGTACTGGGAACATGTTATTGGAGAATGATTGCCTGTCAACCCACTCAATAAAGTACTCACCTCTGGTCATTCAGTCAGAGCTCTGTACATGATGTTTGTCTCGCTTTTACTGGCGAAACAAGTCAATGTTTGCATGTCAATGTTCTTTTTGCAGTTTTATTCTACTCGCACGACTAGTTTTTACGGAGCCTCTAAAGGGACATTTTCCTCCCATCTCATATTATAATATTTTTTTTACTTCACCATGTCCCTTTAGAGGACAAAAATAAAAAAAATATCCCACATTTTTTTTTTTTTTTAATCCAAGCTTTATAATGGGAGTAAATAAACCCTGAGATTTTGAAGGCCCAAAAAAAGCGCATCCGTTCATTATAAAAGTAATTCATATGGCTCCAGGGGGTTAATAAAGGCCTTCTGAAGCGAAGAAAAATATCCACATTTATAACTTTATAAAGTATAATAACTGGCTTCTGGCATTCAAAGCGGTGCGCTGTCACCTCCAAATCCAAATCAGTCAAATCATGGACTGTAATAATCAGTCTCGTCTTGCTCGATACTAAAAAGAAGTTAAAGGGTTAGTTCACCCAAAAATGAAAATGATGTCATTAATGCCTCTCCCTCATGTCGCTCCAAGCCCGTAAGACCTCCGTTCATCTTCGGGACACAGTTTAAGATATTTTAGATTTAGTCCGAGAGCTTTCTGTCCCTCCATTGTAAATGTGTGTACGGTATACTGTCCTTGTCCAGAAAAGAAATAAAGACATCATCAAAGTAGTCCATGTGACATCAGTGGGTTAGTTAGAATGTGTTGAAGCATCGAAAATACATTTTGGTCCAAAAATAACAAAAACTACGACTTTATTCAGCATTGTATTGTCTTCCGGTTCTGTTGTGGATAAGTGACAGCAGCCTAATAAACCTGCTGCTGTCTCTCAATTAATGTTAATCAAACAACTAAAGAAAACAAGAGAATCATTAACTGCTCTTCACTGAATAACTTCAGTAACTTCGGGAAGAATCAATATCTATTTAATTATTTTCAATCGTTTTCTATTGTATTTGTCCAATTGTTTGTAATTAATTTGTATTGTATTACTGTTTCAACTCACTGTTGTTTGTTGAATGTGAAACTGCTCTGAAAGAACAGATTAAAGGAGAACTCCAGCGCATTGGTACCTAGTCAACTGTTCTCTGCGATTTGTTTTCATGATAATCGAATGTAAAGGGTTTTATCTCTAAAAACTGTTTAGCGTATAACGCTAGTAATGGGGGCATTTAATAAGTAAAAATAAATCGCTAGTTAATACCACTAACAAGGCTCAAAATAGCCCCACACGAACACAGTAACATAATGAGGGTCCCTACATGCAAAACGAAGCATTGAGAACTTTGTAAGTGTACAGACCGTTTAATAAGAAGATATTTTATAAAGACAGTCCACTTCGTGTATACAGACAGGAGCCATCTTTGGAAAACAGTCTCGACTAGTCAAACCACGAACGACGTGCTAAGTGAGCTGAACCGTATGAAGTTCAGTGAACTTCTGAACTGTATGAATGGCGTTCGTGGTTTGATTAGTCGAGACTGTTTTCCAAAGATGGCTCCTGTCTGTATACACGAAGTGGACTGTCTTTATAAAATATCTTCTTATTAAACGGTCTGTACACTTACAAAGTTCTCAATGCTTCGTTTTGCATGTAGGGACCCTCATTATGTTACTGTGTTCGTGTGGGGCTATTTTGAGCCTTGTTAGTGGTATAAACTAGCGATTTCTTTTTACTTATTAAATGCCCCCATTACTAGCGTTATACGCTAAACAGTTTTTAGAGATAAAACCCTTTACATTCGATTATCATGAAAACAAATCTCAGAGAACGATTGACTAGGTACCAATGTTTTATTAGACCAAAGGTTCATTTTGCGCCGGAGTTCTCCTTTAAGGGTTTGAGGCTTGAGGGTCATTTGGGGGGTTTTATGAACGCACTGTTAGGGGCCCCTTAAAAGTTTTGCTTAGGGCCCCCAGAAGCCTAGGACAGGCACTGCCGGTATCGTTGATGTTTATGTGGTTGTGTATCTTTTCTCCTTGTGATTCTCCAGCATGTTTCCTAGTTGAATTTCGATTAAAGACTTTCCGTGGATCCTTTCGTCACGTGCTTCATTACACACACATCCGTGACATCACATGTCGTCAACTCAATCTGAGAGCAGATACATTTTCTGTGAACTGAATAGCTACTCTGTCTGTAGTGAAGGTGCGTTTCGTAATCTTTCTATCTTTAGTTGCCATGGACACTTGCGAAGTTCGTCATTATGAATAGCAAAGATGAAAAGAATAGGTGTTCCCTCTTTCCCCCAGTTACAAATCCTTTTGGGAAGAAAAAGACGCCTCTCAACACAAACTGATGTAATCTTCAGACACAAGCAGAGCGACACTATTCAACAAGAGAACAAACCAGAATCGATTTCTTATTAAATTAACAAGAGAGCCAGACCAGCAATCTTGATAGTGAAACACTGAAATACTCAATCAAACAGCAAACAAAAAGAGAGCTTATAATAAAATTGAGATCTAAATATATAAATAAAACCATAGTCTGCTATTTTTAAAATTGAGTCAGAAGCCACTGATCTATGCTAGTTAGAAATCTGTGCAGCATTATTACTATTTATTATTTGAGTAAATAAAATCTTACATTTTACATAACTTAAATATTGGGTGAACTTTATTTTTGTTCTTTTTATAAATAATTTACAACAATGTTAGCAATAAATGTGTGAATACAATAAATGAACTGAATAAACAGCCTATATTTTTGTATTTTGTGAAATGTTTGAACACATAATTAGCCTTTATCACTTGAATTGATATTCTAGTTGCTCTTCTTCTTTTGTGAGAAGAACGCCTAACAGACAGAGCAGATCAATAGACGGTTTCCCCCTTATTTAAATATACAATGTCTCATTCCAGCCAATTCTGTGATCTGTCATTGAGATCCGTCTGTCTGTGAGAATGTTCCAGAAGTGTTGGGCAGCATCTACAGGCAACGCAGAGAATTACTCAGTCAAAACTTGCTCTTGTATATAAAGAGCATTCTGTGAATTAAAGACTTCTGAGTTTTAACAAATATGCTGTGATTTAGACAAATGAAAAATACAAACACTAAGATTGCTGTTACATATGTGCAAAGAAGAATGTGTGAAGAGAGTTATACAGGTCTTTGCATAGCCTATACAGCAATATATAAAAGAGACATTTAAATATATTAACATGGTTAATTTTCATATTGCACTCATGGATTTGTTCAGATAGCTTTAGGATGTACAATTATAGAGTTACATTTACACAATACATTTTGTATTACAAATCGTGGAGATAAAGAGACTTTGAGAAGGAGATGCCAGAAATGTTTGATCACTCAAAAATCTCCATCTTATTTTTTATATGGTTTCAGAAACGTTTATATACGACAATGATATAACGATAATGTGTGTCATGTATTAACATTACAGTTAACCAAGTGAATCTGAACTTGTTCAATCGATCCTTAGACTCCACATGTATTCCTCCATAATAGCCTGCACACGATCACAGTAAAAACACACAAGATTATTATAAGCAAACAATTGTTTATAATTGCAAACAAAAGTTTAGGCTTAAGCCTTTCCTTATTCAATAAATGTGCTGAGAGGAGGAGTGTGGCCTAAAAGATATTAATATATCATTTGATACAAATAAAAAATATTGATATATGCTGTACCCGGACAAACCAAAAGACTTGCTCATGACAAATGACCCGTCCCAGAGAAACACGTAAAAAACAGAAGCATTTTAGTTAAAGTCGGCATGATAGTCTTTTCTTATTGTGACGTATATGAAATGGCTTCTCGAACAAGAAAAAAACGCATTTCTTAAGTATCTTAGCTTGATTCATTTTTTTGTGTGTGAAAAATTACAGCTTTTTTGTTAATGCCACTGATGCATTATCTTTTCGTAATGTGTTTAAACTTTTCTTTTCTTTTTTTGTGAAACTTTACATGAAGATTTGATGCGATTTCATTTCTGCCGAGGTTCTATCTGTTCTGTCTTTTTTTATCTGTTTATTGTTTGATGCATTATAATAAAAACAATAATTGGATGGTTGTGGTTTGCTATTGGTCGATCTCATTTGAGTGGCAGGATGCCTCGTGCCAGTAAACACATCATCAGAGCAGAAAAGATGAGATACAAGCATGACATTAAAAGAGGATACAAGAGGGAGGGGAAGTCTTTTTTTATTAAAGATTACGAGGCCACATGAATAAAAATAGCAAATTACAATAAATCATTAAAAGTTTATTATAAATACAGCAACATTTTATTTTAAATAAATAAAATAAAATAATTGTCCATTTTGATTTCATGGTGACTTTAACCATATAGATATCTATGACTTTAACCTTACAGCGGAACGTTTAATAGGAACCATGTACACACGAGCCTGTTTCCGCCCGGAGGTGTGAGTGTCGCAGCCCTTAAGAAGCAAGGACCCCCACACGCCATTGTATGAATTTGTTGCATTCAAGTCTTTTTCGTTTAATTTTATTGAGAATTTATGCACAGTTAGATTTAACAGTCCACTGTTAAATCACCGACTCCTGATTTTAAGGAAAAACGTTTTATTTACAAGTAAGGACATGGCAACAGATTCGTGGGCCCAGGCTGTCGATGAACAAGAAGCCGCTGCGGAATCGGTGGGTTGAAACCTCAAACTGAACACAATAATTATATGAAACTGAATAATTTAATCAAAGATTTTACAAAACAACTATTCACTTAGCTATTTTTAATCAATCAATTTTAAAACTGTTGTCGCAGTAACAACACAAAGCATGCTAACTTGGGTTTAGATCAGTTTGGGCGCTTTAAACAAATTGCTTACAGCGCGCGTGTGTGTTTGTGTGAGAGATACTGTATAATAATAGTGTAATATTACTGTACTTATATTTTAGTTGCTCTTCTGTAACTTGTATGGCATATCCTAGGCTAATTGGTAATAATACAATTTTAAAGCTGTGCATGCATACATGCAATCGTAAAAAGTAATTTCACTTTAATTAACAGATAAGCAGCTTGCAAATAAATGAAAAAGATGACAAGCCGAAAGCTGAAGCAAATGGTAAGAATGCCTGTTCCTCAGTACTTGAATGCATTGCTAAGTGAGATTGTGTTTTGAGCTTGTGGATTCCAATGATGAATGAGGTTGTTGATTTTTCTTCCCTGTATTAATAAGGGGCAAAGACAGAAGGGAATGGCAATAAAACCGAGGAAGATGATAAAGGTGATTTTATGATATAGACCGCATGAACATCACATAGTCAGTCTGTTTTCTTCTCTTATCGAAGTTCAGTTTGGTTTGAGTGTGTGTATATTCTCTTCATGGGTCGAGTTGACTAAAACTGATCTAAATTGCAGACGACAAGGCAGCACAGTCACTGTTGAATAAACTGATCCGCAGTAATCTAGTGAACACGACCAATCAAGTTGAAGTCCTCCAGAGGGATCCGAGCTCTCCACTGTACTCGGTCAAGTCATTTGAAGAGCTGCGATTGTGAGTTTGACTGTTTTTGCACCTTCCTGATTGCATTGCAGCTTTAATGTGTGGAGACTAATGTAATAACTATATGCAATTTCATGATATTTTTATTGATCAACTAAGATATACTTGGAAAAACACAAGTCTTCTCTAAGGGTGTGTGTGTCTAATGGGCAACATATGACAAGAAAAACATGTATGCTCAAAAGCTTTTATTTTATTTTTTTTGTGCTGGAAAATCATGTATGCTTGAGCACACAGTCCTTTTTAGGGTCGCATCTTGTGACATCATGTCCTGTTTTTGGTTTGTCTTTGATCTGTTTTAATAATTTTTCTGTCAAACCTCGCTAGAGTTTGTTTGGAAGCGGACAGAGAACCACCTTTTCAGTTCTCGGTCTGCTTTTTTGGGGCACACCAGGGTTACGCTTTTTCGTTGTGTGTGTGTGTTTTACATTTTTTTTTTTTTTTTCCTTTGTTTCCCAGAAAACCTCAGCTGTTGCAAGGAGTGTACGCCATGGGTTTCAACAGGCCCTCCAAAATCCAGGAGACTGCATTGCCCATGATGCTCGCGGAACCGTAAGTTCTTTATTTAATCTATTTTCCTTCCATCCTAATGAGAGCAGAGTTTGAACACAACATCTTCTCCCCCTCCAGTCCACAGAATCTCATCGCTCAGTCTCAGTCAGGCACGGGTAAAACGGCTGCCTTTGTGCTGGCCATGTTAAGTCATGTGGACCCTGAAAACAAATGGCCTCAGGTATGCAACGCATGAGAATCAGTGGATGAAATGCATGTAAAATAATGCTTTAGTGTTAAAGTGACTGTCTCTCTTTGCCCAGTGTCTGTGTGTGTCTCCCACGTATGAGCTGGCTCTGCAGACAGGCAAGGTCATTGAGCAGATGGGGAAGTTTTACCCTGAAGTCCAACTAGTGTATGCCATCAGAGGAAACAAATGTGAGTGCTTTTATATTTTGGAATTAAGGTTTACCTCATAACTCTTTAGCAACACATTATCTACTGCATATTTTCTTGACTTTCAGAATTTTAGTTTTGACCCCTTTTTAGGGCTGTGCATATATATATATATATATATATATATATATATATATTAGTGCTGTCAAACTATTAAAATATTTAATCGTGATTAATCACATTAATGTCATAGTTAACTCGCGATTAATCGCACATTTTTATCTTTTCTAAATGTCTCTTGATTTCTTTTTGTTCCATTATTTTTTTCTCATTTTAAATGCTCTTATCAACATGGAAAAGTGGTTTGCTTGCTTTGTGCAAATGTTTTTTTATAAAACATTGACAATACTGTTCAGTTTCACACTAACATTCTCACTTGGAGCAAATAATCTCTCACACAATGTAACACTGTCCATCAATAAAAGGGTGAAAGAAATACTGACGAGGTCCTGATATTGACGAGGGGGTGGAGAATTCGCATCAGCTGTGTGTGTGTGTGTGTGTGTGTGCTTGGCCATCATCAAGTGGTATTTCAGACTGGACGCGCTGCGATGATGATAACTCAGTTCACAACGACAAAACACACAGATCACTTTGGTCTCGTCAATGGAACCATTTGGCAACTTTTTAAAGTAAACTTTCCATTCAGAATCTTATTGGCTCCATTTCGGCGTCTCGCGCTCGCCATCCACTCAAAGCGTAACGTTAACCAACTATTTTGCCGGCTCGCAAGCCCAAACAAGTGTGTGCCTGTTGTTTTGTTTCCGGTCTAGCTAGATCCGCTTGCGCTTTGGTCGACGAAGCAACAAAACGTCCTCGCGCGGCGCAGGCCATTGAAATGAATGGGTTTCATAGCGCAGCGTCGCGTCCTGTTGCAAAAGCATGTGAAAAAAAAACCTACAAAGTTTGCTAGGCCAAAAAGACCGTTAATAAAATCGGTGTTGTGATCTGGTTTAGTGCGCTTGTCAAATCGTGCTGGCTACGATTGAATTAAAATGATGCGCTACCCATTTCAGGCTTCATTCGTGTAAACGGACACCGTGCCACGCTTCATTCTGAAACTAACAGCGCAAAATGTGTATTTGCCGGGAACAAGTCAAAATAAAAGCTCGATGGTTTTCCATTTGAAAATTTAATTAAGATGTAAATATTAGCATTTTAATTTGACAACTTTTTTTTCTTTTTTTTTACAGTACAATAATAATAATAATTCATTACATTTATATAGCGCTTTTCTCAGCACTCAAAGCGCTTTACATAGAAGGGGGGAATCTCCTCAACCACCACCAATGTGCAGAATCCACCTGGATGATGCGACGGCAGCCATAGTGCGCCAGAACGCTCACCACACACCAGCTTACTGGTGGAGAGGAGACACAGTGAAGCCAATTGATATATATATATATGGGGATGATTAGGAGGCCATGATGGACAGAGGCCACTGGGCAAATTTGGCCAGGATGCCGGGGTTACACCCCTACTCTTTCGAAAGACATCCTAGGATTTTTTGTGACCACAGAGAGTCAGTATTACATTTATAAATAGTATTAAATTTGTTTCTTATTTGGTTTAATATTTTTATGTAACAGGAATCTCAATAAAATCAATTTATATTGAATTGGTTATAAACAGCAGGAATGTGGCCTATGAACTCGAGTGAAAAGAGAATGAAAAAAAAGTTCACTATGGTTACTTAAAGAGGTTTTAGTTGGTTATTGGAAAAAGCAAACACAAATATAAACAAGTTTTTCCCAAATCATTCAGTCCTGCAACAATTTTGCAATCAAAGTCCTCAGTGCAAAAGTAATATTTCCATAAAAAAAAAAAAATTGTATGCAGATGTTTTCCTCCACATAATTCCATTAACTTTAGAATGATCAATTCTATCCAAATATAGTTAGTCGTCTGCTGAAAAGTCCTGTGATCTTTTAATATCGCAGAAAAACAAAATATCAATGCTAAGTTTTTTCCAATACCGTGCAGCCTATGATGTCACCGTCAAAGGATAATTACGTATTTATTACTTCGGATTAGCATGCAATAGTTGATATTGGCTGCTGGTGTGACTGTATAACTGTGCATGTTATTGAGCCGTGTGTCTGGTTTGGTCCAGTGGAGCGGGGAACAAGACTACAGGAGCAGGTCGTGATTGGCACTCCGGGAACTGTTTTGGATTGGTGCCAAAAGCTCAAATTCATCGACCCCAAGAAGATCAAAGTGTTTGTGCTGGACGAGGCTGATGTCATGATCGCTACACAGGGCCATCAAGACCAGAGCATTCGCATCCAGAGGTTCGTGATTTCCCTCATAGTTTGCTAAATGTCTACAGTGGCCTAAGACCTCACATCTCAACAGGCTACTTTCAATAGGCCAAATATATTACCAATAGTTTCAGCTGTTGCTATGTGTCGTGAGTAAGGCTGTATAGAGCGAACACGAGCATCTCTCTTATAAGCAGCATTTTTTTGACATGACTGTTTGAGGCTGTCTACACTGGACACGTCGAAGTAAACACTATAAACGGGTATATTTGTCTGTCTGAATAGGTGCATGTTGATGCTGTATGGCAGGGGTGTCCAATCCTGCTCCTGGAGGGCCGCTGTCCTACAAACTTTAGCTCCAACCCCAATTAAACACACATGAAGCAGCTAATCGAGGTCTTGCTAGTCGTTCTAGAAACTTCCAGGCAAGTGTTCAGGTGTAAGCTCTTCAGGACAGAGTTAGGACACCCCTGCTGTATGGTATTGAAACGTCCATTGTAGTGCGTTGCATCACAATGCCAGGTTCGCTTTGACGCGTTCATGATGTATAATCTTTGAAGGTCTAAATGCAGTGAATTTTGGCTTGGACTTCAGTAAACCCGAAGCTGAATGTCTCTTCCCATGTAGTCAGGGTTGGGTATCTGTTCAATTGTAGCGATTCTGCTTATCGAATCCGGTTCTTATCGATTCTTGACTCCAATATTTTTTGGAGAGGAAAAAAAGGGCAAATACTTGAATATTTTTACCTTTTATTCTTGCCCATTTTAAGCAATAACCAATAAAATGGCTAAAGTGAAAGGAGTCTCTTCAAATAAAGATTGTGTTGATTACATTATTACTCCAGTAGGTGGCAAAAATAGACTGCTGTTCTATTTTAATTTTTTTTTCATTGAATCGTTTATTCAAGAACACCCGAGAGATTCATTCAAAAGCGGTGAATCATCCATTAATTAAACGGGTATTTATGAATGAGACACTGAATTAGTTTTAAACGTGTTAGAATAACATGTTCCAGTCTATAAAAAACAAAACATTTGATTCATTAATTCAGTGTAGTTGTCTATTCATGATCTCCATTTTAAACGAAACAAAAATGATTTTAAACCAAATAGATTCTCAGTTTATCCTGAATTAGGGGCCGTTCACATCGCATGGGAAGCGTGGCCGCGCCGCTTTCTCCTTTCCACATGCAACCATGAACTGAGGAACACTCTCCATGATGATGAGGAAGTGTCGGCTGGGTTAATTGATTTCTAGCCCTTGCATTAGCTTTACTGCTAGATATATTTATGGAGATGAGAAATAAAAACCCGCCCTGTACAGCTATGATCTGCTGTCCGGCCCGGCTTTCCATGTTACGGAAAGGTCTGTTGTTTTTTCTCACATGACCTGCGGTGCGCTTGCGGCATTCTGAAGAGTTCAGATGTTTTCATCCCGCCGAGGCACACGCGCGCCTGGAAAAGCTTCTATTATGAGCGAGCTTGTAATAATAACGAATTTCCGCGATATGTGAAATACGCGATACGGCCCCAAAGTCAGGAATCAATTAGCGGAATCGAAATACTTGCGTATTATCAAATCCACGGTTTTTGGTTCTTGATACCCAACCCTACATGCGTCAGTCATGGTCCAGCGAAACCCCCTCTGGCTCCGCCTGCTACAGTCGCCACGCCTCAAACTCTCGCTGTTGGCTGGGCTGGAAAGAGACTGAGCGGACTGCTCTCGATGTTTAGATGCTGCCTGGGAGACTCAATGTTTACACTTTAAAGCTACACTGTGTAACTTTTTTAGTTTATTCTTAGCTAAAAACACTTAGTTCTTTCAAAAATATATGTGCACATTAATATTTACTTCGTTCAAGTAATAAAGTATTCTCGTGAGTGTATAATATGCCATTGAAAATACAATACGGGTAAGGGGTTCTAATGTCGGTCGCCATGTTGCCCCTCCATCTTGAAAGTACATTAGCCAAAGAGGGACATACCCGTTAATTCAAGCTTCGCCTTTCGCGTTTTAACACTCGATGGCACCGTGTCGAATGTGAAGAGGGGGATTGCTTGAGACTGATATTTAAAAACCTGAAAGCCTTTTTGAAAGTCTGTTGCTGATGGAGGATCACTCTTATTCTCGAGGATACGTATCAGAGTCGCCAAGGAAGCGAAAAAGAGTTAAAAGTTAAAAATAAAAGTTACTTTACTAAGATTAGCTTGCATTCGTCTGGGAACCTGATAACTGATGTTAGCAATGAAATGGTAAAAAAATTACGAAAACATAAAACTATTATTCATTTTACATAGATGTCATAACCTATATGTTACCTGACTAATTAAATTACAGCAAATTATAATAGTTTTCTAAAATAACCTCATCACTTGAAGGAACACTCATGGACGAGGTCGAACTGGAAGCCGTGTTAATCTTGGACTACATTGGCCACCGTAGGAGTTAAAACGAAATCGGAATTGAGAGGAACAAACTAATATTCACTGGATGGTCATATACCTTTTCACCGCTAGATGGGGGTAAAAATCACACAGTGTAGCTTTAAGGGAAGATAAACCAATGAATGGCATACTAATCATAGTCAACAATAAACTGGGTTAAGAGAATGCATTCATTGATTTAATGTCTTTTGAATTGTATAAGTATTACCGCGTTTTTTTTTATAGGATGCTTCCTAAAACTTGCCAGATGCTCCTGTTCTCTGCCACATTTGAAGAAACTGTGTGGAACTTTGCGAAGAGGATCGTTCCTGACCCCAACATTATTAAACTGAAGCGTGAGGAGGAGACTCTGGACACCATCAAGCAGTATTATGTCATCTGCAACAGCAAGGAGGAGAAGTTCCAGGCTTTGTGCAACATCTATGGAGCCATTACTATCGCACAGGCCATGATCTTCTGCCACGTAAGTACAATATCATTCATTGAAGAGTTAATTAATTACCTTTTATTGGCCTAAGTAAAGTAATGCATACATGTTTCTAAGTTTAATGCTATGATTTTCCACCACAGACCAGGAAAACGGCCGGCTGGCTGGCCGGAGAGCTGTCCAGAGAAGGCCACCAGGTGGCGCTGCTCAGCGGAGAGATGCAGGTGGAACAGAGGGCAGCGGTCATCGAGCGGTTCCGGGACGGCAAGGAGAAAGTCCTTGTTACCACTAATGTCTGTGCTAGAGGTGAATGTCATTTTACCCGTTATACCGCGCCTAAGGACGTGTCCGACTCTTCTTTAGTTCAGGTTTAGCTGATTTTGCCTAATTGCTGCTTCTGCAAACGTTTTTTCTCCTAGGTATTGATGTGGAGCAAGTTTCAGTGGTCATCAACTTCGATCTGCCAGTCGATAAGGATGGCAACCCTGACAATGAGACGTATTTGCACAGAATCGGGCGCACTGGGAGGTTCGGCAAGAGAGGGTTGGCGATCAACATGGTGGACAGCAGATTTAGCATGAACATCCTCAACCGCATCCAGGAGCACTTCAGTAAGTCGAACCTTCGTTTCCCATATTGAACAAATTAAAGAAATGTCCAGGATTAAGCGTAATCGGCAAGGCTGGGGCATTCTGTTGATGTCCCTCGATTTAATGCCAAAATCCTGTTTATAATAATTCATAATGGGTTCGTCCAATTGTGTATGGGTCAATGGAATAAATTATTAAAATGCGTGCTTTTGAAAGTATAGTCAAAGGATAGAAACATGCACAATAACACTTAATAACCCAATGTTAAATCCAAAATATGTTCCTTATGAAACATAAGCTTTTAATATTATTAATATACACTCACCTAAAGGATTATTAGGAACACCTGTTCAATTTCTCATTAATGCAATTATCTAATCAACCAATCACATGGCAGTTGCTTCAATGCATTTAGGGGTGTGGTCCTGGTCAAGACAATCTCCTGAACTCGAAACTGAATGTCAGAATGGGAAAGAAAGGTGATTTAAGCAATTTTGAGCGTGGCATGGTTGTTGGTGCCAGACGGGCCGGTCTGAGTATTTCACAATCTGCTCAGTTACTGGGAATTTCACGCACAACCATTTCTAGGGTTTACAAACAATGGTGTGAAAAGGGAAAAACATCCAGTATGCGGCAGTCCTGTGGGCGAAAATGCCTTGTACTGTGCTAGAGGTCAGAGGAGAATGGGCCGACTGATTCAAGCTGATAGAAGAGCAACTTTGACTGAAATAACCACTTGTTACAACCGAGGTATGCAGCAAAGCATTTGTGAAGCCACAACACGCACAACCTTGAGGCCGATGGGCTACAACAGCAGAAGACCCCACCGGTTACCACTCATCTCCACTACAAATAGGAAAAAGAGGCTACAATTTGCAAGAGCTCACCAAAATTGGACATTTGAAGACTGGAAAAATGTTGCCTGGTCTGATGAGTCTCGATTTCTGTTGAGACATTCAGATGGTAGAGTCAGAATTTGGCGTAAACAGAATGAGAACATGGATCGATCATGCCTTGTTACCACTGTGCAGGCTGGTGGTGGTGGTGTAATGGTGTGGGGGATGTTTTCTTGGCACACTTTAGGCCCCTTAGTGCCAATTGGGCATCGTTTAAATGCCACAGCCTACCTGAGCATTGTTTCTGACCATGTCCATCCCTTTATGGCCGCCATGTACCCATCCTCTGATGGCTACTTCCAGCAGGATAATGCACCATGTCACAAAGCTCGAATCATTTCAAATTGGTTTCTTGAACATGACAATGAGTTCACTGTACTAAAATGGCCCCCACAGTCACCAGATCTCAACCCAATAGAGCATCTTTGGGATGTGGTGGAACGGGAGCTTCGTGCCCTGGATGTGCATCCCACAAATCTCCATCAACTGCAAGATGCTATCCTATCAATATGGGCCAACATTTCTAAAGAATGCTTTCAGCACCTTGTTGAATCAATGCCACGTAGAATTAAGGCAGTTCTGAAGGCGAAAGGGGGTCAAACACAGTATTAGTATGGTGTTCCTAATAATCCTTTAGCTGAGTGTAATAGTTTCAATGAACAAAAATGAGTCGCAAAGCTCAGTTTGACACTTTTTTTTAAGCTGTTTTGCAAGGACATTTAGACATTGATCAAAAGTGATAATGTATACTATTATGAAAGATTTGTATTTCAAATAAATGCTGTTCTTTTGAGCCAGAAATTTACCATCACGGGAATAAAATGCATTCTACAACATGTTAAAATAGAAAAGTTTGTATTCGTGTTCATTTGCATGCTGATAAAACTTTAACGTTTGGTCCAGGTCCATTCTGTTGATATATTTATATCTGCACATGTTCTGAATGTGGGTTAATTCAATTGTCTTTCTCTTACAGATAAGAAAATCGAGAAGCTGGACACAGATGATTTGGATGAAATTGAGAAAATCGCTAACTGAGCGTCTTCTAATAGGACTGTGCTCACGCTACATTTTAATTCAGAGGCTGGAAGGGCTGTGCCAGAGAGGATGTTTACATGTGCAGCAGTTTTAACTCAGATGGTGTTTTTAATCATGTTTCACTCTTTGTACTTCTTAATAAATGTTGAATGTGTAGTCTGAACAACACTTGTAGGAGAACGCTACTGCAGCGGTCTGGGAGACTGACACAAGGATTATGCCTTTCAATATTAACGATTGCATCATGCACCTTTTAAATTGACTTAAACAGCCTGCCTTCACACCAAGTGTGGAAGAAATTACATTGACTGTTATATTGATTTTTAATATGGGATTCCAAACCATGGACTCATTTTGCTGATGGATTTTTTATTATTATTATTATTAAAGTATGCATGGTTCTATGTGTCTTGAAAAATTAGCATTTTTGCTCAAGTATAATTGTGTTGTATGAAACTGGGTGCAGCTACATTTGATTTTGTGACACTCCAAGCTCGGAGTCAAATGCAGGGTTTTTAATCATTTAATCATGAGAGATTGCTGTTATTGTATTGTTCATCAATACTCAATACCTCACAAAGTAAAACATTTCTACTGAAAGGATGCTGGCTGTTATTGGCTTTGAATTAAAAGAAAAAGATGCCAAAGTCGTTTTGTTAGTCTAAAATCATGTAAAAGCCAAAGATTTGTGCCTCCATTGGGTTCGTCAGTACTCGATTTAACATGGAATAATGCAAACTGGTCTATTCATTGTAATGAAATCTTGTCATGTGTATTTAACAAGTACAAAGAGTGAAATGGTTAGTATATTCAACAGATGCAGTGTAACGAAAGTGGATGTGTCATGGAAGAAGCATTATGTGTGATCCCCATCTGCATTGAATTGTAAGCGATCAGGTTAAAGTACACAAATGCAACTGAATTTGTAACCGCAGAAGGCTGTGCCACATTCCCGTTTACAGCCGCCTTAATGTAAAAGGCAGATGTGAACGCATCTACAATCTCACTGCATACTTCAGGGTAGACATAGCAAATGATTTTATATTATGGAATGTTTTAATTGAACCACTCTGAACTCGACCGACACTGCACTCGGCTCCATTAATTACGTGTATTTTATTCATTGGTATGAGGTTGGGGTAAAGTGTGTCAGTCGCGTCTTTGAAGGGAAGACTTTTTGATGATGAAATGCTGCATTGATCTATACATCTTCTGATACCTTGTTCGTTTGTCTTAGTTTGGTTCAAGCTGTCTATCATATTTGACATATTAAATAGAGGGTGTTATTTTTTTGGCATGTTTTCTTGTGAACAACAGATGTTAAGTCTATGATAAATGAAAGGACTGTCTAGAAACCAACAATCGATCTGGTGTTGCATCAGATAATAAATGGATTCATCTATTATCAAACACATTCCTGCATAATCATTGCTACACTTTATTTTTTACTTATGTTACTGAAATAACCATAATGCTCGAGGACAATTCATTGATGTTTCCACTTTGCACCACGGCTGGTCACAGTGATGAGTCTCATGTTCACATCAATGAAGATGCTTTTGTAACAGTTTATCACTGTCTATTACATGCAAAATATGTTTCGGTTTTCAACAAAGATGCACTTACAGATGACAAATCAGCCATTTGAAATGATTAATAATTTCCATATTTCACCTCAACTTGATGTTGATGACAAAAAAAGTATGTATCGCTTTGAAAGTTGAGTTATGACAGACTGTGTGTTTGGAGCTGAGCGGTGTCTGTCTGGATGTTACAGGATGAGGAATGTTTGTGCAGATCTCGATAAACCGAACAGATCCTCTCAGGTTTGCTGCATTTGTGCTGATATTGATGCCTGAATGATGTGTGGTAGAATAAAACTATCAATCTAAGTATCTTTGTCATTTGTTTTATTTTTTCTAATCTATGTAGTATCTAATTTACTATAGGCTATACATATTTAAATATTAAGGATAACATTTGTTAAAATACATATATTTATAAAATATAGTCATAAAGATATATTGAAGAATGTTGTCAATCTAACTGTTTTGTTTACCATCGACTTAGTATGAACAAACAAATACAGAGACATTTCTCAAATCATCTTTTATGTTCCATAGAAGAAAAAAAATCATACAGGTTTAAAAACACGAGGGAGAGTAAATGAAGACAGAGTAATCTTTTTGGGTGAACTATCCTTTTAATTCCCAATTGAAACCCATTAATCTCATGGCATTATTTTATTGTAGTGTAAATGCATTCATGCCATCTCTGAGCTGCAATAATAAATACAAAATATTGATATACCAATTGACACTTCGCAGGGAGTTTGATTGACAGGTGATGTGACCACTAGACAGTAAAAGATATTTATTAACCAAATGATTCAATATTTATTATCGAAACACACAGTAGACACTTCAAGTAGACATACTTTGACAGAAATGTCATGTGTTTTTATTAGGCTACTTATGGTTTTTAGAACTTCATAATGATACATATTAAAAGTCAGTGGCCCACACAGTGAATATTGATAAGGGAGATGTCAAGACTACCAGGGGCGTCGATTTCGGTGGGGACGGTGGGGACGCGTACCCACCAGATTTCGTGATGAGTCATTTTGTACCCACCACTTTTTTTTGGCATGATGCTGGATGCTGGTTTTATTCTCGCTGACTATCGCGCTTCTTTATTTAACCCTTGGCTTTCACACAAGTTTAAAATATTCTGGCTGACCACCCAGTGTGAATATTTCTAGGCGACCGTTATTTAGAAATGTTGCACTCTGGTTTCCATGGTGACGTGTCATCGCTTGTCACGTGAGACACCGCAGCCACAACAGCACTGAATAATGAATGATCTGCTTTTGTCATTTTCCCTTTTTATTCAAAATATTCACAAATTTGTTTGCTATAGCATGACATATATGATATTCCGATTGTCAAATATATGCAAGTGGATGTGTTTTGTTGTTTAAACTCCTTTATTTTTTAAATGAGCTGACACTGACAGCTTAGCATGGACAGTGAACGAGCGGGAACTACATAGTCTGCTGGGATGAGCCGAGGCAGAGAATTTCCGGCCAAGGTTCCGCATTTTAAGGGGGCTCCCGAGGGCTGATCATTCAAACAATCAGGAATGTTAATATAAAGACGCAGCAAATATCTCTGCATCCCAGACCCCCCTCTCTCGCTACGCGATCGCTGGCTAACGTCATGCTTTTACCGTCTCGCCTTTTTCAAACTGGAGCAGCGCTTACTCGCAGGTATGTAGACAAATTACAATGCATGATTTGATTTGTTAAACGTGAAAAGGACTTATCCGTCTAAACGCTCGCTCTCTAACGTAAACCTAGATATATATGTTCACTGTTGTTAGGCGCATATCCAAGTGTTTGTGCGGAGTGTGGACATGGAGGCGCCGACGCGATTACTTGCATTTTCCTATAAACAGTGGAAAGTTAAAACAATGTTTATTACTTAAGTTTTGCTGGCATTGTGGCTATAGTCTTGTGCATTTGTACACAACGGATCAGCTGTTTTAACTCTTCTCTTGCAATACATCATGTTAGCCTTGCCTTAGCCACCAACTTACTCAGCTAACTTAGTTACGGTTTGCGTTCGTACAGCAAGCATTGGTGGAGTCGGAGATGATCGTGGAGTAGTCAGTATCTTGTTTAATTATTGCTTGAATCTATTGCTGAATTCTGGAATAGTTGTGATGAGGATGATGATGGAGGCGGGGTGCTTTCAAGTTTTGGTCAAAATGGTGATACGATTGGATGGATGCAGTGTCAGATCATGGTGTGATCATCGTTCATCTGTGCGACACATATTTTTGCTTTTTCAATCTTGGCAAAATTGTAGTGCAGAACGCAGAAGTTGTGTTGTCAATTGGCGATTTTTTTTTGGACAGTTTTCAGTTGTTATGAGGAGCAATATGAGAGAGAAATTTGGTAATCATTGTTTACATTAAACCACGTCATGTCATATTGTCAATGTTACTTATCTTATGAAGCAGAATAGTGGGTCATAGGCTACTCGTATGTCTAATGCTTTTTAAAAACCTAAGGCTTTCAAGTTCAACATAAAACGAGTCAGACATCATCACATGTTTGTATACATTTTTATTTATTTACATTAAGCGACAGTAACGTTACATCGTCTTTCAAAACATGATCTGCGCGAAAGAGAGAGAAAAAAATAATGTCATTCATTGTACCCAGCACTTTTGAAAATGCACTTCCGAATACGTCTCTGTCCCCAGCACATTTCAAACCAAACTGACGCCCATGAAGACTACTTTAGATTAGATTAGATTTATCTTTATTGTCAATGTGTAGAGCAGCCTACAAGTACAGAGACAATTCAATGCAGTTTGTGTCTAACCAGAAGTGCAAAATACAGTATAGACAGGTAGTGTAACAGTAATGACTTAGTGCAGTGTAGACAGTAGTATACAGTTCACCTAGTGGTATGGTTTACAGTAAGGATATGTGCAGTGTATTAACGGTTGAAATTGTCCCGTTGCTTTTATGGACCCTATGGGCTTCTCCCTTGACTTTATGCCTCCACGTCCCCCCGATTGCCTGCGAGCTTCTCCTCCTGTCTATACGGTAATTTCTCTACTGTGCGACAGAGAGTCGCGTGGTTATGACGCAATCGTTAGCCTATTTGCACAAACACGGCTTCTACGGGGCCATAACGTAAGATACAAGGTACGGAGACTTTTATACATTGTCGTGTTTCTTTAGAAATAAATAATGGACAAATGGAGTCTTTAAACGCCGCAGATGTAAAGTTATTCTCTGTCAAAGTGACGCCAAAATGAATGGGAGTCAATTGAATGCTAACAGCATTTGATGGCTTGCTAGCCAATGGCTTCCCGCATGAGAGATACGCTTTCCGGGTGCTGGATTACTCCCTTTGTGCGAACATGTCTTGCTGTGTAGCATACAAATGTTCTAAGAGACAAGTCTCTTCTTCCGCGTTAAGCTTTTTCAGGTAAGTCCAGTGTCTCCATCAGTATAATGCAAGGTTATGATTATTTGAATCCTAAGGCCTAAGCAGAGGTGTAAAGAGTAACGTTACCCGAAAACCATACTTGAGTAAAAGTACAGATACCTTACAGTAAAAAATAATCAATTATAAAAAGGCACCAATTCCAATGCAACTTGAGTAAAAGTCATAGAGTATCTGATTTCAACAGTATTTAAGTGTTTTACTCGTACTGAATGTGGCTAAAAAAGTGCACGTAGACCTCGACCGCTGAGAGACATGCAGGCGAAAGAAACAATTGATTTGTAAGATGAGAAATCATGTTTATTTTCTCAAATCAAAATAAAGCTGAACGCCTTAATATTGCAATAAATCAAGGTCGACACAACAGCCTTAAACGTCTACAAACTCTCAGTTAAGCTCGAGTGCACACAAAGGCTATCATTAACCCAACATCCTTCAAAAAGGCCTTGTCAATATAGAGAGAATATAAAATAATGTTAATCAACATGAACTAGTCAAAGTCTACTTGCATCGAATGTGCTGGTTTCAGTCTCATCAGCTGCAGAGAAACCAAGCACAAAAACTAAGGGTACTCCAAGTGATATGACACAACAACAGGTTTATTTTCAGTGAATGGCTGCAACAATAAAATATTTGTGAATTTAGTGTATGTGCGTTTGTGTGTGCATGTCTGTACATGCACATTCATATGGGTGTGTGTGTGTCATACAATCGCCTATAGTGCCCAGTTGAATGCTTTCTACCAATTTTAATAGGCCTATACCACCACAGCCACTTTTTATTGTTTTGGTTGGATGTGAGTGACAGATCAGCTTGTGCATTGTCACTGCAATTGATTTATTTAATTCGTTTTCTTGAACAATGTGATATGCTTTTTTTCTTTTCAGGTTCCCCCTCAATGATAAAGACAGGTTGCAGAAGTGGATACACAATGTCAAGAGAAAGGGCTGGACACCAAACAAGCATTCTCGCCTCTGCTCCCTTCACTTCACACCGGACTGTATCATCACTGCCCTGGAACGAAACAGACTAAAACCAGACGCGGTGCCAACCATCTTCTACCCCCATTGCCAGGTGAAGGTCGCGGTGAGGCACACCAGAGTCAGTAAGAACACAACGGTTAGAGAGAATGACTCCGACACAAAAGTTGATATACGCAGGAACTTCAGTCATGACCATGATTACAACAGTGGCACTCGCAGTGAACCACAGACAGCCGAGATGAGTGTAGCCAGCTGCAGCCATAGCCATTCTGCAGATCATGGTGCATATACACTGAAAGATTCCCTCAGTCCCCTAAAGAGGAAGTTGTCATATGCTCAAAGTAGCTTGCATTCTTGCAAGAAAAAACTGAAGCTTCAAGAGCAGAGAGTCAGAAGACTGAAGCAGAAAGTGAAGTCTCTCTCTCTTCAGTTGTCACTGATCTGAAAGAGAAGCTGCTTGTTTCCACCAGCTGTGCTGATATGCTGGAGGCTTCCTTTAGCGGTGTTGCGAAAACTGCTGCTTCCATCAAGGCCATCCAGGGCAAGCGATGCTTGAGTAAGGCGCACAGCATCACCAAAAACTGATCTCACCTCAACCAGACTGTTCACCCCATTCCCCTCCAGGATGCGTAACAGGTCTCTATGCACCCGGACCAGCAGGTTCAGAGGAAGCCCACGACACCTCCTTGCCTGTGCCTGATGAGCTGAACCACGTCCATGGGGCTGCTTTGACAGGGGCTACACGGAGGGTGATGCACGATACCCCCCTGCATTCCCAAGACAAAGGTAGCCATCACACTGTTCATCCGTTTACGGGACTTGTCAATTTTCCCCAGAAGGCCCGAACTCCACCGACGTTTCTGGGTGATGGCAGACAGCACGATGATCATTTGAGGGAAGCGCCGATAGAGATGTTGCAGATCCTGCTTCATTGCTGCGACGAGATCGATGCTCTTCCTGCATCCCATTCCCAAGCCGTTCCCGCCGCAGTGAATCAGCAGGACATCCGGGACTTCTCTTCCTCCAAGGGACCGGTAGAACAAAGGAAGGAGTCCGTGCCATCGAAGTCCAAACCAGTGATCCTGGGCCACGATTGGCCCCTATGGTGTCTCTGGCCCTCTCTTCCCCACGACGCATGTAACTGCTGCCCATGATCCAAATCACTGGACCCGTCAATAGCATACAGCAATCACAATCAAAACATTGTTTTGTCAGTGTCAGTAAACATATTTTAACACACACAAGTAAATTGTCTCGGGCCACTGATTTATTTTTATCCGAAAAAAAGTCTATACAATAAAACACAAATTAATTGCTGTTATCTGTTCATTGAAATAATATGACAATATAGGTCTTACACAAGGTTCATTTATTATTGTATTCTCTCTTACGGTCAATGTGTTGCTTTCCATATTTGACTTTAATCTAAATTATACTATAGCTACATGGCTTACCTGTTGTTAGCTTTAGTGCAGCTAAAACGTAAAAACCTATGAGGAAAGAAAAATGAAAAGGGCAACCATTAGTTATAGATGTCATTGGTGACATTCGTGATTGTCCATCTATTATCTATATGTTATTTAACAGGCCAAAGCAGACGGTTTTGCCCAAAGTGATTTACTGGATAGCTTTTTTTATTTGACTGATTCATCCATTTCTCCTGCGATGTAGATAACTGTTAACGCCTTTTTGTGGTTATATTCCACCATTAACGTTATACAACATCATGTGCATCAATTAACCATGTTAATTATGTGCCCAGCAAGCATGTTATCTTTACCAATGCCTAATTTCATCGTGCTTAAATGATGCGTTTCTTGGGCGGTTAAATAAATATGACTCATTTAACTTACATTAGCTGTTTAAGTTTAATTACTAATATTAACTAGCATTTACTTAGCAATAATTAGGCTGTGGGTATGTTATCTCCTTACATATACCTATTGGGTATCAATTCATATCACAGATTCTTGAATATCATTTTACATAACTTCTTAATATGATGCATTAACTTAATATGGCGTACTGCCGTTAAATTTTAAAATAAATAAATACTATGCAAAATGACAAAATAAATCAGAACACTTACCAAAAGTTGCTCCTGCTCGCGCTCTCTGTAAGATTGGGTGATTCAGATTCCTCTTGGCACAGCGACTAGAAGACGTACAACTGTCAGACAGGTTGCTCACGTCACGTCGTCCAGCTCAGTGTGAGTCTGCGCAGTCGCTCTGCCATCAGGAAGTCAGTGCTTCTAATTGACTTCACTTTTCTCCGCTGAAGTCTATGGGGTCGCTGTGTCCAGTTTTCCTGTCTATGGGCTTGTCTGACATAGCAACAGTAACTAAAGGGTCTTTGCGAACGGTCAATTAAAGGGACAGTTCACCCAAAAATGCACTCACCCTCAAGCCATCCTAGGTGTATATGACTTTCTTCTTTCAGACGAATACAATCGGAGGTGAAATATCCTGGCTCTTCCAAGCGTTATAATGATAGTGAATGGGGGCCAAAATTTTGAAGCCCGTAAAAGTGAATCCATCCATTATAAAAGTAATCCATATGACTTTGGGGGTTAATAAAGGCCTTCTATAGGTATGGCCACCCTACGACATGCGATTGCATCTTCAAAAGGATTTTCTATAGAAAAATATCCATATTTAAAGGGGTGGTATAATGCCCCCTTTTACGATATCTAAAACAAGTCTCTGATGTCCCTATGTGAAGTTTTTAGCTCAAAATACCCCAAAGATAAAGTTTTACAGCATGTTAAAATTGTCCCTTTTTGAGGGTCAGTAAAAACACGTCGTTTCGTGTGTCCCTTTAAATGCAAAAGAGCTGCTGCTCCCGGCACAGAGGGCGGAGCTTCAAGAGCGTGTGTGTGTGTGTGTGTGTGTGTGTGTGAAGCTGTTCTGTCTTTTATGTTTAAACTGGAGTCGGACAATGATGGAGAGACTCAAGCAGAAGTGACAACTTGTAGAATGCAACAGGACATTTCTGAATGGTTAGTTGATGAATTTATGTTGCTGATGTGGAGTTATTAACTATCCTCAAGTCTTTAAATAGCATATTCTGTCATGATTCGCTCTTGTGGGAACTGTTGCAAGATGCTTACAGAGTGACATGCGATTGCATTTGTATTTCGTACTGTATTGCAGGTGAAAAGAGGGATGCGATAGTTTGAGCGGACTCACAAATGTGCTCGACTACAACAACCCTTCCTCTTCTCAACATGGACTGTGTTCCCGGGGGCGGGGTTTATGTCAATTTTAGGGTTAGGACGTCACTAACCCTGGAGGAATCTCGTGCAGTCCCGACTAGACATTTGTTGTAGTCTTTAAAAACGATTTCTTTAAAAGCAAATATCTCCCTTTGCTTTGAATTTAAGAGTGTTGTAAATTTGCAGATGTTGTTTATGTTCAAACCGCAACATTACACACTAACTAAAGTTAAAATGTGAAATCATAATCAACCACCACTTTAAAACTTTATAAAATAAAATAATTCGCTTCCGACAGGCCGTAAGCATCAATGCATGGCGAAAGAGTGACCTCTGACCCGGAGCATGACGTATTGACAAACGTGGAAGCGCAGAGATTAGAGCAAAACAAAACACAGCTCATGAATTAATTCTAAAACGAGAATTTTTAAAGAGAAATGCCGGAGGAGCTTGAGTTTGTCACACAGCCCTATTTGTTTGTGAGAGTGCTTTCTAACCTCTTCGCACAATCTCTCGGCCTCCATTGTCACTGCATGCTTGCGCTCCAGTCTGTTCTGTTTATGCAGTTTAAAGTGAAGTATACTTTGGCCATATATATATATATATGTGTGTGTGTTTCACCTCATTCCATTTAGCTAAAATACTGTATTGATAAATCAGTAACCAGAAATGTGTAAATATGTGTGTATGTAGAACTTTACCACAGGTTTTAAACAGGCAGGTGTTGGCGTAAAATAATAAAAACAATACTTTCATACATACATTTTTTATTTTTTTTAATAATCATTTAAATAATTATATCAGTGTCCAGTCAGCCAAGATCTGCAAGAAAAAAAAATCCACATTTAATACTGATGTACTTTGCTTGCATGCATTATTAGTATGCATTATACAACAGTATGCTACACTGATCACATGACCTCACATTGCAGCATGTTTAATTTAGTGAGTGCAGTCCACATATCTTTTCAGAATTGAATAAAAACGTTATATTAAAATGTAAACATTATAAATGTTACATTTTTAATCCAATTTTGTGTAAAAATATCTAACATTTTGATCAAATCGTGAGTCCAAACAATATATGTATATATATATATGTATATATAAAATGATTACAGTGCATTAGTGCCCATCCACCTTTTTAGCAGCACTGGTTTTGATTTTTTTTCCCCATTCCTTTTTCCAATAGGGATTTAAAAAAAAGTCTTTGTTAAAGGGGTCATATAATGGTACATGCACTTTTACAAGTTGATTGTACTGAAATGTGTGTTGGCAGTGCTTGTACACAACCATCATAAAATGATAAAAATCCATCCAGTGTTTTTTGTTTTAATCTCCTTATATGTTTTCCCCTGCCTCAAATCAAGCCGTTCGACCGTGTGACGTCACAGGGTCGGAAGCCCCCCCCACGATTGTTGATTAACAGCAGCGTTTCAAACACAGACCCGCCCTCGCTCGTGAGCGAGCTGTCAATCATACTCCGTGCGGACCGGCGCAGTCATTGTTGATATGCTGGAGCTCTGTCTATGAGCAGAATGGCGTCTAAGCGATTGTGGTGTTCTGTTCTTGGGTGTAATGACGAACACAGTCATTTTAATGTTCCTAAATCCGAACCGCCGAAGACGCAGTGGCTGAGTTTGTTTTCGAAGGGAATAAATATTCCCCACGAGCAACGTCAATGCTCTCATGTTTGCGCGAATAATTTCTCACCAGACTGCTTTATAAAGGAGGATCAGTGTAAAGCTGGTTTTGCTAAGAAGCTGCTCATGAAAAAAGGATCGGTACCAGATATTCGTGTTCCTGCTGCACCTCCAGAAGAACTGAAGTGAGTGTAACGTTTTATTAAACTTTATATTAATATTTATATTAATCTTTGCAAATCGCTAGCTGCACGCTTCACAATGAATGCGTCTAAGGTTTACACTCAGGGTACATTACGGCATGTTTTATATGTATGACGTTCTCAATATAATTCATAATCCCACGTTTATACTGAACAACGCATTCTGGTTATTGTGTTCAAACGGTGTACGCACAGAACAGAGAGGCGGGGTGAGCAAAGCTAATTATCATTTAAAGTCATATGCACTGAAACGGCGTGCTGAAAACAGAGCTGTTTTTGACCAGGTAAAATAAGTGTTTTCTTACAATACTAATGAGAATTTTTAATTAAAGTATATTACAAACTTTTAATTTAGACCCTAAAGAATCATATTAGCTTGTACAAAAATGGCATTATATGACCCCTTTAAAGGTGCATTGCGCACGTCTCTGAGTTTTTGCAGAACTATGTCCCCTCTGGCGACAAGCGAAACTGCCTTACTGTCTTTGTCTTACGTGGAGTTGGGGTTTGGAATGAACTACAAGCCGGTGTCTTTGAATCCATCTTCTACTTTTGTCGAAAGTTAATTAAAGTTTTGTCGCTCGAGTTGTCTTCGGTGATACGGAGAATGGCGGCGAATACACAAACCTGCCAGACATAGCCAGGTGAGCGTGAACGCGCATGACGTCACGCCCAGTCAGGGATTCCGGCCCGAATCCCTCTCATATATTTTACTGTACAGGATTATAAAGGCAATCGCAGTGATCAGAGAAGGGCTCATTCAGCCCATCAGGCAATTGTTTAAGCATGTATGGGTTAGAAAAACGGGTATTTTTAACATGAAATGTTGCGCAATGCACCTTTAATAAGCGTTGAAACAAGCCAATCAGCTATGAGTTGAACCATAACATTACAAAGTATTAAAAAAATCTGACAAAAATACTTAGAGCACAATTTACAATTTTGTGATTCTCTGATAGGTGGATGGCTAATATCGTTGTTCACCACAAATCCATGTTAAACACGGTTGTTTTAAAAATAAGTTCATATAATGCAGGCTGATGGCTTCAACAGAAGGGAATATCATTCATTATCAACCTCCTAGCTCACAGTAGGTCTGTCTTTAATGGTTTAAAAGGTGTCTATAAAAATTAAATTTCCCTATGGAGTTTTCCGGAACCTGACTGTTGCACTCGGGCCAATTCAAGAGCTTTGCTTTGTGGGATATGTTGTTCTCTACAGCGTGTTTGTTTGAATTGTTCTGGGTAGTCTCAAATTTCCATACATACTGCATAGAGAATGAGAACATTCTGACCCAAGCTGCCAGTTCTCACCTGCATCTCTGTACTGCACTTTGGTCAGAAACAGGCCGTGGGCTGGGGCAGTCAGGTTATTTGGGAATGCCAATGAATCCCGAGCCTCTAGTAGCTCCTGGATCTGACTAACAGACAGTCTACCCTGACCAACAGCAACCAGCGCCCCAGTCATCCTCCGCACCTGTGAGGGGAAACATCACACACTAGTGCTGTTATATAACATCAGCCGCTTTTCACCACCAGACACGTTCTTTCAAACTAGTGAAATAAAACAGTGCAGAGTCACACATTTAACACTAGGAGGCAGATATCCGATAATGCAACATAACCATCATGTTTATAGGGAAACAAAGCCTGTACTTACTTGTCTGTATAAAAAAGACCTACTTTTAAAAGCAAGTTCCCAGAACTGAATATCTCTGAAAGAAAACAGACACAAATACAGAAATTAAAGAGGAGCTATTGTGCTTTGCATTTTTAACTTTGTTTAGTGTGCATGAAAAAGCTCTGCAAAGTTACAAAGTACTCCATATATATATCAGTAAGCACTGTTTCTGAACTGCCTATAATGACTTGGACGTAGCAAAGTCACTTGAAGGCAAGCCTGCAACCTAAGCTAAAGGAGACGAAAGGCCCTTTTTTTATTCATTCTTATGTTAATTGAGGAGAGGCTTTGCTACGCTGAATAAACGGTGAGGAAATAGCTTAATGCATCAACGGCCCATCGGCTAATCTTCAACATGTTTCCCCTTAAACATTTGTTTTGGATTTATCGATTTTTAGTTCACACCAAAAAAAATGCTATTTTACAAGAGAAGTCACGGACTTCGTGTCAGGTATGATTCATTTTACGGCACTTCTCATTCATTTCTATGGTATCCGTAAACTGTTGCACAACTCTGAACGAAATTCAGTGATGTCAAGGCTGTAATGTGATTGGTTATCAAGGCACATGTGATCCAAGTTAGCCGTTACGCGTTTTCCAATGGAGCCACAGACCCTCATATCTCCCAATAATAATTCAAATAATTTCAATTAACATTTATTTGTATAGCGCTTTTCACAATACATATCGTTTCAAATCAGCTTTACAGAAAATGCATGTCTACATTACAATTTAGAGTGATCTGTTATCAGAGGTGACATTGTCCAAGTTTTGTATTTCTGAAATGTACATATAAAAAAAACACACAGTTAGCTAACAATATATTAATTTAAACAATATATTAATTTAAGGCGGAAACAATGAGCTCATTGAAGAAATGAATACATGTTGTTGAGAAAATTACTAGGATATATAGAAAATTTAGCCTAATAAGACCATCTCTAGTTGAAGTTTTCTTACGGGAACGAACTCTTGACTAACAATATTCCTCATTTAAATAATTACCGTCCAAGGCATATTATGCAAAAAAGGGGCGGTGCCTGATTGAGTTGCTTGAGTAGTGTGCTGAAACTCAGAAACACGCTCAAAACGGTTGACCAATCACAACACATTGATCCAGCTGGCAAATCAGAGCGCATTGTGCTTTTCGTAAGGAGGAGCTTCACAGAGACCAGAACTAAACAGGGCTGTGTTTCTCAAAAGCATCGTAAGAGCATCGTAAGTAGATCGTAGAACCGTTACCACCAATGGTAAACGTTTACATTTAATATAACGTTTTTAGTCTCTACGATCTACTTGAGCTTACGATGCTTTTTGAAAACAGAAGCATCGTAAGCTCAAGGCAGACTGAAGAGAGGTGCTGGAACAATATAAAAAGATGTGTATATCTTTAAGCTTTTTTAAACCACTTTACATATTAGCTCCAATGTTGAAGATGCCACCACAACATGAACACATTTCCATGTGGGCAGTCAATGATCAACAGTTTCATGGGTGACGACTGAAGATGTGACCTCTTTTGTGTTGTCTCCCTCACTCACTCAGCATATTAATTCTGTCTAGTTGTTACAGTGTTTCTCCCATTAAAACTAAATGTGACAGCTATTTTGCCAAGTTGCCTGCATCAAATAAACAACTGGAGATGCAGCAGGAGCACTGGAGCGGTCAGGCTAGATAACATCTCAAGCAGAGCAGAAAATATTTACTGCTGGAGAGGTTAAATGGGTCATACTGGCTTTTTTAACAGGAAAAAAAAATGATGGCAGAAAATTCATTATGAGATTTCTTTGGAATGACTTCATAGAAGCGCTGAATGAGATCGTCTGGCTCTCATTTACAGTAATCATGGCTTTGAATGAACAAACAGGCAGTGTGCGTTACATGAACAGAGATAAGCATACAACACCAATGCAATGAAAACCTCAAAGGACGAACATGTGAGTCTAATATAAGCATGCGTTTCCAGAACAAGAACTGTGCTCAATAGAATAATAGCTTACTGTAATAATAATAGAATAAACTGCTTACTATACTGCACTAAATTTAAAAATTAAAAATATGCATGTGAAACAGTATCCAATTTCAAACATTTCATTATTTTTTTTAAGAATGTCCATGGTTCCATATCTAGAAATCACACTTTTAAAATTTGCAGATATTTCCAGATTTTTCGAGATTTAAAAAAGATCAAAGTGCAGATAAATGGAGTTACTGTTATTCTCATTTCCTGTTCGAAGCTGTGTAGGTTTGTAACATATTTGCATAATGCCAATCTATGCTCTTCATCGGCCGCCGTGGACAAAGTCTACTTTGACCCTCAAACACTGTAGTTGCATCTGAGACTAGAAGAATTTGATTAGTGTTGTTCATGTCGAGAAGACGATGATTTCTGCACTGCAAATCCACTTTACTGCACTTCCAAAGGAATGAGGACTCAGGCTCGAATTGATACAGTAAAACCAGCTCCATTACAACCATTTCTGTGTATACAAGTGCAGAGGAAGCTGAAATTCAGATTTGATAATGGCCATTGGGTTTGCAACATGTGCTGAAAGCAGTCGACCAATCACAACAGACTGGGCCATCTGACCAATCAGAGCAGAGTAGACCAATCTCAACAGACTGGGCCATCTGACCAATCAGAGCAGAGTAGACCAATCACAACAGACTGGGTCATCTGACCAATCAGAGCAGAGTAGACCAATCACAAAAGACTGGGCCATTTCACCAATCAGAGCAGAGTAGACCAATCTCAACAGACTGGGCCATCTGACCAATCAGAGCAGAGTAGACCAATCACAACAGACTGGGCCATTTCACCAATCAGAGCAGAGTAGACCAATCACAACAGACTGGGCCATCTGACCAATCAGAGCAGAGTAGACCAATCACAAAAGACTGGGCCATTTCACCAATCAGAGCAGAGTAGACCAATCACAACAGACTGGGCCATCTGACCAATCAGAGCAGAGTAGACCAATCACAAGGAGGGGTTTAGGCATAGACAGGAAAAATGGACACAGCGACCCCATAGACTTCAGCGGAGAAAAGTGAAGTCAATTAGAAGCACTGACTTCCTGATGGCAGAGCGACTGCGCAGACTCACACTGAGCTGGACGACGTAGATGTGACGTGAGCAACCTGTCTGACAGTTGTACGTCTTCTAGTAGCTGTGCCAAGAGGAATCTGAATCATTCCCTTCCGAATCTTGCAGAGCCGGAGATCGTGAGTATTAGCAGTCCATGAGCTCGCAGCAGGAGCAACTTTATGACTCTCTATGGGCTTCTCCCTTGACTTTATGCCTCCACACCCCCCCGATTGCCCATGAACTTCTCCTCCTGTCTATACGGTAATTTCTCTACTGTGCGTCAGAGAGTCCAGAGTGTTATGACCAGAGGTGCCAAGTAACGAAGTACAAATATGACGATGACAACTGTCAGACAGGTTGCTCACGTCACATCTACGTCGTCCAGCTCAGTGTGAGTCTGCGCAGTCGCTCTGCCATCAGGAAGTCAGTGCTTCTAATTGACTTCACTTTTCTCCGCTGAAGTCTATGGGGTCGCTGTGTCCAGTTTTACTGTCTATGCCTAAACCCCTCCTTGTGATTGGTCTACTCTGCTCTGATTGGTCAGATGACCCAGTCTGTTGTGATTGGTCTACTCTGCTCTGATTGGTCAGATGGCCCAGTCTATTGTGATTGGTCTACTCTGCTCTGATTGGTCAAATGGCCCAGTCTGTTATGATTGGTCTACTCTGCTCTGATTGGTCAGATGGCCCAGTCTGTTGTGATTGGTCTACTCTGCTCGTCGATGATGAGACTTCAAGAGATTTCCACAACGCACGCGCGAGAACTGAACTGAAGTAGTTGAAGGAGATCGCAATTCTCGTGCATGCGTCGTGGAAATCTCTTGAAGTCTCGTTTCAGGCCTACAAGGAAGAAAAGGAATAGTCGAATAAAGTCGTTATTTTTGTTTGTTTTTTCGCACAAAAAGTATTCTCGTCGCTTGATAAACTTATAGTTGAGCCACTGTTACGACATGGAATATTTAAACATTTTCTTCATTGACTTTCTGGGCCGTCCGGTGTCATTCCCTTAGGGAGCCTATGGAGGAGTGATAAACCTCTCAGATTTAATCATAAATATCTTCATTTGTGTTCCGAAGACGAACGAAGGTCTTACGGGGTTGGTACAGCATGGGGGTGAGTAATTAATGACTTAATTTTCATTTTTGGGTGAACTAACCCTTTAAATGGCCCATGTGAACTAGCCAGACCTTGACCCCTTGATTTTATTGAACATTTAAACCTATCTTGTTTTACAAACAATAAACATTTAGGTTACCTTATTAGCTTATGGTCTTTGCCTCATATTCAATCTGCACAATGAATCTACTTTCAATCTCTATGAGATTCTTTTAATACCATTGTATGAATATGGCCCTATTGTAGAAATAACTTCTGATCTCATTAACTTAGTGATTGTACAAACACTTCACAACCAACTCTGTGTTATTTTCAATAAAAAACCTGCACATCTAAGCTTATTTGCTATTCATTTAGTAATTAATTCATCTTTGTATGACATAACAGATGTATCTGACGACCACATGGGGTAATATTCATGGTGCTCCTCCTGGGTGAAGTCCTCGATCTCAATTAATTATGATACAGATGGATATGGCATTAAATTAACTACTCAACTTCTGTAGTATAAAACCTTGTTTGGGTATTGGATATCTTGTTGTTTGAATCCAAGTCAATAATAACTGTATAGTTCAACTGCATCACTTTAAAGTTACCGTGTCTTCATTTAAAACATACAGGGTTTAATTTAGGCTCCAGCTGTCGGGAGAATGACCTGATTCTGAATGTTTCTTGAGTTGTGATCAAACTGAAATATTAATAGACATTATCTCTCTCACACACAAACACAGAGAGAAATGAGGAGGCTTTCATAAGCGCTTAATACAACTTTTAAAGAGAAAGTTCATTGAAAAGTCAAACTTATGTCATCATTAACATTATTTATTCTGTTTTAGCAAACTCATATTATTTAGGACCAAAAAGAGAATATTTTAAACATGTTAACATAATTTCATGATCAAAACAACACTTTTTTCACATAATGTACATTATTGCAGTACCTCTCTTCCTAGGCTGTCTGAAATGCTCTGGTTAGGTTTCAGTTTCTACAAATCCCCTACTTTCGAGAAGCCCAGAGTGCTCTGATTGGCCAGCTGACCCAGTGCATTGTGATTGGCCAAACACCTCAAGAGTGTGCCGGAAATGTAATAGCCCTTTCCATAATCGTGAGCTTCAGCTTCACATTGTGACAGACGTTTGTGAAGTAATATATAGACTTTGATCAAGGCATTTTAGGCAGGTCAGGATCAGTGTTCTCTGTTAGACTTCGTAACTTTGCAGATTTTATACATGCACAAACACTAATGGAAAAGGAAAACGTTCAACGTTCACACTGCTGTTAACGACAGATGGCATACGAAGACAAAGTTTTCTGTCCTTTTTTGAGGAACTGGTCCACCTTTCAAGAGAAAAAAAAACGTATGTGTGAATTTCTTGGGCTGTGAAGCAAAATGCCTTGATCTGGTTTTGATGGAGCAATTCAGTTACATAGTGACATACTATGATAGCCTAGAAATCCAGACGCACCCTAGCGGCAGCAAAAATGATTTTGCAGCAAAGTGTGGTCTAGCAACTCTCCATAGACTTTTGAGCTGGAAAAAACAAAAACTGGCCAGGCCAATCACATCGTGTATAGAGTCGGCGGGCGGGCTTAACATAATGACGACAGAGTTGTGACGGTTCTGCGCTGTGATTTCCATAGGTGATTTCCCTGCTACTTGAAAACAAAGGAGATCCAGCTGGCGAACAGCGGTCTTTCGAATCGGCTTTGGCCGTGACTCTGGATGATTTGGTGTTAAGAGAACGTCACTTAAGTCATCCTTAAAAAAGGAAGATGTGTTCGGAGTTTTGACGACCGGATACGGCAAAAGTTTAATATATCAACTAGCTCCGCTGGTGGGAAAACGCACGGGACTCACTCATCCACAGCCGTTCGTTGCTCTGGTTGGTTAGCGCTGTCCTATTGCGTGCAGAGGGATATTGAAAGACAACAGTTTATCCCGCCCCTCGGATTGAGGCATGCCAATAGAGCGCCGAAGTGATGACGTCACTTTGTAGGACAACTCGGAAGCTAGCGGCGCATGGATTCCCTCGATCGAAAAGCTATGCATTTTCCCCATAGACTTTTGGAAAATCGCAAAAAATAAGATCTGTGTTTAACAAAGAGTTGTGACCCTTACACGTTTTGTCTATCAAGATAATCTTTACAAGTTAATCCAAAATGTATACATTTTGAAGCCTATATAAAGTTTAAAAAAACCACACGCAGGTTATAACTGTGTGTTCTATGTCATAGATCAAAACGTGAAAATATTTAGAGGCTTTGTTCACCACAGACCTTATTTCAGGCGATTTAGCAAAAACCCATTCAAAAATCCCATAGACTTTAGAGCGAGGGAACCGAGAGTGCTAAAATGCTAACTCACTTCCGCGTTTTAGCCTACAGAGTGACGTCGTAACTTCGGCACTCTATTGTGAGTTCCCAGACCTAACATCTTGATGTAGGTCTGGCTTGCCAGGCTAATACTATGAGTGAGCGTGTGTAGATGATAAAAGCGGCTGATGATCCCCTGCAGATCTTGATATTAGTGTGAAACAGAGCAGATGGTGTGTGTGTGTGTGTATGTCCTGACTGCTCTCTACTAGCTGAGAGCTGCACGTGAGAAACACAAAATGACCCGCTGAAGGGATCCCAGTGTGAGCTGGTTTTAAACATATGCCCCTCAATGCAAGTTTAATAACGTAACGAGGGATTTATAAGCTATTTTTTATTGACTGTGCCATTTTGTACAACAACAACAAAAAACTGTGATAAACAGTGCACATTTTATATATATAAAATAATGTAAAATTGACAAAATTATCCACAAATAACGCTTTTTTCACTCAAAAACTGAGGTACGTAAGCTCGGATAAATAAGGCATATGATCGATCAGTTCAAAAAATAAATACAAAACCTGTCCTAATTGACCGTTCGCAAAAGACCCGCCCCCCTTAGTTACTGTCGCTATGTCTGACAAGTATCGCTGCTCTCTCACACACACACACACCATGTTCTCACGCAGTGAAAAATACATCACGGACTGACAACACGCTGACAGACAGGACAGACCAGGTTACTTTTGATATTAAACATATTAAACAAAGTCTAACCTTTCCAATTTGGTCTTTTTTTTTTTAAAGAAATTTAAACAATAAATACCGTTTTGTGGCTCTTTAATGTGTTGTGACAGATCGCTGTAGAGCATCAGTTAAAGCTGCTCGTGATCCGATCATCTCTTCCTTCTAGTTCATTTATTTAGCATCAAATAAACATGAATGAACATAAGAAGGAATGTTGTTTTAACCGCAGAAAGGCATCAGTACACTCAGTTTTTCAAGTTCAAATCCTCCCATGTTAATCTACTAACTCTCCTGACTGCTTTGTGGGACAAAATGGCGGATGGCGAAGTATGATTGGTCAGATCACCTGTCAATCAAGCTCCCTGCGAAGGGTCAATTGAAAGAAAACAAGCTGACAAAAAGATTGAATCCACTGATCTACATAATGACGTCATTCTATATAGATCAGTGATTGAATCCAATATTTGGCGATGATATTGCTAACGAGAGAGTTATAAGCAAGTGGATGGATGGATGGATGGGTGGGTTTATGGATGGATGGATGGGTGGGTGGATGGATGGATGGATGGGTGGATGGATGGATGGGTGGGTGGGTTTATGGATGGATGGGTGGGTTTATGGATGGATGGATGGATGGGTGGGTGGATGGATGGGTGGGTGGATGGATGGATGGATGGATGGGTGGATGGATGGATGGATGGGTGGGTTTATGGATGGATGGGTGGGTGGGTGGGTTTATGGATGGATGGATGGGTGGGTGGATGGATGGATGGATGGATGGGTGGGTGGATGGATGGGTGGATGGATGGATGGATGGATGGATGGGTGGGTGGATGGATGGGTGGATGGATGGATGGATGGATGGGTGGGTGGATGGATGGATGGATGGATGGATGGGTGGGTGGATGGGTGGATGGATGGATGGATGGATGGATGGATGGATGGGTGGGTGGGTGGATGGGTGGATGGATGGATGGATGGGTGGGATTATGGATGGATGGATGGGTGGGATTATGGATGGATGGATGGATGGGTGGGATTATGGATGGATGGATGGGTGGGATTACGGATGGATGGATGGATGGATGGATGGGTGGGTGGGTGGATGGATGGGTGGGTGGATGGATGGGTGGGTGGATGGATGGGTGGGTGGATGGATGGATGGATGGGTGGGATTACGGATGGATGGATGGATGGATGGATGGGTGGGTGGGTGGATGGATGGGTGGGATTATGGATGGATGGATGGGTGGGATTATGGATGGATGGATGGGTGGGTGGGTGGATGGATGGGTGGATGGATGGATGGATGGGTGGGATTATGGATGGATGGATGGGTGGATGGATGGATGGATGGGTGGGATTATGGATGGATGGATGGGTGGGTGGGTGGATGGATGGGTGGATGGATGGATGGATGGGTGGGATTATGGATGGATGGATGGGTGGGTGGGTGGATGGGTGGGTAGTTGTGGCCTAATGGTTAGAGTCGGACTAGTAGGAAATGTAGGTGGGGGAGAGAATGAACAGCGCTCTCTTTCACTCCCATTACCCACAACTGAGGAGCAAGGCACATAATCAAATACTGAATGCCTCTTTTGGTATTTGCCCAAAATAGTTTTGTTACTAAAATGTTTTCTTCAGTACACTGAACTGAGCTGAAGGAGTATGGAAAGCATAGTATAAAAATGGCCATTCTTCAGTGTATCAGTGTCTGTCCCTCAGCTCATTACAGCAAGAGTAAGCAGCCAAGCCGCTTTTGTCAGCATCGTGCTTTAGTCCAACATCTGTTGCCTAGCAACAGTCTCAGCGCACATGCCTAACTCAAGAGCCGACTGATGAAAGAACAGCCTCAAAGACTGGCCATCCTCTGTTGTATAAAGCAGTTTTGCCTTTCATATTGTGTGTTAAGCATTTCTGAAATCTCTACATGATATTAAACAATGTAAACATTGCTTTAGCTTGGAGCCGATAATGACTAGTGGTTGAAGAACATGTTACTGACCATAATTATTGATGCACAAATTTACTAGGTCCAGGAGGGTTTATAGCTGTAGAATGAATTTGCATTAGCTAGTATTGACAGCATGTTGTAATTTCTGATCCACTATTCATGGATTAGATGACCTTTGGCCTTGATGTTCAGCCATATTATCTTTCTAGGAAATCAGAAGCTATTTATATGATTCTGAGCCAAATGACACATCTGCACATTTAATCCCTCTACACATACTGTTGAGAAGTGGCTCTTAAAATAAAACGGCAAGATTTCAACTGCATTTCCCAAATGACAGAATTAAATCTGGCAAATTGAGAAGAAAGCTGCACTTAAAGGCACAGTATGTAATTTTTGGTGTAGCTTGATAACGCTGTGAAGGAGCGTGGAATGATGGGAGTTGTCGTATTTATGTATAACACATTTATGTATAACACATACAGTATTTAATTCCACTTCCATAGACTTGTTAAACAGTGTTAAGAAATGCCACACTGATATTGATCCTCATTTTATTTCTCTTTTTCCATGAGACTCACTGTGTTGGCATGGTTTCTACGGCAGTAAAAGCGGAAACCGAGGATAAAGCGGACATGACTTCATTGACAGATGACGCAATGAGGGACGTCACACTGGTTAAAACTGCGAATTTCTCTGGGTATTGTTGGAAACATTTGGGATAATGCAAGTACACAAGTACATCAAACATATAACACTAGCGTTTTGTTTTGGATATTTTAATGCAAAAATCTTGCACATTCTTCCCGGTGCAACTAAATTTTGTTAGAGGTCACACTGGTGCCTTCTGTTCCTTATGAAAAACATGTCAAATGAAACGAAAGTCATGTAATATTAGCCTAGAAATCTAGACGCACCCTAGCGGCAGCAAAAATGATTTTGCAGCAAAGTGTGGTCTAGCAACTCTCCATAGACTTTTGAGCTGGAAAAAACAAAAACTGGCCAGGCCAATCACATCGTGTATAGAGTCGGCGGGCGGGCTTAACATAATGACGGCAGAGTTGTGACGGTTCTGCGCTGTGATTTCCATAGGTGATTTCCCTGCTACTTGAAAACAAAGGAGATGCAGCTGGCGAACAGCGGTCTTTCGAATCGGCTTTGGCCGTGACTCTGGATGATTTGGTGTTAAGAGAACGTCACTTAAGTCATCCTTAAAAAAGGAAGATGTGTTCGGAGTTTTGACGACCGGATACGGCAAAAGTTTAATATATCAACTAGGGGTGGTGATGGCGCAGTGGATAAGACACATGCCTTTGGTGTGAGAGACCCGGGTTCGAATCCACTGTGAGACACCAATGTGTCCCTGAGCAAGACACTTAACCCCTAGTTGCTCCAGAGGCGTGCGACCTCTGACATATATAGCAATTGTAAGTCGCTTTGGATAAAAGCGTCAGCTAAATGAATAAATGTAAATGTAAATGTAGCTCCGCTGGTGGGGAAACGCACGGGACTCACTCATCCACAGCCGTTCGTTGCTCTGGTTGGTTAGCGCTGTCCAGACAACAGTTTATCCCGCCCCTCGGATTGAGGCATGCCAATTGTGAGTTCCCAGACCTAACATCTTGATGTAGGTCTGGCTTGCCAGGCTAGTGTAATATATATATTTTGGTAAATAGAGTAAAATAAATATGATTAAAAAGGCAAGACTGTCAGTGAATAGTATCATAGTTTCAGAAGACTATAAGAGATGTTGTGCACAAGATATTTGGGCATTTTATTAAGGTGCCTTTTTTCAGCAGCATTGCATGGAAAATAGCAGCGTGAACAGTTTGCTAAACTTCTCATTTTGTGTTCCATGCAACAAAGTCTTTCAGTTTGGAAAGACTTATTGTTTTATTTATTGTTATTGAAAATCATGTCAACCAATTTTGTTGGTATCATCACGACACTAATTAAACCAAGCTTCCTCCGATCTTTGGTGCTGTAGCTTTGTACCTGGACAGAAGAGAGTCGTACCTGTGAAAGTGTCTCTGACTGAATGAGACCCCAGGCTCCAGCCGGGCCGACTCTAGGGACTTCACTGGGTTCTTAAAGGGCGTCTCTGAGTTCAAGGCCCGGAAGGTGCTGAAGTCATGGGTTCCTATCAGCAGTGCAATAGCCTCTTGCATTGCATTGATATTTAGCCTTCTGTGGGGAGAATAAAGTAATGGACAGCATCAAACTCTGGTGACAGCGATCAACAGTATTTTAATACGGCATTTAATTACTTTAGGATATAATATAGTAAAACAGTAATATTATTTAAATTAAGTTTACTATTACTGTTTTCTATTTTGATATATTTTAAAAGGTATCGGCGCGGACGTGTTTCCTAGCGACACTCAATGGTCAGCGAGGCGCGGACGTGTTTCCTAGCGACACTCAATGGTCAGCGCAGCGCGGACGTGTTTCCTAGCGACACTCAATGGTCAGCGAGGCGCGGACGTGTTTCCTAGCGACACTCAATGGTCAGCGCGGCGCGGACGTGTTTCCTAGCGACACTCAATGGTCAGCGCGGCGCGGACGTGTTTCCTAGCGACACTCAATGGTCAGCGCGGCGCGGACGTGTTTCCTAGCGACACTCAATGGTCAGCGCGGCGCGGACGTGTTTCCTAGCGACACTCAATGGTCAGCGCGGCGCGGACGTGTTTCCTAGCGACACTCAATGGTCAGCGCGGCGCGGACGTGTTTCCTAGCGACACTCAATGGTCAGCGAGGCGCGGACGTGTTTCCTAGGGACACTCAATGGTCAGCGAGGCGCGGACGTGTTTCCTAGCGACACTCAATGGTCAGCGCGGCGCGGACGTGTTTCCTAGCGACACTCAATGGTCAGCGCGGCGCGGACGTGTTTCCTAGCGACACTCAATGGTCAGCACGGCGCGGACGTGTTTCCTAGCGACACTCAATGGTCAGCGCGGCGCGGACGTGTTTCCTAGCGACACTCAATGGTCAGCGCGGCGCGGACGTGTTTCCTAGCGACACTCAATGGTCAGCGCGGCGCGGACCAATTTAAACAGCGCAGCGCAAACCATACATAGCCTACATGCAAATAAATGTACAATAAAGAAACCCCTCCTTCCTTACAAAAAATTGGTTCTCTGCTGGAGTTTAGGAGTTTTAATAATGGAGAATTCGCGCCTCGCTGACCATTGAGTGTCCCTAGGAAACACGTCCGCGCCTCGCTGACCATTGAGTGTCGCTAGGAAACACGTCCGCGCCGCGCTGACCATTGAGTGTCGCTAGGAAACACGTCCGCGCCGCGCTGACCATTGAGTGTCGCTAGGAAACACGTCCGCGCCTCGCTGACCATTGAGTGTCCCTAGGAAACACGTCCGCGCCTCGCTGACCATTGAGTGTCGCTAGGAAACACGTCCGCGCCGCGCTGACCATTGAGTGTCGCTAGGAAACACGTCCGCGCCGCGCTGACCATTGAGTGTCGCTAGGAAACACGTCCGCGCCGCGCTGACCATTGAGTGTCCCTAGGAAACACGTCCGCGCCGCGCTGACCATTGAGTGTCGCTAGGAAACACGTCCGCGCCGCGCTGACCATTGAGTGTCCCTAGGAAACACGTCCGCGCCTCGCTGACCATTGAGTGTCGCTAGGAAACACGTCCGCGCCGCGCTGACCATTGAGTGTCGCTAGGAAACACGTCCGCGCCGCACTGACCATTGAGTGTCGCTAGGAAACACGTCCGCGCTGCGCTGACGCATCGGCCGCGCGGCTCGGACCATTGAACCGCGCAGATGACATGTCAGCGCGACGCGAGCTCTGTAACCCCCCGCTGTCTCGTCCGACTTTTGGTTTGTTTGGCTTCCCATAATATGCTGATTTTCTGCTCAAGGAACATTTCTTATTATTATCAATGTTGAAAACAGTTCTGCAACTTCATATTTTTCTCGCTGGAAGTAGTAGGTCATCCGGTTTCTCTATGCCTGCTCTTTTATGAAGTACTGTGAATTCGGACATACTTCTTTTGTCACATGCTGTATAATACCTACTGTATAATAGGGAAGTTTGCGATTTTGGATGCAGCCAACCATTTGCTTAATTCCTGGATAAATCAGCCATTTGAACGAATCGAATGAATGAATGAGTCAATAACTTACTCATTTAGACATTTACCGCCACCTACAGTGTTGGTATCTTTTTTAGCGTATCATTTCATTAAAAAAATAATTTTATATTTTGGTGATAATAATGACTTAAAATTATTTTTGAGGGGTAATTTATCAGCCAAACTTTGCCTCCGCGAAGTGGATTAAAATCGTGCAATGCACAGCTAGCCGTGGATTATCACGCTTATACCATGGTCATGACCAAAAGGGTCAAACTGATGGTTATTTTCATCAGTTACAGCTTGTAGATCTAGCATTCTGCCCACGTTGAATCAGACACAGAGATAAAGTAGTGAGTAAGATTACATTTATTTTAATTAATGAATTGTAGCATTTATTTTATTATTGAGAGAGAAAGAGAGAGAGGGGGGGGGGGGGGGGGGGGGGTGTATCTGCGTAATACCACTTAACAGCCCTATATATATATATATATCAATAATCATAATTAATATATATATATATATATATATATATATATATATGAATAATTTTTCATTGCATGCTTTAAATTATTAAAATTGATTAATGATTAATTCTAACTTAAGACACACAGGTCAAGGAACATTGAGATGAGCACAACCTCGACAAACATCCATTTTTAAAGGGCTTAATCCAGTTTATGTGTGGGGAATAGCAGTTCTTATGAATGAGATGGAAAGCCAGATGGAATGTGTGTGTTCATGGACCAGACATAAGACGACAGTGGGTGTTGTTCTGCGTCACTACGAGCCTGAAGCTTATCTTGGCCTACTTTCTCACTAAAAATGACGACAGTGGAAAAAATAGCATTAATGTTCACTCGTCACCTTGGAGACGAGCCTCTCGCTCCATCGTGGGCTTCAAAAAGACATCCGAGGCATGCACTGCCGAAACAATGCATCCTTTCCTCATCTGCGTTCTTTGGTTTCAATGTTGCCCTAGATAATCATTTGCTTGCCCTTGTGATGGGTCTTGTTTGTGAGTGTGTATAATTCATGTGCAGCTTTTTCCAGTGCTTGTTCCTATTCCTCTCTGAGAGGATTTGGATTCTGTGACACAGGCGTAGTGATGCGGTTTTAGACAGAAGCCGGAAGAGCGGGGGTGGCACTCACGTGTCTCGTAATGCCCAGCATAGATCCCTCTCCGTTACTGGCATTTCTGTGTGATGTCTGAGACCTGAAGCAAAGCGGTACACATATGTCCGTGATATGGCCTGATAGCGTGCGTGGAAGTCACTGTGGACACGGTAAGCCCTGCTGATTCTGGGGGGAAAAGACAGAAAAGCAGACACTGATTCAAATCTGGTAATGCACATGCTCATGTGTTTGTTTTGCAAACTCCCCCGCCAATTTCCACTAAAAAAGGTTCAAGTTAGTCCAGAGAAATCAAGACACTGGAGGAAATATAATAACACAATATCATAAATGCATCTTGATGTAACAACAATCAAATCTGGTTGAACGAAGTGATGCGCGACACGGAAATATGTTCCTTTATCTAATCAAAACTACATATTCAAGTAAAGTAAAAGTTGCTGTACTGCTGAAATCATTTATTGGTCTTTGCCAAAAACATTTTTTTTTTTTTTTTTTTTTACTTTTGACTCAATGCATCAAAGACAACATTTGAAGGCCTCAATATATTTCACCCACTTCTGCTACAATGTTAAAATAGCTGCTTTTTTTTCTTTTAACTAGGAGTGAAATTATGTTAAAAGGATTTATAAAATAATGATATTAATAATTAAAATAATTCATTTCCATAAACCCAAAAAATATTTTTTAATTATGTTATACTCACAAATAACAGTTTTAAAAGTCTCTTCTGCTCACCAAGGCAGCATTTATTTAATCAAATCATTTTTTTTTTCATAATTTGTTGTAAGATTAACAAAACAGAAATGCATACTTTTATTAAGCAAGGATGCATTACATTGATCAAAAGTGACAGTGAAGACATTTATATTGATACAAAAGTAAATAAATGTAATAAATGCAAATAAATGCTGTTCATTTGAACTTTCTATTCATCAAAGGTACTGAGACTATATTTTTTTTTCTTTCTTTTTTTCTGTATATATATTTTTCATAAAAATTTAATTACTTTACATAATTAATAATGTCCATCATCCAGGTCTAGAAATCCTGATTAAAATTCACTCATACAGTGTGGTTGTCCGAGCTCATGCAAATGCTGGTTCTTAAATAAAATGTTAAAAGGACAAATTAATTTTTTTTTTTTTTTTTTAATCCTTATTTTAAAGGATTTTAAGCCATTCTGCAGCCCTTAGTTGGTCCCGGCCCCCTTCATTGAGAACCACTGCCATAGACATACACTGAAGAAAGAACCAAACCATTTCTAGAAACCTGATTATCACTGCAATGCACTAAAAACCTCGCAGAACACCTTCAGAAACCACACAACCGGGAACCACCCATAGCAACAACCTAGTAGGAGGACAGCGAGTTTTCACAGCCAAACACCTCACATTTTATTCAGAACACGTTAAAATCGAGTCATTTTTACATTATGAAATACTACATACATATATATAGTAATTAGTTGAATAGCAGTGAAGTTTACAACAGTATTTACATAAGGTTTTTGCGACGCTAGATATGCTGCTCCAAACACTGTCACCTGCTGTGATGGTGCTCTTCATCTGACTAAGTGCGCTTATGGATTAAACTGGTGGTCTTGAAACCACTTGAGTTCTATGTTGACTCACAAAAAGCTTCAACTCTTCATTAAACATTCATGCAATACAGTCCCATGAGGCCTTTTGAGAGGACCAGTCTATCACCGTCAGACGCTCCCTAAAGCACATGACAGAGGGCTTCATTACTATTCATGAGAGGACAGTATGGATATTCTGTGAATATACTCCTGAGTTTAATGGTAAAGGACAAATCGACAAAAAAAATCAAGTTCAAAAGTCACGGATCCTGTGTTGACATCAACACACTTACTGTGATGAGGTCATATGAGTCAAATCAAGAGGGTTTATGTTACGTTATGTTAACAGAAAGGGGACATTTACAAAGAACCGTCCACAGATGAAAAAGATAAACTGCTAATGTTCTATATAACATAATTATACTAAGGATGCCCCAAAATATAACTATCTGTAAATACTAAAAGAAAGAAACATTTTTTATCTGCATTTATGAACAAAACTTACATCAGTATCAAAAGGTGTGATATTTATAAGGTGATATTTCCTACAACGGAATTGATTTTCAGATGCATATTTTACCTTTGTGAGAGCATGTTTTTAAAAAGAAATAATTTAATTAACTGTGGCATTTTTGTGAAATTATGTGCTTTAAATCATTTCAGGCATCAAAGCAACTTAAACTAGAGTAAGTAAGATAAACTTAAACTGTTTACAGTTTTTGAAACACATAAAATATATAATAAATTGTCAAAATACACTACCGTTCAGAAGTTTCAGTATTTTTTTGAAAGAAAGAAAGTAATTAAGAAATTATTACTTTTGTCAGCAAGGACACATTCATTTGATCAAAAGTGACAGTAAATACATTTATAACGTTCCAAAAGCTTTTTATTTCAAATAAATGCCGTTCTTTTGAACTTTCTATTCATCAAAGAATCGTGAGAAAAAAATTACATCACGGTTTCCACAAAAATATGAAGCAGCACAGCTGTTTTTAACACTGATAATAATCAGAAACATTTCTTGAGCATCAGATCAGCATATTAGAGTGATTTCTGAAGGATCATGTGACACTGAAGACTGGAGTAATGATGCTGAAAATTCAGCTTTGATCACAGGAATAATTTACATTTTAAAATACTGTATATTCAAATAGAAAGCAGTTCTTTTAAATTGCAATATTGTTTCAAAATATTACTTTTAAACTGTATCTGGATCAAATAAATGACGCTGAGAAGAGACTTCTTCAAACAATGATCTTTTAAAAAATCATCTCCTTCAGTTATGCTATTTGCATTAGTGTGAGGAGACCGTCTTCAGTGGCCAGCGAGTTCTGATCACAGTGAAGCCGAGAGAAACGAGCGCATCTGCCGGCAGCATCTCCAGATAAAAGCACCATTAGACTCTGACAGTCGCTGGGGCATTTCAGGGGCAATTTCCACCAGTTTGCTCCTCCACTCACAACACCAAATAAAGAAGATGACATGCTCAGGCTCCCAGAGGAGTCTGTCAGTGGGTATTTAATGATTTACCAGCAGTCGCTAATCGCTGCTAACAGGAACATGGAATAAAACACAAACAGACCAGACATGAGCACTGTGTGCCCTCAGTTTTAAAGAGTTTTTGTGACATAAGGCAAATGTAAAATGAAAATGGCAGTGAAACAGTTACTAAATTCCTGTAGCATTTCAAGAGAAGCCCAGGCGTCTGTGCACGATGAGCATTAGTGACATCGATTCTTGATGTGAATTGTGAATGGTTCCTGTGACCTCAATCAGACCTGAGGTTCCCCAACCCACAACCACTAAAATATTCATCACTGCTCGTCCCACCAGCCAACTACACAAACTTATACAATTTGGATTGAAATAACAAACAAAGAAAAAATATGCATTTAAAGGGAAATGAAAATTCTGTCATCATTTACTCACCAAACCGGTAAGACTTTCGTTCATCTTTGAAATACAAAGATCTTTTAAATGAAATCTGAGAGATTTCTGTCCCGCCATTGACAGTCTACGCAACTACCACTTTGACGTTTCATACTACCGTACTTTCTTATCAGCACACAATGATTTTCTTTTGAAGGATTCACTTGGTCGCTAACAGCAAAACACCACACCAGCACACTAAAGAAGATGCGGCAAGGTGACTTTGTAAAAGCAATTTACAGAGCATTTAATACAAGGAAGGTCTGCCTAGAGCAACATGGGTTTAAATCTCTTGCACAACAGGTCCTAGTAATTCCCATGAATCCCCCCTTCAGGGGTTTGACTCTCCAGATAACTGGCCCTGATCTTTCACAACTAAGTAACCTCCAAAGACTGCAGCAGATCTGAATTAGCCATGTTTGAACCTCTCTGACACGGACACTACACAGTGTGTGACATTGTTTGACTTTAAAAAGAAAAACTTTGAGTTAATGCTATATGAGGGTCATGTTTTCATTTCATTTGCCCTGATAATATGTGTCTCCAGGTCAGAAATCATTCTAATATGCTGATTTGATGCTCAAGAAATATTTCTTATTGGTATTAATATTTTTTTTTTTTAAGTTGTGCTGCTTAATATTTTAGTTGAAACTGTGATATTTTTCCCCCCAGGATTTTATGACCAATAGAATGTTAAAAAGAACAGCATTTATTTGAAACATGATTGTGTTGTAACAATGTAAAAGATTTTAATGTCAGTTTTGATCAATTTAATGAATTCTTGTTTCATAAAAGTAATAGTAATTTCACAAGGGATCACAATTGCGAGAAAAAAGTCAGAAAAGTGTGAGTTTTTGTCTCTGACTTTATAATTTGCAAGTGCGAGTTTATATCCTGCAATGCTGAGAAAAAGTCAGAATTGTGAGATAAAAAGTCAGTTACCTTAATATTTTAATAAGTGGTGGAAACAAGCCTCCATAAAATACATACAGCTTTTTAACTCCCTTAAAAGCCTCCCACCTTATAGGTTCTGCTTTCAAGTGGAAGTTTAAGGCCTCCACCAGGGTTTGCTCCAGCAGTGGGGGTTTGTCTAATCTCCGCTGGATATCCACATGTGCAGAGTTACACAAGGCATGCACACCACTGTCTGTTCTACTGGAGATGGACACCGACACCTCATTGACCGGCTTTAGTTTTCGCACTGCACTCTACACGGAAACAAACAAACAGCAGCAATGAAATGAATGGTATCCAGACACGTAGGGCCAGACTTACTAAACAGATCAAATTAGCGTGAGAGTGCAATTCCAAAAAGTGGAAAAGTGGAAAGTCCTGGCTCTGATCTACTGACGACACGCAAATTAAACAGTATTTTAAATACGGCTAGTTTTAGTATGAAAGTTAAAAGTTGGTTCTTAGATAGGTTGTTTTAGTGATGAATTTGTATTAGTATATGGTGTGTATGTGTTTAACTGTGATTGTAAATTTTGTAAATGTGAAACGTATTGTTATTTTGTATTTATGATACTATACAATACCAATGTACCTGTTGCTAGGAGTGAAGTTTGTGGATAACATCAAGGACCGCAAGTTTTGTTATCCTTGACAAATTAGTGTTTCATAACTTTTTTGTGCAACAAATCAAATCAGAGACAGTCCAATCCATGCAAGAGCAGCTAACTGTCTTGCCAAAATGCATCACACGGGGATTTTACAGCAAAACATTTATATTACATTTCCAAAAGAAATGCAGTTTAAGGAGCAGACATATTGCTTTGAAGAGGTCAGAGGATGACATGTTTAAGCACCAGAATCAGAGAATTTGAATGCAGTAAAATAGAGAACTGGATTGTGTCAGTTTCAACGGACGTTTTAAACATTTTCTTACCGAAACAAGTATCAAACAAAACAAATTAGCATCAGTCATGAGGAAAAGCTATTTGAGATAGTCAACTGTTTTTGATTGTCAGGCAGAGACTGACCTCTAAATGATTCTCAACCCCCTGTACAGCTTGATCGGCTGGTGTTCTCATCACGCCACTGAGGACAGAAGGACAAGCAGACATGTGGTGTTATAACTTATAACATCTCAATAAGGAAGAAGCGTGACTGTGCTTGACATGGAGACAGACCTGTATTTGGTCCCTGCGTATTGGAAAAAGATTAAATAACGGGCGGTGGAGTGTAACGTTCGCATGTTTCCCGGTATATTCGTTTGAAGTTTGTCAGAACGAGAAGTTAACAGGATTGAAAAAGCAGTGGACGTGTACGGCCAATAAATAAGTAGCCATTAGATGTCGTATACCCCAAATTATGCCGTACCACACACGATACAAGTCATGTTAAAAATCAGAGGCATGTGTGAGCGCCACAAAGGAAAACACAGCTGCTGTCTGACGTTTAGAAGCCGAAGCGATGCCTGTTTTAAAAAAAAGGCGTTGAACTACCAAATTACTTAAAACACACATCTTTTCAGCGTTGAGACGTGTTTACCTTACAAAGAGTATTTATTTTTATACCATGTTTGGCTTTATTTGACAATATTTATTTTCTAAATGTTGGAAATTTAAAGGCGGAATTGGAGGACGACATAAAAACCTTTCAAAAAAATCCGCGGGAGCAGGGGCAAATCTGACGTAGACATTGACGTAATGATGATTGACAGATGGGGGCGAACTTAAAGCTCTGGTGTACATTGGTAAAACATTTTTTTTTTTTTTTTTTTTTATACAGATATGGATACTAAATGTGAGTTTTGTGGAATGTAGAAGCAGACTGTTGTTCGTTTATTTGTTTCAACTGCATTTGTTGTAGAATATTTTGGAATGAAATGGAAGATTTTTAGGTGAAAAGTGTGATTCATAATCTAATTTATTACCTGCATCAAAACTTACAGTGTACCGTTAATAAATACTGTAAAATGTAGATATTGCTTATTGTTAGTTCATTAACTAATGTTAATGGGACCTTATTGTAAAGTGTTGCTGAAAGAAAAATAATTAAAATATTTTTACTGGTGTAAAAAAAATATTTGAAGGATGACCTTATATGGAAAGTTAAAAGGATAGCTCACTCTAAAATGAAAATAATGTACTCACCCTGGTGTTGTTCTAGTGCTTCCTGCATGCCCCTCTTTCTTTTATGGGCCACAAAAGGATATCAAATACTTTTTTATATTTTAAAAATACTATTTATGTAACATGATGTACCTTCTTCTCTGAGATGAATATATCCATTGTGTTCAGCGTAACAAGAAGTTTTCACATTCACATCTGTCAACTGTCATTCTGACTGTTATCAGACAAGAAGTTCCGGTCCAGAGATATTTAACTCAGCGAAGAAAGCACACAGATTTCTAGGCTTTGTATTTCATGTCGTATTTGGTTCATCTTGATTTCTCACAACTTGTATGCTTTTCCAGAGCGACACGGAGTGAACTGCGGTGCTAATGGAGTCTCACGAATGTGTTCATCGTGCAGAGAAGCCCAACGGCCAGGTCAAGAATTACGTTAAATACATTACATTTTGGTTTGTTTTCACTAAACCCTGCTACTCACTGCCACTATGTGGACGAGCTCGAGCGGGACATTTTTATATAAAAAAAAAATTCTCCTTATGTGGTCCATAACAGAAAGAAGTGCATGCAGCATTAGAACAACACCATAGTGAGTAAATTATGACTTAATTTTCATTTTAGGGTGAACAATCCCTTTAAAAGCGCACAGGCTGTGTTTGAAATCGCCCACTATACCTTAAATAGGCTATAGGGGACGAGGTATGCTATATTAAATGAGGGAACAGCCATTTAGTGGTGTCTAAACTCCAAAACCATAGTGAAAGTTATCAAGTGCACTCATTCAATCCCATAATTCACCGCAATAATGACATATGCTCAACGGCTAGAGAATACCCATAATGCACTGTGAGGGTTGTGCCTTTTTAATTGGTTTAATTAAGGTCTATACATGCTAGTTTCCATGACAGAGTTCAAGATACATCTTTTCATTACTACTGGAGCTGCCAGTTTGCTATAAGTTTCAAATGATTATTAAACAACAAGCACAAACTATGCAAAAGCTGCGTCCCTTCCGGCGCACTAAAGTGTCTGAATTCACTCACTTGTTTTCATTCACTCCTTCAAGCAGACTATATTAGTGGAGTATGTAGGGAATGGTGAATAGGGGGCGAAGCAACAGTTAAACCAAATATTACACACACAGTAAAAATGTGGGATATTTGAAGGACGCTCCCTTATCATCTTTTGCCCCATCTTTGACGACGGTCCCTTAGCTCTCACAGCGCTGAAACTGATCCACATAGATCTGTAACAGTGTCACAGTGTCACTGTTTTACCGGGGAAAGGGATACACTTGCGTTTTACATTCAGGCGTATTACAACCACCGGCAATGCTGTGTTACATTTTCAACTGAAAGAAGGAATAACTGAAAAAATGACGGTGGATTTTGAGGAATGTATTAAAGATTCTCCCCGTTTCAGGTAAGAACACACTCATGATCCACAGCTGACGCCTGTTTGTATGTGAATGTTCATGAATATTCTCTTTGAACAACACACACAGTTATTATTTTAACATCGTTGGCGGTTCTCCTCTAATGTGTTTCTCTGTGCGTTCATGGTCAATTGGGGGTTAATTGTAAAATACAAACGATTTTGGTTTGAGGTTGTGGTTCATGTTAAAAAACGACGAGTCTTAAAAACAGGTCTGGCTTTTATGCTTCGTTTATAACAACGTGATTTTAAACATGTACAGTTATTGTGGCTCAAAACATACATAGGTATGTTTTTAGGGCATCACAGGCGCGTGCTACATTGGGCATCATTGGCGCCCTAAAAGGCTGTCTCGCTCGTCATCATCATCTTACTGGGTTATGAGGACATTCGCCGTGTTCTTGAGGGACCAGTTGAATGAATGATGGCTTTTTAAGGACACGGATCTCTAGCTGCAATAGCCCAGTTTCGCTTGTTTCTTATATAGTTGTGTTACAGATGTTGGTCGGTGGATGCTATGCTGAATCGGCTACAGCCTAATGCGAGAGTATCACATTAACCCAATGCAGCGATGATGTTCAGATGAATTCATGAAGGGGGGGCGTTGCTGTGTGTGCTCTACACCATGGGCGTCAGTTTGGTTTGAAATGTGCTGGGGACAGAGACGTATTCGGAAGTGCATTTTCAAAAGTGCTGGGTACAATGAATGACATTATTTTTTTCTCTCTCTTTCGCGCAGATCATGTTTTGAAAGACGATGTAACGTTACTGTCGCTTAATGTAAATAAATAAAAATGTATACAAACATGTGATGATGTCTGACTCGTTTTATGTTGAACTTGAAAGCCTTAGGTTTTTAAAAAGCATTAGACATACGAGTAGCCTATGACCCACTATTCTGCTTCATAAGATAAGTAACATTGACAATATGACATGACGTGGTTTAATGTAAACAATGATTACCAAATTTCTCTCTCATATTGCTCCTCATAACAACTGAAAACTGTCCAAAAAAAAATCGCCAATTGACAACACAACTTCTGCGTTCTGCACTACAATTTTGCCAAGATTGAAAAAGCAAAAATATGTGTCGCACAGATGAACGATGATCACACCATGATCTGACACTGCATCCATCCAATCGTATCACCATTTTGACCAAAACTTGAAAGCACCCCGCCTCCATCATCATCCTCATCACAACTATTCCAGAATTCAGCAATAGATTCAAGCAATAATTAAACAAGATACTGACTACTCCACGATCATCTCCGACTCCACCAATGCTTGCTGTACGAACGCAAACCGTAACTAAGTTAGCTGAGTAAGTTGGTGGCTAAGGCAAGGCTAACATGATGTATTGCAAGAGAAGAGTTAAAACAGCTGATCCGTTGTGTACAAATGCACAAGACTATAGCCACAATGCCAGCAAAACTTAAGTAATAAACATTGTTTTAACTTTCCACTGTTTATAGGAAAATGCAAGTAATCGCGTCGGCGCCTCCATGTCCACACTCCGCACAAACACTTGGATATGCGCCTAACAACAGTGAACATATATATCTAGGTTTACGTTAGAGAGCGAGCGTTTAGACGGATAAGTCCTTTTCACGTTTAACAAATCAAATCATGCATTGTAATTTGTCTACATACCTGCGAGTAAGCGCTGCTCCAGTTTGAAAAAGGCGAGACGGTAAAAGCATGACGTTAGCCAGCGATCGCGTAGCGAGAGAGGGGGGTCTGGGATGCAGAGATATTTGCTGCGTCTTTATATTAACATTCCTGATTGTTTGAATGATCAGCCCTCGGGAGCCCCCTTAAAATGCGGAACCTTGGCCGGAAATTCTCTGCCTCGGCTCATCCCAGCAGACTATGTAGTTCCCGCTCGTTCACTGTCCATGCTAAGCTGTCAGTGTCAGCTCATTTAAAAAATAAAGGAGTTTAAACAACAAAACACATCCACTTGCATATATTTGACAATCGGAATATCATATATGTCATGCTATAGCAAACAAATTTGTGAATATTTTGAATAAAAAGGGAAAATGACAAAAGCAGATCATTCATTATTCAGTGCTGTTGTGGCTGCGGTGTCTCACGTGACAAGCGATGACACGTCACCATGGAAACCAGAGTGCAACATTTCTAAATAACGGTCGCCTAGAAATATTCACACTGGGTGGTCAGCCAGAATATTTTAAACTTGTGTGAAAGCCAAGGGTTAAATAAAGAAGCGCGATAGTCAGCGAGAATAAAACCAGCATCCAGCATCATGCCAAAAAAAAGTGGTGGGTACAAAATGACTCATCACGAAATCTGGTGGGTACGCGTCCCCACCGTCCCCACCGAAATCGACGCCCCTGCTCTACACGCCAAGTATCAGGATTACTAATGCAGATACACTGGCCATTTACATGCACAACTGCACAGCTTTCTTGAATATACACTCATCTGTTACAGTAGCATTAATTATCACAGAAATAAGGCTTGCATGTATAATGCATATGGACGTTAATATGCTACAGAAAAATGATATAGTCATTAAGCCTTTTATCAGAGACAGTCATTTAGTAGTCATAGTCACAATTAATTATAATAGTCATCAATTGACTTTATAAAAACATAATATTGCTTTTTTTTCCAGGGCCATTGATTCAACTGCAATAAATAAACTAGCTAAATATTGTTAGCAGATGTTTAAGTTGGAGTCAAAAAGGTTGAGAAGCACTGACTTAAAGGGATAGTTCACCCTAAAATGGAAATTGTCATTATTTACTAAGTAAAAACAGCAGTGCTGAACAAAGTGAATTACAACACAACATAATATAAAATGCATGACATCCCTACATATAAATATAATCATGAGCATTATATAAAAACACAAATGTATAAAAAAAATGCCCAAAATGCCAAATAATGAATATGCGTTTTTTAAAACAGCAAGGGAACATGCAAAACAAATGTTTTAAATCTGAGAAAATTGGAAGAATATCCTAATTGCTCTTTTCCATTTAAACACAATTAACAGGAGCTAAAGTGCTTAAAATCACATAAAATCATAAAAGTTTAATTAAAATGGTTCATACATTGCTTCAAAAGTCCTCAGGAGTATGCAGTAGCTTAGTGTGACTGAAATTTAATAATTTGTTATTCAAATCCTCTCTGGAGCATTCATCAGAGTACTGTTGACTCAACAAAAAACTGATCTGGTTGATTCATAAGTCCGACTGATGTTTCATTATATTTTAGTTAATTGACTCAATCGTCCAATTGCCATTGCATTAATGAATATAGAATTTCAGTCTATGAATCTTATAATTCCAAAAGGCTGGAATATAGTTGTTTGGACTCTTTTTATTACGTTTTACCAGGACGTTTAAAAAAAGATTCGTATGGGTTTTATTTTCTAGCCTGGTGTCTAACGTTGCAGGAATTACGGCTATATAAACCAATACAATTTTTAGTGCTGTCCTTGTTCTAAGCACAGCGAAAGTCTTAGTTTCAGTAGTTTAGTCAGCACACGTGCAGCTTTCAGCATGGGCAGATTCACTTCAGATGAATTCTAATGAGGTGAATCACAGCTTTTGACACTCATGGGTCTGTGATTTGCCATCATACATGAAGGACACAGAAGATGCTGTACTTGTTCTCCATCTGTTCAGTTCAGTTAATCTTTTATCTTCTTTGTCAGACATTGAGGCATCATGAACGTCATTCTACAGCAGTGATGTTAAATACTATGCGGTGAATGTGATTTCACCAAGTACAACATGTTCCTGGATCAACATCCATCATGCACATAGACATTTATCCAGCACACTGTCTGTGATGCTCCGAGCTCTGCCCTCTTTGTGTCTCTGAGGCTTCAAGGACTTTTGAAAGGCAGGCTTCAGGGTCATGGAGATGTGGAGTCTCGGCAAGGGGGTTGATGTTCTGGGCAGACGTCCAGTATTCCCAGCTTCACTCACTAACACTGTCTAGGGACCATACATGAAGAGCCAGACTGCAGATTTCTGGGAAAAATGACGGTTTATCCCCATGATCCTATAGGACAAGCGATTTGGAGAATGGATGGATGGATGTATTTTGTAGTGTCCTTTACATTTAGCACATTCAGACACACTTGTTTGTTTTGTCACCCTCTGACATTTTCAAATAGTCTATTGAAGGAAAAGATCCAGTGAATGTACTTTTTTTACACTTACATTTTTTAAAGAAATTATTAGTACTTTTAGAGGCCTAGAAAAGTTGCAATTTTCTACATAAGAGTCGCCCACCATCATGTTGGCTGCCATTTTGAGTACAAGGTCACATGACTAACACATTTTCCAGAGTATTGACCTGTCCGAATACACACGCTTGCAGTTTTTGCATTTGACCACTTGTCTACTTTCAAGACGTATTTGTGGTATTTGGCCCAAGGGTTAAGGGTTAGTTCACCCAAAAATGGAAATGATTTCATTAATATAGTTATCATTAATTTCTCACCCTCATGTGGTTCCAACCCCGTAAGACTTTCGTTCATCTTCGTAACACAAATTACAGTTTTTTAATGAAATCTGAAAGACTTCTGTCCCTCCATTGAAAGTCTTTTTACCCAAAACAATTGACGGTTCAAAATGTTCATGAAGAGAATGTAAAATAAATTGATTTGTTTACTGATCAATTTTTATGTGAATACAACTTGAATTCCCTGTTTGCTTGCTTTCATCACTTTTTACTTCTCTTCTCGTGTACTGGATACTAGCTGAAAAGCTAATCAGAGGGATTTGTATTACTGACTGACTGACACCAATTCAACATGCTCAAGTGGCCAAAAAGCTGCTGACAGTATCTGTCTAGTGAAACGCATAGCACAAACTGAGCTGACAGATGCTAACCCAGATAGCACAAGTCTATTTGATGTGATATTTACATCTGGAAGACGTATTTTAAAGAGTGTTTGCTCATCTGCAAGACGTCTATTGGACGTTTCCTGTCAGATGTCAAATAGACGTTTAGAAGATGTCAGTTTAACATGCATTCTAAATCATTACATCTTAAATACATCTTCTAAACGTCTATTTGACATCTGACAGGAAACGTCCAATAGACGTCTTGCAGATGAGCAAACACTCTTTAAAATACGTCTTCCAGATGTAAATATCACATCAAATAGACTTGTGCTATCTGGGAAAAGATGTCTCAAAGATGTCTCAAAGATGTCTCAAAGATGTCTCAAAGATGTCTCAAAGATGTCTCAAAGATGTCTCAAAGATGTCTCAAAGATGTCTCAAAGATGTCTCAAAGATGTCTCAAAGATGGCTCAAAGATGGCTCAAAGATGTCTCATGTGTTCCGATGACGAACGAAGGTCTTACGGGGTTGGTACAGCATGGGGGTGAGTAATTAATGACTTAATTTTAATTTTTGGGTGAACTAACCCTTTAAGACACTTCAGAAAGTTTATAAAGAGATCGTAAAACTAATCCATATGAATTGAGTGGTTTAGTCCAAATTTTCTGAATAGTCACGATCGGTTTAAATGATGAACAGAATGAATTTAGGCTTTTATTCACATTAAACTTTGATCAGCGAACATAAACAGAAGCTCAACCGAACCTGCTTAATGCGAGAACAAACCTCATTGGTTCTTCCAGAAGCTCAAACGTGCTGCGTAACACAAGAATAAACCTCATTGGTTGTCGCACGTCAAGCGAACATGCTTGAGCTTCTGTTTACCACAAGGGATGTGTGCCTAAATTAAATATGTTCATCATATAAAGCGATCGAGTCTCTTCAGAAAATTTTGGACTAAACCGCTCAATTCAGATGTTTTAGTTTTACGATCTCTTATGAATTTTTTGTTGTGTCAAAGTGGTAGTTGCGTAGCTGTCAATGGAGGGACAAAAAGCTCTCAGATTTCATCAAAGATTTCTGTTCCGAAGATGAAGGAAAGTCTTGCGGGTTTGAAACGACTTGAGGGTGAAAAAAAATCATTTTTGGGTGAACTATCCCTTCATGTTTTACCTCAATCTCCAGTTAGAAAGTAACTGGAGCATCTACAGAAACGATCAACTCCTTGAGGACACTTTCACACTAAACATGTTCTTCCACTGAGTCACTCCAGCCAAAAAGTGAACAGAACAAAATTGGCGGGCACCACAGTGTATATGTGGACATGCTGACGGACAGCCGGCTGCTGTTGTGTAACACGGTGAAACTGGGACATGGAGAGTAGGAGGCAGGAACCAGACTGATCTTCCCAGTCATCCAAGCAGGCTGTCAGCTTTAGGAAAGGTGGAGCTGCCGTAGACTTGCTGGTTTCTACATGCTTCAACCTGCAGCCAGGAAACTTCAGTGCAGTATTAAGAGAGATCAGGTGTGGCTGCGGTACATACTGCACTGAAGAAGTCACAATCAGTTGAGTGAAACAGGCTACAGGCATCTAGGTGGGACAGTGTTGCACCTGAATTCCTGTACTTTTCTGAATTAGATGGAAAAGCTTTCGTCTAGACCGTTGATGGAGTGCGTTGTGTAGGTGTGTAGTATAAATGCATTTCCGTACCTAATACATTTGACACGTTGCCATTGTTCTTATGATTTTATTTTTTACCTGAGGCATAGTAAAACAAACAACCACAAAAATAGTTCACGCTGGTGTTGTTAAACAAGTACAATTTAACCATGAGAAACAACTTTCTGTGTATATATAGCACGGGTCACATTTACTGTTAGTGCGAATTTTCGTGGGCAAAATCCAGTCATTTCAAAAGGAATCCACACAGTAATTTTGCATACGGTTGAAATTTTCCGATGCATATTTCACAAGTTTGTCACTCGGATTTGAAACTGACTTCTGAGGTGATGTGCTTCATAGATTGCTACGTTATGGACACTAGACGATGGACCTTTTTCACCTGTGAAATTTTGCATTAATTTCGCAAATTTTCTTCCTATATGACGATAGTTCGCCTAAAAAAATTCAATTCTGAAAATTGTTTACTCATTCTCACGTCGTTCCAATTATTTTCTTTAGAAAATAGCTATAGCTGTGTACAACTTGCGATTACAAATTTGACCGTTTAAAAGTGACTGGCCCTCTGTTGTGAAGTCTGCTTTTGTGCATGTGTTTTCAAGAAAGCATTGTCAGTGAATGACAGCATGTGGCAAACTGTTTTGTACGGCAGACTTTTCACAAACACAAAGGTAAAATCAATCGCACACCTGTCACAATACCCTTCATTCATTCTTAACCCATGACCGCCAGCGGCCTCTTCTTTGACAATGCAGCAGAACCGGCATGTGGCAACTCCCGTCACACCTCCCTTTCACAGAAATGTGCACATTTCCATTAGCCTATAGGTCAAGGTTTCACTCTGATGTGTGTACTAGTCGGTTTACATTTAAGCCTCATTACTTCCTCTGTGGATTAAGACATAGCCGTCAAACAACTAAATCAGTTTTGCCTCAAGATGTCAAAGAGGGTGACTTGAGTAAACAGTTCTGACAAACTGAATTCACGCTGTTGTTGCACCCGACAGTTCATTCAGCGCTGTGTCAAAACAAGCTCTGAACATGCAGAACAAGTGATGGCCTTTATACAGTCTCTCAATAGTGGCACAACAGTGTATTTTCTGTTTGGTCACTATAGTTAGAGGAAACTACCACTTTTCTCCTGGATCCTACAGTGAAGGAAACAGACAGATATGGGGTCGTGACCCTAGAACTCAGCATGTGTTTCTAATGGATGGGCTTCCTTAATCGGCTGACTGGAATGCATGAGAAGAATGTATGGTTTAAGATGACAAGGAACTGAACCAGAGAACATTTGCCATAATGCTGAAAACAATCCTTTATCACACTTCTGTCTGACTCTGTAGTGCACGTATTACAGTATAAAAATAAGCATTGCCGTCTTTAAATCACGGCAACACTTTCATTGTTTGTAATGTATAGATGCATAGTATAAAGTGTGGGGGGAAAAGCCAAGAGATACCATGAAGGCACAACAAAATGTTTCTAAATTTGCAGAAACAATATACAAACGACCCAGTAAATCTCAATAAAATAGTTACGTTTATTAATACATTTATATTTGTGTATATATGCATGTAGGGGTGGGCGAGATGTCCCAATTCTTATTTCACGATAAAGATATATATCGCGATATAGTTATTTTTTGTTATTTGATCTCATTTCTGTTACTAAAAACAAGAAAAAAGAAGCAAATTACATTCAATGGGACAAATACAAGACAACAAAAATATGAATTAAACAAATTAAGTTTTTCAGGTACGATAGGTTTATTTAACATGCGGTTAGAAGAATTAGTACATAAATGTTATAATCTTATTTAAAAAATTCAATACTGCTTAGTGTTCAGTGTATGAATTAAATGTATGTAAATATGTATGCATTTATTTTTATTTAAGCTATAAAAAAAAGTTCTAAAGTTATTTTCTCGTTTGTTTGACTCACATTAATGATACAGAGTAGCAGGTAAGTAATATATATGTATTGTTATTGATTGATCACATTCTATAAGTCCAATTAGCAAGTCTAAATCTATTATTTCTATGGATAGATGATTATCTTCATTACACTCTGCTTTTATAATTGTATAACCTCATTATTCTACCACAAATGTCAACTGGATGTAATCCATTGTCTCCAGCATCACCATTTGAGAATTATGAATACCTCCTCTGCTTCATTATGTATAAGTCAATACGAGCTGATGTCATCGGCAGTGACTGGCCGCCATGGCAACAGGCTTTTTGGATGTAGGGCGGATGACTCCCTTTTTCTGCATATTTCAGAGAGTGGCCTTTACCTATTCCACATCACACACTGATGAACAGTCATAATCCACAGAAGATAAATGAAAAATTCACTCCGCATATCCCAGCGACCTTTGTGATTTCCACACATCGATCTCTTGATTTGATTTATTAAATCCCATAACATTATTTCATTAGAAAGGTCAGGACAAAATGGATCGCTATTACCCAACATAAATCTGATTCCCTAATGTTTAAAAAAAAGTACTCAGTGAATTGAATTATGATTGCATTCTGGGCCTTAATGCTCTATATCTTGTTGGAAACCCTTTAATCCCAACGGATTTATCCTATGAAAACAGGTTTTCAGAGTAGGTATGTTTGCATCAGGTCAATTGTTTGACCAGGATTAAACCTTGAATCTCATCTCTCTCCGCATACAAAAGAGCTTTAGAGAGCATTAACAGCAAATAATATATGTAGATTTGATAGTAATAGAAAGCAAACAAACAAACACTGTGGGGAATTCTGTTGCATTTGTTCTTCTGAGTTCATAATGCAACTCGTACATGTAGTTGCATATATGGGTCCGTGACATATCAGAGTGTCCATGATGAAGGAAAAAACTAGTTTTAAACATGTGGCAAGTCCTTAGAAATATACTCTTTGTATTCATGTTTGTTTCATTTTTTTTTTGTTACTTTTTAACTTTTTTCTTCTTTGAAGCTTATTGTATTATGTAGAGTATTATGTGAGAGAGATCGCCTACTCGAGTATGTTTACATTATAGCAACATTCTCACCAAAAAACACTTAAAACTACTTTTTGTGACCACAACAACAGTAGTATTTGTAAAATTATGGTTGTTTGCTCGTCCGCCATGATAATCTCTGTGAGAAATGCCGTGAGCGGAGTGATACTGGTAGAATATCGCATGGCTGGAAAAGGCTCTCAGCCAATCAGAATCGAGAACCAGAACCACATATATATATATATTACAAATTTCACAAATATTACTGCCTTTTTGGGGAGTTGCACTACATGACATTTTACAACCTGAACTAACTTGGACCTTGTTATAAAAATGTCAAATCATCTGGGACCGTATTCACAAAGAATTTTAAGGCTAAAAGTAGCTCCTAACTGGCGAATTTAGGAGCAACTCCTAAAAATAATGGGCGTGTCACTCCTAACTTTAGGACTCCTAATTTTTTTGACTAAGAGTAATTCACGAAGCATTTTAGCCCTAAAAGTAGCACCTAAGCCTGGGACAGCTTAAAAGAAGTCGAGAGGACTCCTAACTCACTAAGGCCTATTCACAAACCGCTTTTTGTGGCATTTCGCGTTGCGATGTTTTGAAATGCGAATGCGGCGGCTACAGGAGCTTCCAATCGCGAGGGAACAATTTTGCATTGTAGGCATAGGGACGCAACAACGCCACCAACAACAACCAAAACTAGGCTACTCACTGCATGTAAACTAATTGTAACGTTTCATTGTGAATCAAATTAAAATGTTCTTCTCTTTGCAAACGTAGGCAGAGGAATATAGTGACAGATTAATTCAATATTGTTGCAAAGATATTGCATCAATCCATATGTTTCAATAGGCTGCTAGGCTATTTGTTTTTCCTTACTCTTTATTCATTTAGGCTATTAATTCAGTTATTCATCATCATAGTCCTTCGCACTACTTGTGTAGCGCACGCATTCTCAGACCTGTCACTCATCATCGTAGGGGAGGTGTTTGGAATCATTCCCGCGTTACAATCATCAGCCAATCACGGTGGTCACTTCAGTCAAGCTCGTGCATGAGTAATGACGTCATCCATAGCAACGAAGACTCACTCTTAGTTTAGGAGTTGTCATTTTTCTTTACTAAGAGTAGGTCTGAAAGGCGTTGTGAATAACCTTTAAGAGAAAACTCCTAGCTAAAATCTTTTAGTGCGATTTAGGAGTACTCCTAGTGGTAAGATAAAATGCTTTGTGAATGCGGCCCCTGATCTGAAATCTTGACCTTTGCTGAAATATTTGACCGCACTTTGCTGTTTTTTCTTCTTCTGCATGTTGGTCATACACCACATGACTACGGTTTGGCAGACTTTTTTTGTTCATAATATTAAAAATTCGTTTCTTTAAAACCATTTTTTCCCCCCTAAAAATAATAATTGAAGATCGTGTCAAACTGTCTTTTCAAGAATTTCATTCATTTAATAAAGCTTTTGTCCGTTATGTGATCAGAACAGTCATACACCATCCTGACAAAAATATCAGAATGAAGTTTAATTCAGAAAATAACACCATGCTCATCATAGGAGTCATTTTCTCTTCCAATTGTATTTTGATGAGTTTCTGAATAAAAGAATTGGACAAACACATGAACATCATGTCATCGACTCATATTGGCCCTCCATATTTTTGTTTCATAAAGTCATACAGTTAGATTCAGGTTTCAGGTTTCCACCATCAGTCAGTATACCCAAGCGTTCACTATAAATCAAACCCAAGAGGAAGAAAGACTTGTTATAAAGTTACAACTCAAAGATCTGTTTTTCTTGGGAAAACTGTTCCACTCTGCTTCAAGCACATGCTGGGAATACCAGGACGTCCTCTTTCATGTCAAGATCACGCGAGTGCCACTGAAGAACTTCAAAGCAGCGTGAGAAACTGAGATGTCACTCTGCATGCTCTGCTGTCTGAAATATTTAGTGGTAGTTAGCGAAAGAAATATAAAGAGTTTATGTGTTTTTGTCCGGCTTTGTAATTATGATTGGTGTAATGATCTAGAAATCATGAAATATTTTTCAGAACGGTGACGTACAAAATGTCCAACACATTTTCATCATCTACGCATGTCTCCAGATGCAGTTTAGTGGTCATCGATCTCCACAATAAGGCCAATGTCCATTGGCATAGTCCATACCTGCCTCATTCAGAATAAACATGTTGGGCAATTTGTACTTCATTCCAATGGATTACCCATTTCTTGAACTGTCTGCATGCTGCGTCTCGCAGAACACATTTTGGAGATTAGTGAAACATGCAGACAGATAAATGCATTTTTTCATTGCACCACGTTTGGATTGTTGTTATCTCTTTAGTCTTTAGAGAGATGTACCTGTCTGTTGATCTGTTATTGACTTCAGTTCAAGCTCAATGAGTCAGCTAGTCCTGAGTTCACATTAAATAAATTGGGTCATAATTCGCTCACCCTCACGTCATTCCAAACCTGTATGTAATTTCTTAATTTTGTGAACACAGAAGGTATTTTGCTAATGTCTCAGTCCGTACAACGGAACTTAATGAGTTCCGATGTTGTTTTGGACCCCATTGACTTTCATTATATGCACACAAACGGTTGAAACATTCTTCCAAATATCTTCTGTTGTGTTCCATAGAAGAACACAACCAAAGATATGACAGAAACCAGATTGGTCAGATACTGAAGACAGTGAGTTCTATTATCTCCTGTATCTTCGCAATCTATTGACACTATGAAGGTGTACATTGTCGCTGTTTTGGCAGGAGACTCCTTATCCGGTCCTACACAATGCCAAAGGCATGTTCCCATCATATGAATCTAGTGACTAATGACAGTGATGTCTGTTGAAAGAACCTTGTTAATCTTGGTTGTATACCCATATCTCTACTATGAAGGGCTCATTGTAGCTCATCCAACTCCTGACTAGTCCTGCATTTGTTATTGGTGTTGTATATCCCCTTTCGATCAGGGACACATCACCTAGTGCCGGGTTCAGGTCAGGACAGTATCAACCCCTGCAGCTTGTCTGGGTTAGTGCTCTTGGAGAAGTTGAGTTAATCCCGGGATGTCCCGACAGAAAGAAAAGCGTGTTTAATTTTTTTTCCGGTCCTCTGCGATGGATTCCGTCACATCTACGACATTGACCAATAGGAGCACAGAAACTCCTCTATACACAGCTTTTAAACATGGTGAAACGAAAGAATGACTATGGCATTGGTGCTGCTAGGTGGAATTATGCAAAGGAGGAAAGGTTTGTATAGCTATGGCAACAATACTCCTACCCTTATGATGTTTCCTCCAGGGGTGACCACGACAGAGCGAAAAAACATGGTAAATGGACTGCATTTATATAGCGCTTATATGGCCACCAAAGCGCTTTACAATTTGCCTCACATTCACCCATACACCGACGGCGGTGTCAGCCGTGCAAGGAGCCATCCAGCTGGTCGGGAGCAGCTGGGGTTAGGCGTCTTGCTCATGGACACCTCGACACTTGGTCAGGTGGAACCGGGGATTGAACCACCAACCTTCCGGTTTGGAAACAACCTACATGAACCACTGAGCCACTGCCGCCCCAACATAAATGCTGATGCTTCAGCAACCCGGGGAGTACTGGAATTAGCATTAAGCTAATACTTCAGTTGTTTGATTACGCTCTTGTGTCCGGACGTCGGTCACTAATTCCACCTTCTTGATGACATCACGCATGTCGTTAAAGACAGCAAGAGGTGATTGGTCGGGAAGCAGCACGTGGTCTTGACAAGTTTCTTGTCCATGACACGACAAGCATTTAGCAGTCATGATAGCATAATCTGACTCTGACTTTCGTAACAGACAGAAATATAGTGTAGTCTGAACCCGGCATAAGTTGGGAATGCATATTGAGTGACTAATATTCCTGGAATATGCATGACCATGTGCTGTTATTGCTGCGTTAAAGCTGTTAGATTTGACTTCAGTGAAGCGGTTTGTGACTTCAGCGTCCAATTTCACAGACAGGGTTTAAGCCTGTAGTCCCAGACTAAAATGCATGTTTGAGCTTTTTAAATTGAATGCAACTTGCTCTGATATATTTTAAAATATGTCAGTGCCATTGTTTTGTCTCAAGATGCACACCAGTAATGTTTTTTCTAAGGCACGTTTATTAAAGCTGCTTAAATGTCCTAATTGAACTATAAAGTCCTACTACTGGAAACCAGGCTTAGTAGTTTTCAATGGTTTAAAATTCCAGGTCACCAAGCAACTCTATTATGGCCGATTATTTTCCACAAACCAATGACAAAAGTACACATAACTCGCTTATCTGTCCCACGAGAACACTGGAAGTACTAGTTTTTGAGTGTCCTGTTTGTGGACAGGAGGAATTTGAATTCCTGCTTTGTATCATTTTTAAGTGGTTCTGGTGATAGTAAACAGCCATCTGTGTCTGGGTTTTCCTCTTCTTTTTGCAGCTCTTGCCAGTTGTATCTTTTTTGACTGTTGCTTCTGATCTGTTTTATTTATAGGCTTGTGACAGATTCATTTCTGGGTCACTGGATTGTGTGTCCCTCTTGAGCACTTTATGAAAACATGTTTGTGTATACAACCTCTGATTACTTCCCAGATCAAGCGCTGCATCTGGGGCTCTTTGCCCCGTGAGTGTCTCCAGATCACTGTGAAGGATAGGCTACTGATAAATAATTTCATTTCGCACCCTTCTGCTAATTTTTAAGATCTAAGACCCGCATCACTACTACTTTTGCTCATATTTGGGTTAATTTTTTAAACAAATATCTAATCATGAGTGTAAGACTAACCCTTACCACACCATGTTGCTCAGATTAGTGGTCAACCGATATGGATTTTTCATTTAGGGATGTACGATACCTCAAATCATGCAGTATTCACTTAAACGACATTAAAAACTGAAATATCCCATAGACCTGCAAGCAACCGCATAGCAAATAAAATTCTTTTTTGTTCATTCAAATAATCATTATTAATTACTAAAAATAAAATAAAATTAAGAAATTTTAATGAAATAAAAAATAGTCAGTGAGTTAGTGAGCGAGTTCAGTCAGGTCGTTGTTATTGTTGGCTAAAACTATTTAAAATTGTTTTTGTTAATTTAAATAAAATAATAAAAAATAAATGAAAGCTAAATAGAAATATTTAAAAGAAACAAAAACGCATAACAAACTTAAACTAAAATTAAAATGAAAAATACAAATAATAAATAAAAGCTTATGATAAATATGAAATACTATACTAGTGTATAAATAATACTAAAAATGACTTGGTGTATATAATAAAAATAATAAAAAATAAATGAAAGCTAAATAGAAATATTTAAAAGAAACAAAAACGCATAACAAACTTAAACTAAAATTAAAATGAAAAATACAAATAATAAATAAAAGCTTATGATAAATATGAAATACTATATATAAATAATACTAAAAATGACTTGGTGTCAGGTTTTAAGCAAAACTTCATTATTTACTATGACATCATCCTGTATTATGCAGAAAAGGAAGCCATATGGAAAGCGACTGTACACTTTCAGGGCTTCGAACCAAAACAACTGGTTTTGCTTGTCACATGCGGTTCCCACTGCAGTTATTTAGCATGTCGAAACCGTTGCACATGACCACATGTGATGCTGTTTGAATCAAACCCATACTGTCTGTAGCTTTCAGAAATGCAGATTGTACATTATTGATTGTTGTTGTTTTTGGCCACAAACGAATCACCTGAATGTAGGAGGAGAAGAGAGTGATGTAGACACGTCTGATGCAATATTGAGAGTTTGTCTGGTGGTTATGAACAGGCCAATATCTTATTCTCAAGCAGATATAGTCCTGAGCAATATCATATCAATACCAATCTTGTATGAATGTTACATATTGCGCTTTCAGAAGAGCTAAGAATGACGGGGTTGACATCTCACAACCTGAGTGTTTAGATGTTTTGATATAGGAAATAAAAGTGGACCAGGAAAATCCACGTCTATGATGCACGGTTGTTATGTTTTTCCCTATAGTGATCTGTTTCATCATCTTCAAATAGCAACTCCTCCACATTTAATATTATCAACAAGCGATGGAGGTTGGTTATGGTGGGCTACACATGTATTTAGCCGTTTTCTCAGCAATGCTATATTCAGTGATTGTCAGACTGTCTGTTAGACTTCTTTTAATGATCCAAAGTTTTCCTTCAGCTATTGACTGCCAAAGCTGTTTTTGTGTTTAAAAATCTGGGAGATATATAGTTTCTCTCTCAACCTCAGTATTCTCTTCAATCGCAGTATTTATGTATTTGCCCTGAAATATCTTATAGAGTGATCGATCATAATAGCCTTTGAAACCGCTAACAGTGCAAATTAAACGTCATTTGAATTTATTCATTTGGTAGATTACTGTTATCAGGCTGAATACGCCAGAGATGACTTACCCAGACCTAAAAAAAAAAATTTGTTTAACACAGTATGAACCTCTACTGTGGGAATTTGACAAGACCAAAAGGATGTTAAGCTGCGCAGTAGTAGCACATTTTCCAGATCTTCCAGGGCTGTCAGTTTTAAACAACATGGTTTAAGAGCAAGGCAGAACAACGGTGGAAAATTAGAACAGCTGAAATATTGTCGTTCTTCTTATGGATGGTCTCGCTGGTGGGAAGGAGGTAAACGCTGGATATACTGCATGCTCGCGAGCTCTGATGCCTCGGTTCAGAACCAGCTCATGTATCCTTAGAGAAACTGGACTGGACCCGGTATGAAACAGTGGACGACACAGCTGGATTATATCTTGACCTTGGCAGGAAGAGAGAGAGAAAGAAAAAGTGAGTGTGTTTCTTGAGGAAAGGAATGAGTTACTAAAGTGAAAATTGGCAGCCAGAATTTCGTAGTCAAGCTTCTGAAGTACTTAAAACCATTTTATGTGTTCCCTGAAGTCCACTTACTGGTAGTCAAGGTTTTTTTGTACCCCCCAAAAATTCGTTTTTTTTTTTAGTCCCCCTCCCCCTGGATCTGTTAATTTATTCATAAATGCATTAAAAATGCAATTCATGCATAAATTGTCCCAATACACCTTCAATGATGAGTATGTTTTTATGCTTGGCATATAATCTTTATATTTATTTCATAAAAAAGTGTCTTATAAATTAAAGTCATGTGTTACAATGACCATGAAAATAAGAAAATAAATGTTCTTATTTTAAAATTTGAGATCGTTTGACCTTTTAATGAAAAGGCATGGTTAGTGCAGGCTGTAAAATATCATGCGGTGCAACTCCTCCAAAACTGGATGAGATTAATAAATAAATAACGCATGATATTTGTAAAAAAAATATACACATTTAAAAATTTGAGATGTACACTTCAAGGTGTAAGGAAAATATAGAAAATATTATTTGTTTCTCGATGGTTACAGCAAATGGCATTCATTAAATTAAAACTTTTGTTTAGGATAAAAGTTTTTCAATCCACATGAAGCCAACATTAATATAAAAGGGTATATTTCTAAGAACGCTTTTTCCCTTTTCAATGTCATTTCATTAACCCTTTAATGAACAGGCTGTTTTGCTACTATACCTTTAAGACCTCATGTAAAGGAATTTGTCCTCTTATGTTTGGCTAATCTCCACATAATGGTGACGTCGTTAATCAAGGTTTGGGCTAAGTTTCTAAATACTAACAGACATTAATATGTAAACATCGACTATCATATCTTTCCATTCTCGCGGTTCTGACGCCGGTAACATGAAGATAATATGCTGAGCTCAGAGAAAACACATCTTCCTGAATAACATACTGTTGAAAAGAATTGCCAAGGTTTACCATTCCTAGCCTTAAGAATGGTGAGAGCATGGCTTGAACTCCATCCATCTGAGAGCATCCGATGTTTACTGGGATTGAAAAACAACCAATTGAGGCTTTAGGCCTCAAATACGCAAACAGACTTTGACACACATTTTCCCTATAGCTCCTAAAGACAGATACGCACTGTTGTTCTGTCCCTGTGGAAAAACATACATGTGCATCACAATCACGCACATACACACTGCCATATCAGGTTTGTGTGTTCTTCCAGAGACGACAGACCACCCTCAGAGTTTATGTAGACCTTCGCGAAAAGAGGACGAACACGTGTTCCCTCATCTCTGGCTCATAAGAACCCAATCCATCTCTTATAGCCAACATCCTTATAGCATTTCTCTTTCTACTGGAAAACTTGATTTTATACAGCTCGACAGCTTATTTTATGTGTGTTCACGTTTGATGTGAAGAGCATCACACCAGATTCCCAGTTTTGATTCCAATGTGGTAAAAAAAAGAAAAAAAAAAGTCAAACATTTAGGTATCAAATAGAGCTGCACTAGCCTAGAAATCCAGACGCACCCTAGCGGCAGCAAAAATGATTTTGCAGCAAAGTGTGGTCTAGCAACTCTCCATAGACTTTTGAGCTGGAAAAAACAAAAACTGGCCAGGCCAATCACATCGTGTATAGAGTCGGCGGGCGGGCTTAACATAATGACGGCAGAGTTGTGACGGTTCTGCGCTGTGATTTCCATAGGTGATTTCCCTGCTACTTGAAAACAAAGGAGATGCAGCTGGCGAACAGCGGTCTTTCGAATCGGCTTTGGCCGCGACTCTGGATGATTTGGTGTTAAGAGAACGTCACTTAAGTCATCCTTAAAAAAGGAAGATGTGTTCGGAGTTTTGACGACCGGATACGGCAAAAGTTTAATATATCAACTAGCTCCGCTGGTGGGAAAACGCACGGGACTCACTCATCCACAGCCGTTCGTTGCTCTGGTTGGTTAGCGCTGTCCTATTGCGTGCAGAGGGATATTGAAAGACAACAGTTTATCCCGCCCCTCGGATTGAGGCATGCCAATTGTGAGTTCCCAGACCTAACATCTTGATGTAGGTCTGGCTTGCCAGGCTAGAGCGGCACGATTCTGGATGAATTGAGAATCACGATTTTTCTTTTTTTCAAACATTCCCCCACGATAACCCCCAGAGATAACCATTCCCCCACGATTCTGAACAGACAACTAAACAAAATATGGCAGATTGGCGTCACACATCTCGCACTTAACTGTATTTTCATGACCAAAGTGATAGTTTCACTTTATTTCAGCAGTCTGGAAGGCATGCTGTCCTCGCACTAACCAATCAGAACACAGGTATACCGCCCAAAATGCCGCAATAACCAATCAGAAAAAAGAAAAAAATTAAAGTTACCGCAATCATCGTTTTCACGATTGATCGTCGCTGTCATGTCCGAGTTCTCTAATACATCCTTATTTACTACCAATGCACATTTAAATGAATCACTTATTGTGCACATACATGTTTTTATATTGTACTAAAGATTTTCAAAAATACCTGCATCATGTAATTAAAGCTGGAATCAATTTCTGTAATTACATTTATAATTACTCTGTTCACTCTTCCCTTACACATGTGGGATTACAAATTGAAGAATCTGTTTCAGATCTGCTGATCCTACATCCTTACATAACATCACATTAAAAAACTAAGGGGAAGTATATTGTATTTAGCATTTGAGATAAAGATTATGACATCAGAGGAATGATTCTGTTAAGAAAAGATTTTAGCAAGAGGTTCCTGCCAGTCCTGTTCTCTTTACCTTTTATCTTGAATCGCTCTTGGAGCCACTGTCCCATTCTTTGAATAGTTATGCTGATTGGATTAGGGCTGGTAACACTCTGGGAGTCTGAGACGGTTTATTATACCTGGATACTTCATTTGCCCACTAAAAATCTATATAAACTACAATTTATCATTGTCTTAGTTAGACTTGATGACCGTTGCTACCAACAGCTCGTGTTCTCAATGAAGAGTCCTGCTGAAGAGACAACCGAGTCTCCTGGTCTTCGCTTCTGAGTTTCCTACACCCCTTACCCACCCTTAAAGGGATACTCCACTTTTTTGGGAAATAGGCTAAACCCAACCATACCTCTCCCTAACCACACTTGTATCCCGACTCAATAGCAGCAAGTGTTTTGCGATTTAACAACACAATAAGTACATTGTGCCTAACATTTTTTTATGTAAGTACATAGTAGTTAAAGACATAATATGAAGTGCGACCCAACATTTTATTTGAAATAAAAACAAACTACCACTTGTATGATCTAATCAGAAACAGTAATACAATATAAAACACTGACTGAGTATAAAATACAATATATTAGAGAATGAGTTGTTTGTCATTCGAGTGCTTTGCTCAAGTGAGATGGTCTTTGAACAGTTTCAGGTTATCAAGTGGATTTAAAAATCTTGAAACCCCCATATTGGTCATTCACCATCTATATCACATCTCTCACTTTCTCTCTTTGGCTGTTTTGGACAGTGCTGAAGATTGCTTCCTCTCAGGGCAGCTCTCACAGCGAGGAGCAACGTGTCAAGGCTTATCCGTCTGCTCCAGGTCCCCGTGCCAAACACAACGCCCCGCTAAGAGAATTAGTCTCTCGCGCCAGAGTTCTGGCACTGTCCAGTCAGAAAAGTTACATGCTGGCCAGTGCTTCTCTCTGAACGTCCTGTGAGTTGTCTGTCTGTCCCCAGAGAGCCATCCAATGCTGCGTCTATTGCCAATAGACTGAAACTGATGTTTGGTTTTGTTTGTGAAGGAATTGTTCTTCAGGCTCTTTTCCCATTTTTTAGACAGGATAAAGCTCAGATCAGTCGCTGTTTCTCAGGATTAAGACCTAACGCTCGACATGCCCATTCTTTACGGCTTGGGTAATGCGCTCATCTCTGCCGCTCGACTGCGGCGCAAGAATGTGCTGTGTTAATGTGTAAAACTGTATGTTTTCAGAATGAACTAGTTAGTGGGTTGTTTGAACGACTAGTTAACTAATCTGTCTGTGTAATTAGGGAGGTTTTCAATTCACCAGACCAGAACACATGTGTACCTTTACAGGTACAGAAGATGCGTAGATGGTCCACAATGCCGTAGATGGAGCACAACAGAATGAAACAATGCAGGAAAGCCATCTAAAGGCCAATTCACACTGCATCGACAGACTGCACAAACACTTTGTCTGGTTTTGTCAGATCAGTGTTTTACCCCTATCTGTGTTGTTTTGTCAATTCGCCAATTGAACATGCTGAATTGCTGTTTGAGAAGTGATGTAAAATTATAACAGCCTTCTGTCTGAACCGTCTTGACTTCTTTGCTTGCTTATATTCTCGTGCACTGACTCGTTCGCAAAGCTGTCAAATCAGAGTTCTCTCTCTCACCGGCGTGATGAATCGGCCCAAAATACCCAGACGGTGTCCAACTAGAGCCAATGGTGCAGAACACACCGAAAAACTAACCCAACTGACGCTAAAAAACGGCCCAACATTGCCCGAAAGACGAAAGCCAACAGTCGGCTTGGTGTGTCCCGGCCTTTACAAACACAACACTTGTTGGGACAACCGAGGACCCCAAAGTGACTTTATTGGGTGGAAGATCTTTTAATAGGTTTTCTATTAAGTGACTGATTAGAAATTCAGTGACTGCAGCGATGGTGCTTTAAAGATGATGAATTTAATGATGCAACTGTTGTTGGAGAGTTTCTAGATAAAGCAGAATAGCTGTTTGCATGCTAATTAAAACATTGCAGGTAAAAATATCAATACCAAAAATATACATACGAAGAAATCTATATAAACTAGTTGACCCAACTAATCTGCGACTAGTCATCTATTGTGACCCATAGCTAGTAAAAAGTATGCTTGTTGTCTCTTAATCATACTCAGAACAGGATTATGAGAAGGCATGCTTTTTACTAGCCAGTTTCTTCTAAAAGTTAACTTGTTTCTGAAAAGTTTGGACAGAAAGGATAACCCAAGAAATGATTTTTGTAGAATTGATCATCTGTAGGTGGCGATGCCAAGGAATTCTCAACCCAGATGGCATAACCATACTGCAGCTGGATTTGTTATGAAATGTTGATGCGCTTTTTACAAATAATGGGTCTCATTCATGAAACATTTCGTAAATATACGAGTAAATATGAGAGTGATTTGCGCGTATGAGACCTTCCCGAAAACTCATCTTCTGATTCACAAATACTTCGTAAACGTCAGATGTGATAGTGAAATGTGTGTGTGTGTTAATGAATTCCAATCAGCCGTAAACGGGACGCGCGTGCACGCTCATTCTCAATTACCATAAATCCCGCCCATATATCCGACGGACAACTATATATGGGCATCATATTATGACACCAAACAAAGGATTTCAACATGTCTTCTCAAAAGCGAATGAAAAAGAAAAATTTCTCAGATGCAGAAATCGAAGTTTTATTATCAGAAGTTTTTCCACATTTTATTTTCAAGCGCAGGGTACATAGTGGCGTATCAGGTCCTAAAAAAAGGAGCTTGGCAGCATATTACATGCAGTTAATGGAGTTTCATCTGTTAATCAAACAGTCCCAGAAGTAAAAAGAAAAACCGTATGTAATTACTATATGTAATATTTTTTCAAAATGCTGTTTAAATGTGTACCCGATTAAGGTGAATTCAAATGCAGCCTTAGTTATTAAAGAGCAAAACGTTCTGATGTTAAACTCACGATTTATGCGTGGCTGGGAGCAGCTGTAGATTTCTTTCGTACCAACTAACATTTGAAAAAATAAGACATTTTAATGAATTTCGAAAATTTAAGCCAGAACCACTTTACACACGATTTACACAGAAATTATGTACATGCAAGGGTGTAACTTTGGTTTGAAAAGTGGGAGGGGACACAAAATGGGGGAATTTTTTTCGACTTGAATCCCATTTCCTGCATTTACATACATTTAGGGACTATGGTGATACAAAATCCAGGTCCCAGGAAATAATTAAGTTGATTATAATGATAAATTCTGCCAAAAATAAAAGTAGGCTACTAAACTATGAATAACAAAAAGATTTGTTACTTTTTTTTATTGTTTAATAGGGGCCGATTCGATTGCCACGACTTGAGAGAATCATTTTATAAAGTCAAAAATGTTCACCAGTAATGTTTTGTGTGTAAATAAAATTGAAATTATGTGAGACCCAATTTCCACTGTAATGTAAAAACAACATAAAAACTGTATATTTTAAATAATGGTTTAATAGCATCTTTTTATGAATGAAGGCCAGTTTCACTGATATTAATATAGCTACTGATGTCTCGATGAAAAGGATCGTTCCCCTTCAAATTTGAAACATTCATTAGGCTTCAAAAATATAACAACTTTTAATTTAAATGAACTTTAAACAATCCTCACATGAACCCATAATAAATGTTATTTTTACCTGTGCCCTTCCTGTCTAACAGGTACGGAATATACAGAAATTGAATAAGGTTATCAAATAGTCTGCACTGCATAAATTATAAATTAAATATAGAAAAATCCTTATTAAAGCTACAAACATTCTTTAGACAAGATCAGTGAGTAATTTGCTCTGTTCCCCTTTGTTATTTGGTTAACTTTACTGATAGACAGAATTGGCTGCTGTCCCTTTAAGATCTGACGCTGATGACAGAATCTTACATTTCATTTTCTCATTTACTCTTGACTTTCATTTAAGATTTTATTTAACTCGTTTAAGACTGTTTTTGTGAGGATACAATTGATAAAACGGACATTTTGGCATTAATATGCGTGTTATTATTCAAGCGCGAAAGAGAACTGGATTCTGGCGCGCTGTCTGAGAATGTCCTGACGCACACGACGCACAGACAGCGCGCCAGAATCCATGCTGCGTCCCAATTCGCCTACTTATACTACGCCCTAAAAGTATGTACTCTTTTTGTGAAGAAAAAGTACATACTTTTGAGTGTGTAGCAAAAGAGTAGGCAAGCTTTGGGACACACTACTTCGTCATCTTTAACGGACAGATCTGTCGCGTGCATACTATCACCGTAAACTGCCCTGTCAATCATCTCGTCACAGTTAAATTCCTCCATTCAATCTAATATAACTTCTTACCATTTCGGAGAGAATTGTTGTCGCACGTTCATCTGCCAGTCATGGGTCTTTCGTGCCGAGACTCTCCTCATGTGTTTGGAATTTGAATATAATAATGCATTTAAAAGTTAATGGCTAAACGTATCTTTACAAAAGTTCACAATGCTGCAGATGCAATATAATGTGGACAACATTGAATAAATACATTTTCGTGAGGTCAGATACGGATAATTAATCACTCAAACCCCTTTATCTAAACCTCTCTACATAACCGTCGGACTCGCGCGTCCTCCATGTCTGTAGTTTTTTAACACTTTTCAGTCGTGTTTGTAGTTCTAACCGAATCCTCGTCCAACGCGCGATGGGTTGTGGGCAATATCAGCCGTTAGAGTGTGCAACGATCTGCATTTCGGATTCTGACCGGATATAGTAGACCATCCGGGTCTCAATGGGACACTCATTTCAACATACTACGATTTGGGACGTACTAATTCTATTTTCGAATACTATTTAGGACGGATAGTATGCGAATTGGGACGCAGCACCAGTTCTCTTTCGCGCTTGAATTCATTAGAACTTTCAGTGAGCTATTTTTAGAGTGTGGACTATGTGGGCGTGACGTACCTGGACGCGGACGCGCGCATCGGCACTCCTGCTCCTCGGTGGCGATGACGGCGTGCGGTTAAAAAAATCGTAACAAACGAACTTGAAAGTGGGGGGGACACAAACGGGATTTTGAAAAGTGGGGGGGACATGTCCCCCCTGTCCCCATAGGAAAGTGTACATGAATAATAATTACATGAATGAGACCCAATGTGTCCTTTGGTAATTTTAAAGTTGCGTATGACCGTAGGCTACTGGATTGCTTTAAGCAGAGGGTGTTTTTTAGTCTAGATTTTTTCAGTCTCCCTCTCTGAGATGTTTGAGGTTTCTGGAGAGAAATCAAACCACAGTCGTTCTGGCAGGTGTTTGAATCGTCTGGCTGGTGAACATGCTGCATGGGTGGGCCTGAGAACTCTTACACGTCGTCAATGCTTTCTGTCGGCATGCAGATCTGCCATGCATATTGTTAAGCACTGTAAATTGCATCGAAAGTACATTTATGACTTATGATCAGGTGTAATTATTGGTTTGTGGTTCTCCACATCAGCAGACCTAAAGCAAGCAATTGAAAAGAAGATTGCATATTGGGTTTAAAGTGGCTAGAAAGCTTCTACTAAAGTTGGGGTTCCATCAGATATGATATGACACGTTAATGTTTTCAGTGGTAGAAAACATGCCTGGTTTTTAGTTTGATCTCACTTAGTCCCAGACTATGGTTGTTAAAGCAAGCCAGTAAAAACACAATTTCTCAACATGCTCTTAAAAAGCGATTCCCATGTAAGGCAGTAGCCGTTACGGGAGAAGCTTGATTATTCGCCCTGCAGATGAGGCTGTGAAAGACTCCATTAGCGGTGGAGGATGTGATGAGTCGAAACTTCAGCGCTGCGCTGTAATTCCTCACTGGATGACCAAGGTTATAAGTACCATGATGGTTAAGGCAAATGATGTTCTTTCATAGAAACCAGAAGTAGTTTGCCATATTAATGTTTATTAATATTTGACAAAGCTTGTCTGCCATATCAAAGTCATGTGGTGCAACCAACAAAGTCATAAGGTGCAACCAATTTGCAGAAAAGAAATGGAAATCTTATCATAATTTGAACTTTTTATAACAAGACAAGGTTTGTTCAGTTTGTAAAAAGTCATGTTACGTGGTGAAGACTCTTTTTTTGGAGAATAATGATTAAGATGTGTACATGCATGCATTCAAGGTGTAAGGGAAAATGTTATTACTTTTTACTTGGTAGTTACACAGTGACATTTTCTGAGTAATCACGTTTAAACTAAACAAAAGTTTTTCGAAACCAAAATGAACGCAAAAAAAAAAAAAATCCTTTTCTTTATCTTGGACACTTTTATTTGTAACTGACCCAATTCTGGTCAACACATGTTGTGCGTAAAGACTGTATCTTGGTGTTACAACATGATTTAACTTAAATTGATTTTATGAGGTAAAATTTGTTTTGACAGACCGAACAAGCCTGATGCTTATTTGTTCAACACATACTCTGTACACAGCATGGGCAGTGAAACACTGATGTAATATTTGAACATTGAGGAACAGCAATGGAGGATCAGTAAACCGTACAAATGTAGTGCTGTGTATAAACAAGAAAGCTCGTGTTTTTACTTCAGAACAGATCGTGTATTCTGTGCAGATGTATAACGGTTTAAAGCCTGGTGTTGCCTAATACTTGGCGTAGGTCTTTAGCTAACTTAGGGAAAAGGTGCTATTTGCTCCCCTGCAGTTTGCAGAGGAAAGATTGAGGGCCAAAGTAAACCTCGCCTGGCCAACACTTTTAGTACTTGTTTTTCTCTCACCACAAATGAGGTCTTTGCACTTTGGTTTGGTTTTTCTCTGAACCGTCGCTTAAGCAATCAGTACCGCTCCTGAGGGAACTATTTGGTAAAACACCTTAGGGTTCTGTCACCTTCTCATCTGGTCATTCTCCCGTTCAGACGTTTGGATCTCACTCCACAAAGTGGACGAGGGTGATACTTCTCACAAGAGACACCCTCGTGAACCTTGGACTACAGAAGATATCGCTCAAGACAGATGGGAACATCTGGCAACTGTCGTTTCTTCTCAACTTTGGATTCTCTCCAACTCCTGTGGCCCGTTTTCCCATGTTCCAAGATTTGGGAATTGGGGAACGGCTCACTCCATTAAACACGACGGCTACACTCCCTCGCTAACAGATGCTGCACAGCTGATGGGCGGCATCTGATCCTGTCATCCAGTGCAACGGCCGACTCTTCCTCTACGCCATCTGAAAGTCATTATAACACCATTAACAAACGTGCTTCTCCCAGTGTGACCAGTGAAAGGGGTGATAAACGGGGTCATACCTCAATGTTACAGTTAACATGTTGACGTACGACACCATGATCTGGGAGGCTCTCACGCTCTCTGTGGGTTTAGAGGGTGAGATCCTTGTCATTATCTCTCAACACCGCTCTCTGATTTAGAAGGCGGCGTAATGTCAGGGTGATCAAACAAACTCCAGTGTGTGTGGAAGTTAATGCTAGTGAGTTTACATGGCCACCCGCAGATTCCTTGATCTCACACACAATGTGACGCATCGAGTCATGGCGTTTTGGCTCACTAACCCTATATACGCAAGGGATAATGAACATCCAGCCGGTTGCTATCGCAAACTATGAGGACGCATTGCGGAGGGGTCTTGTATAAGTATAACCCTTAAGGGGTTTATTTTGCGATGTACGTTATCTCGCTTATTGCGTGGCTGCTTGTCACATAAGTAGATGTTTAGAGACAAAATATTGATTTGAGTGGAAATATTTTATTAGATCATTTAAAGCAAAGCTTTCATGAAGAAAAGCGGTCTAGTAAGAAGCCTAGATGAACGGACAAGACAAACATGTTAGGGGATAATGTACAGTCGTATCACTCATCACACAGCTTTTCGGCATATTAATAATAACAGGAACATGAAAAATTGATTTGAGAAGAAATCGTACCGGTTTATTATCTTATAATCCATTACAGTGTACGAAACAACCATTCTAGCAAAGAGATGAACATTTTCCACAATATTACCGTAGGTGTAATCAATACTGAAGTCGTTTCATTTTACAGTAAATACAGTTGATAACTGAGACTCAAAATGGCATGAGCTGCATTTGATTTAAACGAGAGAGTGTGATATGAGAGACACGAAAGAAGCGCCGACCTCAAATACCCAGGTGAGCACTCATTATCGATACTACCGTTGTCTCCGTGTAAACTACAAAATCTCTGGCAGCAGAATACAGCGTTTTTTAATCGTTTTCGCGGATCCGCGTGAACGAGGATCGTTTTGACAATGTTGTCGTCTGCACGCGAAACTTTCAAAAACACAACTGTTAGTACATCGTCGTCGTGTAAACTTAACCTAAGCCTCTCTGTGAAAAGGCTTTTCAAAAGATACATGTCACCAAAAATGTATAACTGGTCACATATTGCATACATTGCCATTTAAAGGGCACCTAGTATGGAATTTTGAAAATTAACTTTCATGTAATGTGTAACATAGATCTAAGTGAACGAAAACATCCTGCAAAGTTTTAAATATGAAAGTTCACCGTATACAAAGTTATTGTCTCTCAAAAGTAAGAGTCGACTCGAGTCGCTGATATGAATCGATAGACGAACGATGCTTTTACTCTATCTAGATGACGTCAACTTGACAAGTTATTTGCATAAGACACGCCCACTCATTGCACACGCAGACACCAGGGTAAACTCGAAAACATCATGTAGACAACAAGTGTTCTGAAGTGCGAATCAACAGCAACCTTTTTTCACTGCCCAGGGACTAGCATTTGAAGACTAAGTGTCTACAGTTCATATATACAACTATACCACACAAGCATAGGCCGAACCGTGTGCTGTGTTCGCCTCATTTTAATGACGATTGCTTTACAAACATAAATGCTTTCAAGTGTGGATTCGCGAGCCGGTTGATACTGAAGGAAGGTTCAGTACCAATTTTATTTGGATCAGCTTCCTCCTCTGAATCACAACCTGTAAGTATTATTAATAATGGTTGCTTTTATGTGTTTTGTAGCATGCTCAATACGTATGTGTGTGTGTTGTGTAAGTTACGCTCAGCACAGCTTCTAGGTCTCCAATGTCAATTGTTCAAATGTATGTCGTTGTTATTGGAGTTGTCATAAAGAATAGAGCGTATTGTAGTTCTGCAGTGCTTTATCAATATGTTAATGCGTTGGGCTAACGCAAACAATAACTGACTGGGTCATCTGACCAATCACGGCAGATTAGCGTCACGCAAAGGAGAGGTTTGGAAAAATGAGTCGTTGAACGAATCATTTGGGAGTCGGTGAGCAAATCCGGTAAAAATAAATGCAAATTATAAGACAACAAAAGTGTGTTTTTGTCATTGCATGCATGTAAAACTGTTGTTGGGGACTCCCAAAACTATATTAGGAACATTTGAAATGCCAGGTGCCCTTTAAATATCTGTTTACCTTAAAAAGCTTACTTATTCAGTTATGCATGTTCAGTGAATCAAATATCCTCATAAATCGTGACAAAATATTTTGGTAACATCAAGAGCAAATGTTAAGAATGTGAACGCATGCATAGTCCTCCATTTTGCTGAAGGCGTTGTGCTCCCGAACCAACCAGTCTTCCCTCTTGTTGTGAAACCAAACTGATTTGTCTTGTGTCTCCGACTCGAAAAACGTCTCCTCTGTTCTTTCAGTTTCCCCAGATAAAGCGCCTCACATTTGTTGTTTTGGTTGCTAATAAAGTAAAGCCTGTAAATAGCGGACACATGTGGACACAGATTGATATTCAGTGATCCGTTTGCTATGGACCCTGAAGGCCCCAGTCATTCAGCGGATGAAAACAGCCCCTGTGTTGGCCTATTGAGTTTGTTTGCTAACAGTCCAGGCTTTGTGAGCGGAAACAGCTCAGGGAACGTGCTTCGCAAGACAGCATGGCATTTTAGTAGACTCGCAGGTGTCTTTATAATTCCCCTTCATATATAGAAGATCTGCATTGCAGCTGTTCGGCTGTTTCACTCTCCTAGAGATGTTGCTCACAGTGAGCTTGTGTTTTTACAGTGAGAATCAGGATCATTCAAACTGAGTGAAAACAAAGCACTCTCTCTGATTTTATCAGAGTAAAAGACAGATTGAAGGTGGTTAATGTATGTTAGTTGTTTGGGAGATAATTAAAGAAAGACAATCGAGCAATAAGATTACTAAAATGCCATTTTGCAACAGTCATATTATTATCATACAAATTTCGTCTCCTTTTCTCCTCAAAATTGCTTATCTTGGCCATAAAGTATACGGTTTCTTTCTCAGCAAATCATTAAACCTGGAAATACCACCGCATCGGTTTAACAGTCTGTGAAATCGAGGATGTTTACAGCCAAGCGAGGAAAATCCAGCAATGAAACTACAGGACATCATCTTCACTAGAAAGGATGAGACCCACAATTTTTATTTTATTTTTTTATTTTTTTTATTGTTGCCATTCTCACTTTACATGTCGAATTTAGCTGAGGGAACTTGATTTTTATTTTATTTTATAGGATTTGACATGTCAGGAAAACAAGGAAAATGTTACGCCAGGGGTCATAACCAGAATGTGCCACCATTTTTACTGTTTATATATTTCAATTTTGATATAATAATAATAATAATAATAATTGGTATTATACTGCATTATTAATAGTAATTTCAAAATAATTAAAAATACATAAACACAATACATGTAATTTAGATTTAAAATAAATGTAAAACACTTAATTCAAATCCTCATTCAGGGCAGGACAAAATATATTTTTACAACCATGTGTGTAATTGTATACGTGTATAATATTAAGATTTTGCATATGTTCACCAAGGCTGCTTTTATTTGATCAAAATACAGTTAAAACAGTAATATTGTGAAATATTATTACAGTTTAAAAGTACTGTTTTCTATTTGAATAGATTTTAAAATGTAATGTGATCTTTACTCGCATGATCCTTAAGAAATTATTATAATTTACTGACTTGATACTGTTGTGGCAGTAGAAACTCAAGAAACATTTCTGGTTATTATATATGTCAAACACAGTTGTGCTGGTTAATATTTTTGTGGAAACTGTAAAAAAAAAAAAAAAAAATCAGGATTCTTTGATAAATAGAAAGTTCAAAAGAACAGCATTATCTTATATAAAAAAAACATAAATGTCTTTTTTGATCAAGTTAATGTGCCTTTGCTAAATAAAAGTATTAATTTCTTCAGAGAAGAATCGCAGAAATAAATTACATTTTTAAAATATATTACAACAGAAACCAGTTCATTTAAATTGTAATAATATTTCACAATATCACTGTTTTTACTGTATTTCTGATAAAATAAATGCAGATTAAGAGACGACTTTCAAAATCATTAAAAATCCTTAATGATTTCAGACTTTTGACCTGTAGTGTGTGTGTGTGTGTGTGTGTGTGTGCGTGTGCGTGTGTGTGTGTGCGTGTGCGCATGTAGACAACCACTAATATAAACAAATAATTGTACGGTTGCCTGCAGAACTAGTGTTACACTTTTCAAGTAAATCAATCTGCATATTATATTGGAATAAAAGAAAAAAAAAAAAAAAAAAAATGACTAGCTCTTTAAAATGTTGTGCTGATTTGAACCCGTCTGCACATTGATCAGTGTTACAATGTTATGAATGCTTGTTTGTTATATTTTCGTCTTTAGATCCTAGTTCCCTGAGGCTGAAAGATATGTTGTGTGTTGAGATTGTCCACAGTGCTCTTTTGATGAGGAAACCTCCAGGCCTCTGCGTCTCACCTCAGGGCTGATCTGAAATGTCAGGCTGAGAGTTATGAGCATAGATTCATGTGATGCAGACACACATGCGCGCACATATCCATGCCTGCACGCGCGGGGCTAAGAATAGCTTCTGGATGGATGGGAGGCTGCGCGGCCGAGCTTAAGATGAGACACATGTGAGACCCTCCCCCATCAGCACCATCACATCAGTGTCCACTCACTCGAGTGAACGGGACAATCTGACACCCTAGATAGTGCTTAAGTCAACAGACACATGCATGCAAACACAGCTGTAGTCTAGGCATCCATCTATCCCTCATCTCAGGTAAGTTAGTGTCTCTGTGATCTAGTGGATTCGACATTAAAAATAGATAAGGATTCAGGACACGCACGTAGAAAGCATAATACATTATTTTTTATGTTTTATTTTGCAACTATGTAATAGGCTCATATTATTTAAAAAATATTCTATGAAGTAAATTGTTCATAAAAAAACAAATGTAATTCTACCTGAATAAGTTATTTCAGGCAAGAATTAAAAAAACAAAGTACATTCTGGATTAGCACTCAATTTAAGCTTGTAGAAATTAGTGTAAATATCAGCATTATAAAATTAAGTAAAACCTACTTAACTTTCTGTTCAACTATTCTTTTCTCTGTGGGCCTCAGAACGCAGGCTCACAATTGGCCGACGCTGGTCATGTGTGTGGTGTGTGTGTGACAGACAACCCAGAAGCGCTGCGCTGTTACACTACGTGAACTCACTCGAGGCCCACAGAGAAGGAAATCAATAGTTAAATAAAGAATAGTTGAACAGAAAGTTAAGTAGGTTTTACTTAATTTTATAATGCTGATATTTACGTTATTTTTGTGTGTGTTTTTGCGCACAGAAAGTATTCTCGTCGCTTGATAAACTTAAGGTTGAGCCGCTGTCGTCACTCGGACTATTTTAACGATGTCTTTCATAACTTTTGGGCCGGCCAGTTTCGATCCCTTAAGAAGCCTATGGAGGAGTGATCCAGCTCTCAGATTTAATCACAAATATCTTCATTTGTGTCCCAAAGATGAACGAAAGTCTTACGGGGTTGAACAACATGCGGGAGAGTAATTACTGACAGAGTTTACATTTTTGGGGTGAACTAACCCTTTAATTTCATATGTGAAATTTACTTTAAAAAATCTGCATGCAAAAACTTACGTTTTACTTATTGTTTTTTTTCAGCGAACTTCAGTGATATGAAAATGAATTATTAATTATTCATTAATAATCAATGTTATATAATGAATTATTTAAATATAATATAAAGTAATATAATATGAAATATAATTTAATGCAGTCTGATTAAACCCACACGCCTTCATTTCTTTGAATGCTTAAATTTATCTTATTTGAATGGTAAAATGTGAATTTAAACTGCACAGTGACGTCTCAAATAATTGCGATTAGAACAAATAGGCCTAACCACAGTCAGATGATTAATCAATAATCGAGACAGGCCTATACACACGTATATCCATCTATGTTTTATAGTGCACTTACATTATTTGAAGGACGTTATAAATTAAATCAGTGTCATTTACAATATTATCAGTATAATTCAAATAGTACATTTGGACAGTCATGCAATTTGCTTTTGGATGTGACGTCATAACCATGACACGGTTCACGCTCTGTGCTTTTCTTTCATATGAATGGTCTGTGTGGAGTGTGTCACGTTTTGCTGATAAGAACCCAAGTGCAGAAAGTACTTTCGGAAAACAAGGACCCACGATGGGGCAAACGAACATAAATAAACGGAACTAGAAACTTGACGATGACAAACAGTAGGCCTAGGCCTAACTCTGACGATAACTAGACTTGACAATAAATATGAACTGGAGCTCACAGACAGATTACAAAGCTCACAGAACCGGATGATAACAAGACGAACAAGCCATGAGAAACAAACATAGAGATCTTACATAATCACAAGGGTACAGGTGGTGACACTGATGAACATCAATACTAACGAGCGAACAAGGGGTGTGTGGTAAGGACACATAGGGGCTGTTTACACCTGGCCACTTCATGAGTCTTCTCAGATCGAATAGCTATCTCTGATTTATCAAAATGATTCCATTTACACCTGCTCACATAAATGTGTTCTTGCAAAACGGGTATAAATCCGATCTTCAGTTCCCGCGCTATATGCAGATTTAATGGAGTGCACGTCACCGAAAGCAACAGATACGAGCTGCATTTTATTGATCATCAGCTAATTTCAAAATCAAAGACGGCAATAAGAGAGAGCGTTAACAGAACTGGTAAGATCATTTCGTTTCTTTACGTTTAATGAAGATGATTGTGTGTTAAGCGTCTGCGAATTACTTTCACTTTGATTTGCGATAGTTTGCGCCTTGGCTTGATGAATAGATGCTCATCTGCGGTGATGCGTGTTGTAGCGTCGTCATAACATGACATATAGCCTATATAACACGCGTTTATTTTTTAGCATTTTGGGAGGAGTAAAATTTACATATGTGGTTTCAACCAGATGCATTTACACTTGTCCAGTTTCATCTGGAATACGCTTCAGACCTCCTCCTGAAGTGGTTTGAGCGATCGGATTCAAATCCGTCCCGAATGCGTTTCGGAGGGCATTTACACCTGGTCTTTTCACGATCGGATGGCTATCCGATTACCGAAAACTCATGAAGTGGCCAGATGTAAACAGCCCCATAATCACAAGTCACAGGTGACGCTGATAAAACATTAACTGACAAGGAAACGAGGTAAAGAGACAAGACGATGCAAACACATAGCCCAAAACAACAGGCCATGTGCTTGCACACAAAACAAGAGACACGTAGGCTACATGACAGAGTGAGCTTTGCAAGAGCAATACATGTGACTCTTTAATTAAAAAAAGCTAAGAAAATAAAATTTTCCGTGACATCTCACTGTTATTCCAGTGGTTGATGAGCCACAGCTACCATGGTTTTTTTTACAGTCAGTGCCTAAACTCGCTGGAAAAGCCCACATACTGGGAAACCTGAAGGACCAGCAGCTGTTTTGTAGATGCTCAGGATCGAGGATCCTCCTAACAATAGATCCCGGGAATGTGGCATCCTCACAGCTCATCACAGTTGACATGCCGCCCACTCATCGTGCGTCTGGTTACAAGTTAAGGCTGAACAACAAAGCGTGACCTCTCTCGCCCCTAGGATGAAAACAAGGATGTTCCTGCATTACAAATGCACATTGGGATTGTTTTGACAAGTTATTGCACAATCCTGTAGCAGTGATGAGTCCAAGTGATGGTCCACACCTTCTTTAAGAGCTGTTCTGGACTGAAGTTTGGCTCTGTTGTGCCGATCGCTCCCTCTCCCCTGAGAGAAACGTCAGCCTCTTATAAGGTCCTCTGACCGATGATCAATTAGAGTGTCCAAGATAAAGAAAATTAATTGCTTGTGGAAATCTAGTTGAAAATATGTAAAACAAGTTCTTAGGGGAAAAAATTAAGGGTGGTTTCATTTAGCTTTGTTAAACTTTTATACCATTTTCAAAAAAAATATTGAAATTGCTAAACTCTGCTAAACCCCGTCAGCGTTGTTTTTAAAAGTTGACAGCCACCGCCATCATTTTTATCATTCTCACAAATGTTTCATGGTGGCTCTGGCCACCAGAATATTTTGTTGTATGAATATCTGAACATGCAATGTATCAAAAGAAAGAACAAAGCCTCTGCTTTTTTTATCAACACTTAAAAGTGGGTAAGTTTAATAATAAAAAAAGCAGCATTTTGAACAAAAAGCTAAGACTTTTTTCACATTTTTCTTAGACTACATCCGAAATGATGATCAAAACGCAGATGGAGTAGATCGAGTCCATGAACACCCCCAATGCTTCACAGTCCTGTACCTCGTCCTGGGTCGATGTTTCATTCTGTAACACTGGGCAGTTTTGATTTATATGCTGTTTAATATTGATGATCACATTATTTTACATGTGCGTAAGCAAAGTCCTTTTAGGCAAGTCATGCCACTCGGCCGCCATCTTGGCAACGCCTCCGGGCAGCTGTTTCGGACTAACAAGACCAGGCTCCTATCTAAATGAATGGGCAGAGAGTCAGAACTGCACTTTCACTGGTCACCGGGACATAAAAACTGCATGTATACAAACAGTAATAAAATATGATAAAAATCGCTGAAAAAGTTTGATGACTTTGCCCCAAAATAAGGTTTAAAACGCCTTTTTCCCCACAGGTTATACTTTTACTGCGCATGCGCAAGGGTTCTCTCGCTCTCTGTCGTGCGCGCGCTACTGCTCGCTCGCTCTAGATTCCGGGAGATTTGAACTAATTTGCGGTCATCAGGGAGCCGCTATCAATCTGCGGGAGACTCCCGGAACTTCCGGGAGACTTGGGATGTCTGATATTTACACAACTAACACATATCAAATCTGCCGCCTTTTCAAACAGTAACATATTTTCCGCTGTCGCAAACCTCAACTGTGCGCATGCGTCGGTGGAACCAGACGATAGGCTTAAATGTTTTACGGCTTGACTGTTAAAAGCAGACGATTGGCTTTCCAGCGGGAGGGGCGGGGCATGTGCATACAACCGCCATCTTTGGCGTTACGGGTTTTCCCTATATAGTTGTATTAAGGATTGAGGAAGTGGCATGTCTCTATATAAATAGCATCTGGCGTAAGCAATGCTTGCTTGTATTTGCTTCTTCGCTTGTGTTTTGATCCAGACTCTTTCAGAAGAGGTGTAATAGCGCCCCCTACCGTGTAACAGCAAAAACGTGGATTGCAAGAAAATTCGGAAAATGGCGGTAAAGCGTTAATGAAAAATGTTATGAGTCTAGGAAGTAAAAAGTATAATTTTCTTAAACCTTGAATACATGCGAGTCTTAATCATAATTTACATCAGCATCATTGTTTTTAATGTTGTTAATTGTTCGTAATTCGCACCAAATGTCACGTGTTGTATTGGTATAAAGCTCACGAAGATGAATAAATCAGAAAAACAGTCTTTAATCCAAACTCGCTCAGTAAAACCGACTTCACCACACTTCAGCGTAGACGTAGACAGGACATATGAACTCAGGAACACAAGGAGAATGTATACAAGACCAAAGGAGGACCTAATGAGTTAAAATATATAGATAGTAGTTAAACTTAATATAATATTTATATCAGTTTTTAGTTATTTAATTGTATAACATTTTATTTTATTATGTTATTTTATGTGTTTTATTTCGAGTAACAAAAATCTTTTATTTTTATTAAAAAAATAAAGATCCTGCTTCTGTCATTGACCCCAATTCTCTCCTAAATAGAAACAAAACATTTGCATTGTGTCACAGTTGTCAGTCCATTCCAGGACTGGTCTCAACCAGTTAGAGCGGACCTTTCCTGTTTAAAGTCTTTAAAATAACTTAAAACTGGTCAACACTCTGTCCCAGAAGGCTAATGACTGCATCAGAGATGACGGTGTGTGTGTGTGTGTGGTATTGATTGCTCATAACCCTATAACAATGTCTTGTTAGGACCCCCACACAAGCAGAGCAGAAGTCCCCCACTGCGACCTCTGTGTCCCACTTAGCGGTTGCCATGACAACTGACCTTTATGTCTCTGGTCCTTCATTTTTTAAGTGTTTGTTCAGCGTGTGGGTGTGTTTTTGTCTAATGGTTGTGTGGTCCCTGGAAGCCGGGCTGCATTAGGGACAGAAACTCTCCTGTGGCCAGAGATGCCATAAACAGTTAGAGGCTGGCATCACGTTTTTCCAAGGAGTACAATGTGACAATATCTTCCAAAGCAGAAGATAATCAAAATACCCAGAAGAGGCATATCCAGCAGACATATTGTTTCGTTTTTGTTCAGGCTGTTATATGTAATGAAGCAATAAGCCGTGACATACCATGCTTTACTATGATTTGTATGGTTGAAAGTGGTGTTAAGCGGCTGATAAGTGTCACAGATGTTCAAATTATTTACCATTTGCGTTTTTTTTTTTTCGACTCTGATTAGTGGAATTTTCCGTACAGCATCATGGGTAATGTAGGTTTTTTTTAAACCACGAATTCTGCTGTTAAAGGTGCTCTAAGCGATGTCGGGTGACGTCACTTCTTGTTGAAGTTTAAAGTATTGTCAAACAAAACGGAGGCTAGCTAGTCCCTCCCTCCTCCTCATCATGTTTTGGCCTAAAAAAACGCTTGACATCACTTAGAGCACCTTTAAATACGATTATTTTAGAACTAAGTTAAGCTCACAGTAGGTCTTTCTTTAAAGGTTTGTGAGATTTTGACCTCCAGAACTCGACTGTTGAGCTTGATGTAGTCTCAGCCTCAGCGTTGGATGCATAAGGCACACAAAATTGGAAACACTTCAGGAGTTTTGAAGCCGTCATCTGGTTGGTTGAATTCCACAGGATTTCCTGGAGACGTGTGTGTGTTGCGTTCTTTAGCGGTCCGCCTGGAAACAAAGATGCCAGGATGCCAAACCCCCTCATGGAAAAAGAAAGCCATTGTGTTTACAATGGTGACAATGAGCTAAACGCTGGATTTGTTATATGCACACCATTCTGTTATAGAGAGCCTAAGCCCCTCCCCTTCCGGTCGACCAACATGGGACCTTATATCGGAAAAATATTGTATGGTAGTCAATGGCGAGAGACAACAAATATTTTAATCTCGTTTGAATTGTGCCCTGAATTACACATATGATGTTTGTCAATTTAAAAGATACATTTTAAAGTCAAGAAAGTCGCAGTTTGTCATAAAACAGAAGAGTGACATTTAGTTTTATGTAAAAATCGTTCAATGAACTACATCTCCCGGGAAGCGAAACAACGAGCGAGATCTGCTGCTCGTGTGTGTGCAGTCTGGGTCAAAACACTCCGGCATGACGGCGTAACGTTACGATTATAACTAGGGCTGGGTACCGAGTTCGGTACTTTTTAGGTACCGACCGAATTGCCTCGGTACTACCGAGTATCGAAACATGTCTTGTTTTTCGGTACCAAATTTCGGTACCTAAGTGGTTAATCTCGTCAACGTCAGTGAAACATGCATGCAGCATGATTGGCTGTGGAGGAAAAACACTAGTTTACGCGGCTGCCCAGAGACTTGGCTTGTCGCATGTGAGGCTGTAGTGTGTGTGTGTGTGTGTGTTTGCCAGAAGCACGCGATGCAATATTTTCGACAAGATAATTGCTGCCAAGACCGGTAACACGGTAAATCTGATAAGGCAAAGCGGTGTGTCATACAAAGCGCACCGAACGCGAATAGAGCGTCAAATAGGCGTCTATCGCGTCTAGTTAGACGCTTCAATCTTCCGCTCGAGTTCAAAACGCGTCGCCCAATTCGCATCATTCGCGACGCCCGGCGCGAATGATGCGTCTATCCGCGTCTTTGACTTTGTATCTAATCTACTAGCGCAAATAATTAAATTCGCGTTCGGTGTGAACAGTGAACACACCATTAGTAAACACTTGTTCATTAATAAACAATTAAAATATCTCCTTGCTGTTGTTTCCCGACACATCCATAATCATTAGGCTACTTTTGCCAGTGCTTTGCGGCAAGCTTGATGTGTGCGGAGCGCGAGGCATATATCCCGCCCCCCAGTAGCCTATATTTAATTTAATTCACATTTATTTGTATAGCATTTTTCACAATACATATCGTTTCAAAGCAGCTTTACAGAAAATGAATGTGTCTAAATTACAATTTAGAGTGATCTGTTATCAGAGGTGACAGTGTAATGCATTTCTATTAATTTTCATTCAATTTCATTGTTAAACAATGCATTAAGTTAAGGAAGAAACAATGAGCTCATTGAAGTAAAGAATACATGTTAAATGATTAGGAAACATAGAAAACTTCAGCACTGGTGCTTTTTTACATACTCAAAATATGAGTGTAAAAAAGTCAACAAACTGAACAAAAAAAATTAAAATTAGGTAATGTTATATTGTTAAACAAAATTGGTATCGAAAAAAGTATCGTTCAGGAACCGGTATCGAAGTCAAGGTATCGGTATCGGTATCGGTATCGAACATTTTGTTACGATACCCAGCCCTAATTATAACGCAAGACTATAGAAGCAATGACAGACGTTAGCTTCAGTAAAGTTAGCTTCATTCATTGAGAAAAAATGTGCGCCTTTGTGAAAATACGTAATTACAAAGACTACAAACCCCAGTCTTACACCTCAACAGTTTTACATCAAACTGCGACTTTCTTGACTTTAAAATGTATCTTTTAAATTGACAAACATCATATGTGTAATTCAGGGCACAATTCAAACGAGATTAAAATATTTGTTGTCTCTCGCCATTGACTACCATACAATATTTTTTCCGAAATAAGGTCCCATGGTGGTCGACCGGGGCTTAGGCTCTCTGTTGTAGGGACATCGCCTTTATATTTTCACGCGCCTAAACATGACGTGTAACAAAACGAACTGTTATTGGTTGCTTTACATGTCAGTCTGGGCGGTCCTTGGCCAATGAAAGCTGACCTTCTGAGAGCTGTCTACGGTAGAATAAGCTCGATCAAATCAAAATTTGTTGTTATGCAAAAGTAGAATAGTAAAGCAAAGTTTTGTTTATACTTCCTCAAAGATCCTACATTTTTAGATTAAAATATACTTAAAATATGTTTTTTTTTTGTGTTTTTGATGACAAGTTTTGTTTGGTTAAATGGATTTTTCCTAATAAATGGTTGATATTTATTACAAAAAAGTACTGCAGTTACAGTGCCTGTAATACCATGATGCTTTGATATACACTCACCTAAAGGATTATTAGGAACACCTGTTCAATTTCTCATTAATGCAATTATCTAATCAACCAATCACATGGCAGTTGCTTCAATGCATTTAGGGGTGTGGTCCTGGTCAAGACAATCTCCTGAACTCCAAACTGAATGTCAGAATGGGAAAGAAAGGTGATTTAAGCAATTTTGAGCGTGGCACGGTTGTTGGTGCCAGACGGGCCGGTCTGAGTATTTCACAATCTGCTCAGTTACTGGGATTTTCACGCACAACCATTTCTAGGGTTTACAAAGAATGGTGTGAAAAGGGAAAAACATCCAGTATGCGGCAGTCCTGTGGGCGAAAATGCCTTGTTGATGCTAGAGGTCAGAGGAGAATGGGCCGACTGATTCAAGCTGATAGAAGAGCAACTTTGACTGAAATAACCACTGGTTACAACCGAGGTATGCAGCAAAGCATTTGTGAAGCCACAACACGCACAACCTTGTGGCGGATGGGCTACAACAGCAGAAGACCCCATCGGGTACCACTCATCTCCACTACAAATAGGAAAAAGAGGCTACAATTTGCAAGAGCTCACCAAAATTGGACAGTTGAAGACTGGAAAAATGTTGCCTGGTCTGATGAGTCTCGATTTCTGTTGAGACATTCAGATGGTAGAGTCAGAATTTGGCGTAAACAGAATGAGAACATGGATCCATCATGCCTTGTTACCACTGTGCAGGCTGGTGGTGGTGGTGTAATGGTGTGGGGGATGTTTTCTTGGCACACTTTAGGCCCCTTAGTGCCAATTGGGCATCGTTTAAATGCCACGGCCTACCTGAGCATTGTTTCTGACCATGTCCATCCCTTTATGGCCACCATGTACCCATCCTCTGATGGCTTCTTCCAGCAGGATAATGCACCATGTCACAAAGCTCGAATCATTTCAAATTGGTTTCTTGAACATGACAATGAGTTCACTGTACTAAAATGGCCCCCACAGTCACCAGATCTCAACCCAATAGAGAATCTTTGGGATGTGGTGGAACGGGAGCTTCGTGCCCTGGATGTGCATCCCACAAATCTCCATCAACTGCAAGATGCTATCCTATCAATATGGGCCAACATTTCTAAAGAATGCTTTCAGCACCTTGTTGAATCAATGCCACGTAGAATTAAGGCAGTTCTGAAGGCGAAAGGGGGTCAAACACAGTATTAGTATGGTGTTCCTAATAATCCTTTAGTTGAGTGTATATACCATAGTTTAGAACGATTATCAGGTGGGATGTCACGGATATATGTGCAAGGGACATGCAGAGCCACACATGTTTCATGCTTGGACTCCTCTCGGCCCTGCTTGGGTTGCTGATGTGATAAATCTAAGTAACAGAGCATGCTGTGTGTGAGGATGAGCTGCGGAGGGACTCGCATGAAAACCTCAACAATGTTTCTTCAAATATTCACCAACTGAGCTGAGCTGACTAAGAGCAATAGCTTTTAGCTGGAATCTAAACTGGATTAGGATGCTTTTAGTGAGCATGCGATTAGATATGTCTTCATGCATTTATGAAATTAATGTTCATACCTAATCACAGAGCATTCTCACTGCATAGAGAAAGAGTGTGAAGACTTGATAAGTCGTTCTATTGTCAGTCTGTATTGAGAAGAAATAGGCTCTGGGGTCAACTGTAGGTCATTGAAGTCAAAGGGGCGACAGCATAATAATGTGCAGTCAGACTATCAGACATGTGCAGTCAGTTTATTTAGCTGTTTATTGGGTGGCAAAATGCGCACTGGTATCATGGTATCATGAGCAAAAAATATCTCTTTAAAAATGCATTTAAAGCTGCTGTCCGTAGCTTTTTTTGGGTTAAAAATGATCCAAAATATATATTTGAGAAAATACATAACCAGCCAGTGTTCAACGCTCTCTGCTTGCCTTAGCTCGATTCAAAGCGGTAAGCTTGTAATAATGTTTTTAATTCCAGTGGTACTGGTGGATTTCCACGGGAGATTCGAGCATGTCCTTGCGTCATTATGTCACATCTGTACACACACATCTGTACACACACACACATCTGTACACATAAAGAAGGAGTCTCGGCTAGTCGGCTGTATTGCGTGTGAGGATGTTGGAGGTGGAGATTTATAGCCTTTTCTCACAGCACTTGATATAATTAAACTTATCAATTTGATGGCGGATCCAAAAAGGTTCAAACGACGATCACCAGTGACAACAGATTCACCCGCTGTAAAATGCAGAAGACTTCGTTCGGACTTCGGAGCGGCTACAGAAAAAAAGAGACTGCAACCGGACCCATGCGAAAACAAGGATAATATCAGAAGGACATTACATGTAGTCACGCAATGCTGACGTTGTTAACATTAACAATTTGAGAAAAAAGTATAATTTGTACGGTTTTGCGTGATATGATAACTTATATTTAGATTTAATCAGATTTAATCAGCGCGATTTACTGCAATGTCAGAACCAGAACAAAAGTGGATGTTTCTTACTAGTTCAGATGACATTTTCTGGTGAAAATGATTATGTTGATCATACTTCCAAAAAGAATAATCTGTGATTTTGAATGCCAGTATCGACACCGGCGCGGCGACTGACAGACACACACTCTCCTCAAACACTGTGTTCATCCGCGCTGTGCCGTGTCGAGGGTGTCGAACTACAACTCGCGTAAATTTGATAATTCCGCGAATGACTGCAATTGCAGATTTCGAACAGAGATGGCGACAAGAGGAAAAACGCCGGACTGCAGCTTTAATTTTTAATTTTAATTTAATTTTTAAAAATATCTTGGCATCATCTTTTATTATTTTTTTTATTACATGGCAAGGTTAGTTCTAGTTCAGGTTGTAAAATGTCATGTGGTGTGTGACTCAAAAACTATGGATTCCTGGAGTTGTATTATGCCAATATTGGATATACATACATTGGATGCCAATATATATACATCAAAATAGTTATGTGGTGTGAATATCCTATTGTTTTTTCACACGTTCCTCACAGATCCTCATTTTTAAGACTAGAATATACAAATTTATGTTTTTGAGTTTGACTTTTGACAGTGGTTAAATAGATTTTGTCAGAAAATTGGGTGAAATTCACTGCAAACTACAGCTGCGAGATTCTGCATGAATTGGGAATCATGTTTTTGTTTTGTTTTTTAAATGGTGATCATGATTCTCCTACAATTCTTAACAGAAAACTAAATAAAATAACTTAAATTACTAGAGGTTCTGGCAAAATATTAATTTCTGCAGCCTATTTAAAAAAAAAATAATTAGAATTAATATTTTAAAAAATTGAATGAATGTTTTATTGACTCACTCATACTTGTTTCATTACTGGATGAATCAGCGTTTTTGAACTAATCTTTTGAATGAATGATTCAATGACTGTATGTTTGAACAGTCACTTGTCGCCACCTAGTGGCGTAACGATGTAAGCGATACAACCGTTATTTGAAGCGCCAAGTTACTTTGAAAAGGTGATTTGCTCCATTTTGATCGATACCATAGGCATCAGTGTTTATATGCAAACTATAAACTTTTAGCCCGGGTGGGTGTTTGAATCGAGATCGCAATCTTTTAACGATTAATCAAAACAATTCAACAAAACTACTGCAAAGAATTTCTTCGAAAAAACAACAACTTTTCAATAAGGTCTTTTTATGACATGCTAGTTATTTCAGGTTGTAAAATGTCAGCGTGAATCCCCCCAAAACTTTTTGTCTGTCCTTTGATATCACCAATCAGAAACGATTGTGACAAGTCTATCATCTAATGAATGTGTTTTTCTTGTGTCTTTGCAGGGCGAATATCGATGAAGTTGAGACTGATGTTGTGGAAATAGAAGCCAAGCTAGATAAGGTATGAATAAAATCTATTTGAAATAACTTGGTGTGAGAACGAAATGGAAGAACAAATATCAGATGATACATGGCATGAATCAATCCAAAGAATACATTCATCCTCTGTTAGTCTCAGGCATACGGTTATCCAGTTCAAAACTGGTCTAAGGATAGATTGGCTAAGATCAGAAGTCAGAAATCAAGATCAATCACTAGCAACTCTGTTCCATATGTTCTGGTCATGTCCGAAGATATTGAATTACTGGGGTTTGATCTTTTGAGACTTTTTCTAAAATGTTTGATCAATGTGTTGCTCCAACAATATCGACTGCAATGGATTAATTAGTCAGGATTACATTTAGAAAATCCCTGTCGGATGTTATAATTTTTTGTTCACATCTTGCCAGAAGGCTAATTTTGTATAAATGGAAAGACTCTTTCCCTCCAACATATGGACCTTGTATTAAGGATGTCATGTATGATGTACAGTTGGAAACAATCTGATATTCTATGAAAGCATCAGCTTGGAGATTTTTTTTACCATTTGGCAGCCTTTTTTAAAGGGATACTTCACCTCTGGAAAGATGAATGTGTATTTAAAATTGGTCATTTATGTAGAAGAAATGTGAAATTTATTTTTGAATTTGGAGATTTCTAGACTGAGAAAAGCCAGAAAATATATTTTTGGCTTATGTGGATGAAAGACAACAACTCCCAGAATGCACTTGCTTCGCTGCCCTAGGAGGCCACGCCTACCGGTAACAGAGCGCAGTAGTTAAACAACAAGTCTAGGCTACTAGTGAGTCTCCGTGATGAGTCTGCCCGGGATTTCGGGATTGGGCTTTTGCGTTCTACAGTCGGCATTCATCATGTTTACTGTGGCGAGCAGGACGAGTGAGGGCCGCGGGAGAACGGCGCGAGTCATGTTTACTGTGGCGAGCAGGACGAGTGAGGGCCGCGGGAGAACGGCGCGAGTCATGTTTACTGTGGCGAGCAGGACGAGTGAGGGCCGCAGGAGAACGGCGCGAGTCATGTTTACTGTGGCGAGCAGGACGAGTGAGGGCCGCGGGAGAACGGCGCGAGTCATGTTTACTGTGGCGAGCAGGACGAGTGAGGGCCGCGGGAGAGCGGTGCGAGTCATGTTTACTGTGGCGAGCAGGACGAATGAGGGCCGCGGGAGAACGGCGCGAGTCATGTTTACTGTGGCGAGCAGGACGAGTGAGGGCCGCGGGAGAACGGCGCGAGTCATGTTTACTGTGGCGAGCAGGACGAGTGAGGGCCGCGGGAGAACGGGGCGAGTCATGTTTACTGTGGCGAGCAGGACGAGTGAGGGCCGCGGGAGAACGGCGCGAGTCATGTTTACTGTGGCGAGCAGGACGAGTGAGGGCCGCGGGAGAACGGGGCGAGTCATGTTTACTGTGGCGAGCAGGACGAGTGAGGGCCGCGGGAGAACGGGGCGAGTCATGTTTACTGTGGCGAGCAGGACGAGTGAGGGCCGTGGGAGAACGGGGCGAGTCATGTTTACTGTGGCGAGCAGGACGAGTGAGGGCCGCGGGAGAACGGCGCGAGGCATGTTTACTGTGGCGAGCAGGACGAGTGAGGGCCGTGGGAGAACGGAGCGAGTCATGTTTACTGTGGCGAGCAGGACGAGTGAGGGCCGCGGGAGAACGACACGAGTCATGTTTACTGTGGCGAGCAGGACGAGTGAGGGCCGCGGGAGAACGGAGCGAGTCATGTTTACTGTGGCGAGCAGGACGAGTGAGGGCCGCGGGGGAACGGCGCGAGTCATGTTTACTGTGGCGAGCAGGACGAGTGAGGGCCGTGGGAGAACGGAGCGAGTCATGTTTACTGTGGCGAGCAGGACGAGTGAGGGCCGTGGGAGAACGGCGCGAGGCATGTTTACTGTGGCGAGCAGGACGAGTGAGGGCCGCGGGAGAACGGCACGAGTCATGTTTACTGTGGCGAGCAGGACGAGTGAGGGCCGCGGGAGAACGGGGCGAGTCATGTTTACTGTGGCGAGCAGGACGAGTGAGGGCTGCGGGAGAACGGCACGAGTCATGTTTACTGTGGCGAGCAGGACGAGTGAGGGCCGCGGGAGAACGGCACGAGTCATGTTTACTGTGGCGAGCAGGACGAGTGAGGGCCGCGGGAGAACGGCGCGAGGCATGTTTACTGTGGCGAGCAGGACGAGTGAGGGCTGCGGGAGAACGGCGCGAGTCATGTTTACTGTGGCGAGCAGGACGAGTGAGGGCTGCGGGAGAACGGCACGAGTCATGTTTACTGTGACGAGCAGGACGAGTGAGGGCCGCGGGAGAACGGCGCGAGGCATGTTTACTGTGGCGAGCAGGACGAGTGAGGGCTGCGGGAGAACGGCGCGAGTCATGTTTACTGTGGCGAGCAGGACGAGTGAGGGCCGCGGGAGAACGGAGCGAGTCATGTTTACTGTGGCGAGCAGGACGAGTGAGGGCCGCGGGAGAGAGCGGCGCGAGTCATGTTTACTGTGGCGAGCAGGACGAGTGAGGGCCGTGGGAGAACGGAGCGAGTCATGTTTACTGTGGCGAGCAGGACGAGTGAGGGCCGCGGGAGAACGACACGAGTCATGTTTACTGTGGCGAGCAGGACGAGTGAGGGCCGCGGGAGAACGGAGCGAGTCATGTTTACTGTGGCGAGCAGGACGAGTGAGGGCCGCGGGGGAACGGCGCGAGTCATGTTTACTGTGGCGAGCAGGACGAGTGAGGGCCGTGGGAGAACGGAGCGAGTCATGTTTACTGTGGCGAGCAGGACGAGTGAGGGCCGTGGGAGAACGGCGCGAGGCATGTTTACTGTGGCGAGCAGGACGAGTGAGGGCCGCGGGAGAACGGCACGAGTCATGTTTACTGTGGCGAGCAGGACGAGTGAGGGCCGCGGGAGAACGGGGCGAGTCATGTTTACTGTGGCGAGCAGGACGAGTGAGGGCTGCGGGAGAACGGCACGAGTCATGTTTACTGTGGCGAGCAGGACGAGTGAGGGCCGCGGGAGAACGGCACGAGTCATGTTTACTGTGGCGAGCAGGACGAGTGAGGGCCGCGGGAGAACGGCGCGAGGCATGTTTACTGTGGCGAGCAGGACGAGTGAGGGCTGCGGGAGAACGGCGCGAGTCATGTTTACTGTGGCGAGCAGGACGAGTGAGGGCTGCGGGAGAACGGCACGAGTCATGTTTACTGTGACGAGCAGGACGAGTGAGGGCCGCGGGAGAACGGCGCGAGGCATGTTTACTGTGGCGAGCAGGACGAGTGAGGGCTGCGGGAGAACGGCGCGAGTCATGTTTACTGTGGCGAGCAGGACGAGTGAGGGCTGCGGGAGAACGGCACGAGTCATGTTTACTGTGGCGAGCAGGACGAGTGAGGGCCGCGGGAGAACGACACGAGTCATGTTTACTGTGGCGAGCAGGACGAGTGAGGGCCGCGGGAGAACGGAGCGAGTCATGTTTACTGTGGCGAGCAGGACGAGTGAGGGCCGCGGGGGAACGGCGCGAGTCATGTTTACTGTGGCGAGCAGGACGAGTGAGGGCCGTGGGAGAACGGAGCGAGTCATGTTTACTGTGGCGAGCAGGACGAGTGAGGGCCGTGGGAGAACGGCGCGAGGCATGTTTACTGTGGCGAGCAGGACGAGTGAGGGCCGCGGGAGAACGGCACGAGTCATGTTTACTGTGGCGAGCAGGACGAGTGAGGGCCGCGGGAGAACGGGGCGAGTCATGTTTACTGTGGCGAGCAGGACGAGTGAGGGCTGCGGGAGAACGGCACGAGTCATGTTTACTGTGGCGAGCAGGACGAGTGAGGGCCGCGGGAGAACGGCACGAGTCATGTTTACTGTGGCGAGCAGGACGAGTGAGGGCCGCGGGAGAACGGCGCGAGGCATGTTTACTGTGGCGAGCAGGACGAGTGAGGGCTGCGGGAGAACGGCGCGAGTCATGTTTACTGTGGCGAGCAGGACGAGTGAGGGCTGCGGGAGAACGGCACGAGTCATGTTTACTGTGACGAGCAGGACGAGTGAGGGCCGCGGGAGAACGGCGCGAGGCATGTTTACTGTGGCGAGCAGGACGAGTGAGGGCTGCGGGAGAACGGCGCGAGTCATGTTTACTGTGGCGAGCAGGACGAGTGAGGGCTGCGGGAGAACGGCACGAGTCATGTTTACTGTGGCGAGCAGGACGAGTGAGGGCTGCGGGAGAACGGCGCGAGTCATGTTTACTGTGGCGAGCAGGACGAGTGAGGGCCGTGGGAGAACGGCGCGAGTCATGTTTACTGTGGCGAGCAGGACGAGTGAGGGCCGCGGGAGAACGGCGCGAGTCATGTTTAACATGGTCGTGGTTGGTTTTGGTTCAATATGTCAGGTTTTGGTTCAAAATATGTTTTGGTTTAACCTGAACCAAACATACATTTTTATTCAAAGATCAACAGTCTGTCATTAGTCTTTAGTCTGCCACAAAAAAAAAAAATAAATAAAAAACATTAAAATCATGAACTCAAATTCATTGTGAAAAAAAAAAATGTGTTACTGTAATACAGTTGTAACAGTGCACAGGCTAAATCAGACCTTTCAAGCTATAGCCTAACGCTAAGCCTTATGCCAAAATTATTATTACAACTAAATTGTCGGTCATTAAATAGGAAAACTAAATAATTGTGTAGATGATTTGCTTCAAGTGTAACCCGACATCAGACATTAAGTCCCGGCCGAAGTATTGTTTTGCACACAGTGATGCGACCAATCAATCACTCCTTTAATGCTGCGTGCACACCAGACGTGAACTACCGCTTCTAGTTATACGAATCCATTCGCGCGTCAAGAGCGAAATTGACGCGCGTAAAAAACAAAAGTTTAGACTGGCTGCCTGCACATTCACTGTCCTCGCGGCTGCGGCTGTGGCTGCTGCAACTTGAGGGGGCTGGCTGCAGGACGACCCAACTTTCAAGATCAACTTCAAGATTTTGCTTTAGTATAATTTCCGGTTTCGGGATTCGGGACAACAGCTTAGATTTCGGGACTGTCCCGAATTTTTCGGGACTTCTGGTCACCCTATCCAAGACTGGATTTCTTCTTGTTAAAAATTGTAGCCCACAGAAAGCTTGCGATCCAAGTTGTCTGTGAAAAAGAAGAATATGGAGGAGAGAGTAGAGTACGGTGCAGTTATGACGTCACGTTGTAGGCCAAACGGCTGGTAGCATGACACTGGTTCCCTCGACAAAAACCCCAAAGGATTTTTCCATAGGCTTTTGGATTATCGCTAAAAACAAGCTGTGTGATCAACAAAAGTTTATGATACTTGCACGCTTTGTCCATCAAGATAATTATCACAGATGAACACAACTTTTATGAGTTTTGAAGCCTAACTGCAGTCGCCAGAAGTAAAAAGCTAAAGGTATAAACGAACTACACCACACTCCCACAAATTCAACGTCACCATCACGAAGCTTCCGACAACTCTTTCAGTTTTTATCTAAAAACATTTTCCCAGAACGTTTGAGTTAGAATAGTTTATAAGAGCACAATTACAAGCATAACAAGGCTGTAAAAGCGGACTGAGTTTACCTGTTCGTCGTGATGACGTTTAATCTCTTACCTCTGTAGTCCCATTCAGCCACTTTGTTAGCAACCGCCTTTTTCAAGACACGCAACCGTTTCAAAAAATCATGAGTAGGGTATTACTGATGTATTTTATGCCGTAGAATAAAACGTGAAAGTGTCTTATTTCAGCCATTTAACCAAAACCCTATTAAAAAAAACTAATATAACCGGAAGTGCTGAAATACTAACTTCCGCTTTGGCCTACAAAGATGCTCTGATGCATCACAATTTGCATACTATCTGTCCTAAATAGTATTCGAACTCAGAATTAGTGTGTCCCAAATCGTAGTATGTTGAAATGAATTTTCCAAAGATACCCGGATGGTCTACTATTTCCGGTTAGAATCCTAATATTGCCCAAAACCCATTGCGCTGTGGACGAGGAACTACAAACACGAGTAAAAAGTGTTAAAAAACTACAAACATGACGGATGTGCGAGACCGAAGGTTAAGTAGAGCGGTTAAGACAAAGGGGTTTGAGTGATTAATAATCAGTGGCCTATCTAACCTGACGAAAATATATTTATGAAATGTTATCCACATTGTTTCATTTAAAACAGCATTGTGAACTTTTATATCGACGCGTTTGGTCATTGACTTTTAAAAGCATCAGTATGCAAACATGAGGAGAGTTCTCACACATGACTGGCAGATCAAATTGCTACTGCATTTCTCTCCAAAACAATTAATTAGGAAATTAGGATATTAATATGAATTGAATGTGGAGGATTTTACCTGTGGCACTGGCAAGATGATTGACAGGGCAGTTTAAACAGTGACAGGTTGCAGGTAACTAAGCGACAGAGCGTCCGTTAAAGACTCAATTATGACGAAGTAGTATGTCCCAAGCTTGCATACTCTTCTGCTTCACACTCAGATGTACTTTTTCTTCTCAAAAACAGTACATACTTTTAGTGCATAGTATAAGGGCAGCATATGACTCCTCCCCCTGAACTTTCCCTTGCCCTGTATATTGCGCTCTAATTGGCTGTAGGTCGTCGCCGACATAGATATCCATAATAAAGGCTAGATGTCTTACGGCGGAGTCTCTATCGTCATCACCGGCGGCCATCTTGTCACAGGCAAGCTTTCTGGCGGGCTCTGTGGTGCCTGATGTAAGATGAGTGATCAGCACGAACACAAATACTCTTATCTCGTTGAAATCTTGACGGATTTACAAACGGTTTGGTTTCTTACAAACGTTATTAACGTGGCTATAATTCTGGATGATTATTTATTTATACACTTATTATTCATAAGTATGCAGTGTCATGTCTGACGTTTATAACAAACCAAACCATTTAAAAATCGGTAGAAAATTGAGCAAGTTATGCTTATTTAAAAAGTACATGCACCATTAAAACACAATGTTACGAGTGAGCGAGCTGCCTGTGGCAAGATGGCCGCCGGGTGCGGACGTCGACCTCCATTGGCCAGCAGCGCGGACGAGACATCTAGCCTTTATTATGGATATCTATGGTCGCCGATGTCATTTTCAGTCAAAACACATTTCACACTGCAGGACAGGTCCATATATTTAGCATGTTAAATATCTTGCGGGCAAAGGCGATGCATCGGTGCTTCTCACAGATCGGATCTTTGACAATACACTTCGTGATTGCCGCTCACGTGAACGAGTACCGATTTGCCTCCGATTTCAAGCATTTGTTGGAAATTTCCACAAAACTGTCGGCGAGTGATAATTGAGGCTAAAATCATGTTGTGTGTACCTGGCACAACATGCTAAAACTCTGAAGTTTAATCTCTTAATTAATTTCCTGCTAAAAATAAAAGAAGAAATAAAACAACTTTTGTGTTTCTTGAGCTTTAAAATTGCATAATATCAGCACATTTTGGTTCCACTGTAGTCAATCATTTTATCCTCATTTAGTATATGCGGTTCTATGGATATGCGAATGAGCCCCGCCTCCACTCACTCACTCAGCTCAGAGATCCACTGGTTGACGATCACACGTTGATCATCTGATTGGTTACAAGGGAGTTTAAGACGTCAGAAACACCAGCGATTTCAAACTGCGTTTGAGACCGTCTTTGGTTCACTGCAGTTTTAAAGAGAAAATACTCAGCAATGCTGTCGACTTATGAATTTACACATGGTTTGTCTTTAAGCATATTAAAAACACCACATAGACATATATCCAAAAACCGAATCAGTGAGAACAACAGCATGACTGCAACCAATCCAGCAGATGTTTAAGTTTGATCAGTGATCAACGGTCAACCATGATGATACTACCGTATATTAACTTCATTTCAACCTTATATATAAAAATGTGTTGGTGTTTTTGTTTGATAGCTAAAGCAATTATGTTTTGGCATTAAAGAATATACCCAAATGACCACTTATTACAATGAAGCCGATTCCCGAATGATAAAATCAGTTCACGCCCTCCAGTTTTAAATTGTTGAAGCAATAAAGAAATAATTTTTGGCACGAACACTTAGCGTATGCAATAAGCACATGTGTGATCTGAGCATACAGAGTACGCAAAGTTAGAAAAATGTGTGTACTACAGTCATGGCCAAAGTTTTGGCAGCGAAATATATTTTTTGACAACTATAAACAGTGTTTTCTGTCTCTCTGTCCATCAGCTGGTGAAGTTATGCAGTGGGATGATCGAAGCGGGTCGTGTGTACGTCAGTGCTAATAAACTCTTCGTCAATGGCATTCGGGACTTGTCTCACCACTGCAAAAAGGAGGAGATGATCTCAGTAAGTTTCCCAGACAAGTATTTATTTCTAAATGATCCGAGTCAAATGGCTCAGATAATAGTCAGACCCTCATGAGCTGTGTTGATTTTTCGGTTATTTGCTTCATTTCAGGAATGTCTTGAAAAGTGTGGAGAGAGCCTTCAGGAAATCGTCAACTATCACATGGTAAGACACATTTCCCCAGGCTCGCTCGGCATGGCCACATGTCGCATAATAAAACACACACATACACATTTCAGTCTGGGCCCATAATGATTCATCATATGTTGCCATAACCTGGCTCTCTCATGGGTGTTTTTATTATGAAACCATATTACGTGTGCCGTGGGGCGTAACTTAAACCAGAGAACGTGGATCTCTTTACACGGTGTGTTTCACATCATATGTGGCTGATTTTTTCCACATGCCACCCAAAAGCCATCTGCGGAGTCATAAAGGGCCTCCTGCTTCACAGGTTTGTATTGCTTATTGACATTTTTGCCACTTTTGTTGAGAAGAGAGTATAAGAAGGACAGGAAATGTTCAGGAACCTTTAAGGTGAAATGGAAATTGGAAATGTTGCAAGCCGGATTTGAACTTGCATTGGTCGCATGAGCACCACAGCTCAATGTAAAATGGTTTGTACATTTGAAACCATGTCTCGTTCATTCCAGCAAGTGGCTAATCACATTTATTGGTTAATCTGAGAAGGAGTACCTCATCACTCAAGACTTTTTGGGTGTTTTCCTGTTCTTGAGGATCGTGTAATTGAAAACAGAGAGAGTTGCAATCAGTGTGTAAAGCCCTACATGTCTCCTGTTACCACAGCCACCTTCACTTTTAAAGAAAGAGGAAATACCATGGCTGGGGTATAAAGGACTTGCAGCTTTTTAATTGTCAGCCCGAAGACGGCTGATCCCTTCCTGCTCGTAGCATCAGCAGTATCTGAACAGTCGGATGTTTCCTCGGTTCTCGCTGCTTTTATGGTTAATTAATTTGACGGGTTTTTTCTTGTGATAAACCGTTTTTGTGAGACGTGACTGTGGTGAACACTGAATTCCTGGGCTTTACCAGAAACACATCTAGGTCAAACCCTCAAAAGAACATGTTTACAAAAATTTGGTGGAAACTTTTGTCGCTTCACTCAATTGGCATTACAAACCGACCAGCAAATAATCAAAAAAAAAAAAAAAGTTCTTGTATGCAAGATTACAAATTATGGTAAAAATGGTAAATGCACTGCATTTATATAGCGCTTTGAACAGACCCATGGCCACCAAAGCACTTTACATATTGCCTCACATTCACCCATTCGCTCACTCATTCATACACCGACGGTGTATGATTATTACATGTATGATGCTGTATGAAATTATCAGTACAAACATTGGACATTATACTTCACACAGAACACGGTTTTGCTCAAGTTCATCTGTTGCGCTCGTGTGTTTTGCAGCATCTCAGGCTTGACGTAGTCTTCTAAATATGAGTTAATAGAAGTTCAGGCTTTTAAAAAAGCATCTCTAGACCACCTTGCATTACTTTTTTCACCTATAATAGCCTCTTGCATTTATGAATGAAAAACTGCATACTGTTTGAATTCCGTACACTTAAAAAAAAGAAAGAAAAAAAGAGCATAATAGAGGTTATAAATAGAGTGGCAAAAAGACTGAGCGACAGCATTTGTTTTCAGCGTGAATTCCACGAAAAACACACACAACGCATCTAATACGGGAAAGAGCTTTGCGAGTGACTGTACAACTAGATTTGACAAGAAATCTGAGGTATATTTTTACAGACTGCCGAAAGCTACAGAACAGAGAAGCAAATGGATCGCTGCAATTCATAGAAACAACTGGATCCAGGCAGAGAAAGCTGGATTTACAGTTATCATTTGGTGTCAATATGCTGAATTTAGGGGTAAAATCATGCCCTACATATTGTATTGTTATATATATATATATTAACAACTCACCAATTAAATATTTATTTATTAATAATAATAATAATATAAACACTGACAAAAAAAATATTCAAGTTTAAAGGCTGGACGATATGACGATATATATATATATATATATATAACATTGATGTAAGTGATCACATGGATTCAGACCTACCTATATTGTGTTTATATAAAGCGTTCACAGGCAAATTTGCTTTATGTTTTTCCCCGGCGTCGAAATCCGGCTCATATAAATGATGTCAGGAAACACGATTCCTGCTGCATGTCAATATCCATGGATCACTGGGTCTTTGATAAGTTGTAAGGAACACTATATCGAGTCCAACCAAAAGTTTAAACTGATAATCGTTTGTTTTACTCGTGTTTTCGCAGCTTCATCTATTAAATTTGGTGTTTGAATTAAAAAAAAAATTAATTCTTTATTATAGTGGGTTGCACGATGGGCAGTGTGTAATTTAGGTGGTTTCGAACTTATGTATGTATTGTATATTGTGTGTGTGATATGTTGATATGTTGTATGTATGTCGTATGTCTTTTGTATTTAAACAGCAGTATGGTAGTGTCCAAGACAAATTTCCTTCGGGACAATAAAGCCAATCTTATATCTTATCTTTTCTTAAAGCTACACTGTGTGATTTTTACCCCCATCTAGCGGTGAAAAGGTATATGACCATCCAGTGAATATTAGCTTCTGTTCCTCTCAATTCCGATTTCGTTTTAACTCCTACGGTGGCCAATGTAGTCCAAGATTAACACGGCTTCCAGTTCGACCTCGTCCATGAGTGTTCCTTCAAGTGATGAGGTTATTTTAGAAAACTATTATAATTTGCAGTAATTTAATTAGTCAGGTAACATATAGGTTATGACATCTATGTAAAATAAGTAATAGTTTTATGTTTTCGTAATTTTTTTACCATTTCATTGCTAACATCAGTTATCAGGTTCCCAGACGAATGCAAGCTAATCTTAGTAAAGTAACTTTTATTTTTAACTTTTAACTCTTTTTCGCTTCCTTGGCGACTCTGATACGTATCCTCGAGAATAAGAGTGATCCTCAATCAGCAACAGACTTTCAAAAAGGCTTTCAGGTTTTTATATATCAGTCTCAAGCAATCCCCCTCTTCACATTCGACACGGTGCCATCGAGTGTTAAAACGCGAACGGCGAAGCTTGAATTAACGGGTATGTCCCTCTTTGGCTAATGTACTTTCAAGATGGAGGGGCAACATGGCGACCGACATTAGAACCCCTCACCCGTATGTATTTTCAATGGCATATTATACACTCACGAGAATACTTTATTACTTGAACGAAGTAAATATACATTAATGAGCACATATATTTTTGTGTTTTTAGCTAAGAATAAACTAAAAAAGTTACACAGTGTAGCTTTAAATCCAGTCGCTCAGCAGCTCTTCTGCCACTCAGTCCGGCTGAGGGGGCGTTCCGGCGGGAAAGGGACGTTCTTGCTTGATTGTTAGAGATGTTTATGTCTCGGCACAGGCAGTGGTTCTCCTGTTTATCGTTCTGCCACCCAGAAAGGTGTCCGTCTATGGGAGGATTGACAGATAAAGCCTGTGTGCTGAAAACAATATTACTTTAATTCACTCCTCTTGTTCCTGCTCTCTCCTGTTTTACCAGGGTCAAAGCAGTTAACCTGTCACTCTATAAATCTGAAGTCTGGCCATTTTACTCTGGGATGTAGATAATCTGTCTGTCTCATAAATCCAGGACGCCCATCGCTGCCAAGTCCCTGTCTCTATAGATAGCTTTTTTTTGTTTTGTTGGAAAAGCAGTTTTTCTTTTAAACAAGGTTTATTAACACTCTCTGTTGTTGTCTCTTGTTCTCCAACAGCCATTGCTTACCAATAAAATTGGTATATTATATTAGTTTAGCCATTTTTCTACTTTTATTGTCATAGTGCTCATGCAGAATCTCGAGCACCATTACAGCTTAATTTCACAGTATGAACTTTAAAGCAAAGAAGATACATTGGTGCACTTGTAGTGTAGCAATAAATTGTTTGGGAGATGTACAGTAAATCTATAGTAATTACAGTAATTGACTGAAAGCCTGTGTGTCTTTTCATCAGGTAGTGTTAATATGTCCCTCTTTTACAGCTTATTGAGTTGTTAGAATCCAGACAGTCATAAATTGAACTAACTTGTCGAAGTGACGCCTCACTACCTCCCGACTGAGTGTGATTACTGATACTGTCTATTTGGCAGGGGACAGTATAAAAGAGGCCATAGAAAGAGAAGTAATGAGAGAACGTGATGTGTTTTCTGGGATTTTAGAGGTTATAACAGGAGAGTTGACACACGCGTGCAGAAGCTGTGAACAGATTCCTTTATCAGACACTTTTTGAATATGCGCACATCACATTTGATGCCTCAAGACGTATTGCACCAAGTTTGTTAGCTTTTGTGAGTTCTGTTCACTGTAATATTAAAGGTGGGGTATGTGATTTTCTTTTTTGACCATTTTTTCAAAATCACTTGAAATCCTATTCCGGTAACACTTTACTTGAAGGGGTGTGCATAACACTGACATGACACCTTCATAACCATGACATGACATATGTCATGAATATGAAGTAGGGTTTATGCATATTTATGACAACTGTCATTAAGTGTCTTTCGCTCAATAATGACATTTTGAATGCAAATATGACATTGTTTAAGATGTTTGTTATGACATCTTGACATAAACCAATACATCATAACCTGTCAGTGTCTTTGTCATGACAACTTGACATTAAATTAAATTAAACTGTAATGTGGTTGGTTTTGACATTGGCTGTCATGAGGCCATTATAACTGTGTCATGAATATTTTTCATGACCTCAACTACAGTGGTACAAATTGAATTTGTCATTAAACAGTTATAATGGCCTCATGACAGCCAATGTCAAAACCAACCACCTGACAGTTTAATGTAATGTTAACCCATAAAGCTAAGTGGTTTCTTAAGTTTGATAATTAATCTGCTAGGTCATGTTTATGACAGGTTGTGTTGTCTTAGTAATGTCAAGTTGTCATGACAAAGACACTGACAGGTTATGATGTATTGGTTTATGTCAAGGTGTCATAACAAAGACATTTCAAACAATGTCATATTTGCATTAAAAATGTCATAACTGAGCGAATGACACTTAATGACAGTTGTCATAAACATGCATACAACTTCCTTCATATTCATCACATGTGTCATGTCATGATTATGAAGGTGTCATGTTAGTCTTATGCACAGCCCTTCAAGTAAAGTGTTACACCTATTCCTAACCCACGTACAGCCACTGAGTTAAAGCACTGAAATGAAAATTAAGCAATTTAATCATCTGTGGAACGGGCAGGACTCGAAAAACTCCAGCCAATCATTTCCAAGACCACCTGGAATAATTGGACAGTCAGTGCGTCAATCAAACGGTCATACCATCCCACCCTCCCCCTCGCGCGCGTGTCCCCTTCGAATGGGTGGAGTCAGGGCCAGCGTTGGAGGAAAGAAGGTAGGACCTTTTGAGTTGTGTATTTTCAACATCTGCCGGCCGTTTTGCAAATCCCATACCCTTCCTTTAATGTACTGTAATTATTGTTTATTTGGAAGTCCAGTTTTCTTCCGAGTCTATCTTGCCAAGCCCAAACCACCAAGGATGCAAGACCAAACTTGCAGTACTTGGTATTGAGAAACGCCTTAGGTTTTTAGTAAAAGTTCCTAATGATAGATTATCATCTTGAAGGCAAGCCTGCAACCGAAAAAAGCATAACGCCTGTTAACTCTGTGGTACGCAGGGAAGGAGACAAGAGGTTTTTTCAAATGAGAAAATAGCTTATCATTTAATGAATCGACAGCCCGTCGGCTCTTCAACATGTTTGCTCTTAAACATTCATTTTGGATTGGTCTATTTTTAGAGTTTACACCGAAAAAAGTGCTGTTTTATAAGAGACGTCTCGAACAACTGTGCGACAGGTACGATTCAGTTTATGGCACTTCTCATTCATTTCAAAATTATCCGCAAACAGGGATTGAGTGTTGCACAACTATGAATAGTGACGTCAAGGCTGTAATGTGATTGGTTATCAAGGCACACGTGATCCAAGTTAGCCGTTACGCGTTTTCCAGTGGAGTCACGGACCCTCGTATCTCCCTATAATAATAACAATAATACCATCTCTGGATGCAAACGCTTTTAGTCCCGGTTTACACCTGGTAGGAAGAAGCGTTTTGATCGATTGGATCACAAGTGGACGACGCTAAATACAGGTGTAAACGGGGTTTAAAAGGTTTTGATCTTGTCCACTTTCAGAGGTAGTCGAAAACGCATCGGACCGGATTGATTTCGTTGTGTAAACGCTCATGCGATCGAATGTGTTCGAACAGCGACAAAAGACTCTACCTATATACTGACCCTAATGCGTAAACATTATGGGAATTAAAGATTGTCGGCTGGAGACCCAAGTTTGGTTTGAAGACAAAAAAAATGTTCCAAGCACAATGTTCTCTATCATTCCTGATTTCTAACACACACTCAGCGTTCGGCGTGATCTTCCGGCTGTCAGAGCAGAAACTAAAGCTGAACTTATTTTGTCCATTAGATCGAAAGATCTTAAAAAGCCCATACATTTATCTGCCCATAGACGCTCCCCTTGAAGAAATCAGGACAGAAGTGGATGAAAGTGGACAAAAGAGACTGAGTAAAGCACCAGGTGTAAACGAGAATGTGTCTCCCTCGTCCGCTTGTGATCCGATCGACCAAAACGCATCTTAATACCAGGTGTAAACAGGGCCTTAGAAGCTTTTATAACTGTTATGAAGTATTTCAAACATATTATGAACATTTCTTTAAAATATCTGGTTGAAGAATGTGAAGATGCAAGCAGTCAAAGTTACCAGTTCCAGCTGTAATACAACTTTAACTGTCATTCCTAGTTTCTTGTGAGAGCAACTTTGCATTTTACTTCCTGCTAAAAATCCCCCCCCTCGCTGTAGTATGTAACATGCCCATTTCCAGAAGTAAGAATCGGGTAATACTCTTTTATTGTTTCAAGATTTTCATTTTTGCTTTACCACAACTGAGGGTCTGAAACCCAGTTTACTTTATTTCCGCTTGAAAGCAACACAGAACCCTTTGACCGGCGTTATTGATCTCGTTCTCTTCCTGTGATGTCCCAGCATGCTTTCTCCAACACATTTTTCAAATTAAACTAATTCAACTGTACAGTTCACGAATGGCCCAGTCGTTTGGCAGCTGGGCTCTGTAAAGTGGTCTCGTATGGAGCAGTTTCTTTAATGCAGGAAGTCAAAAGCTGAGCAGGCAGTCTTTCCAACGGCTTGCAGCTGAACATGCTGTCGTTCTCTAAAGCGTGCCACTGCCATCACCGCTCCAAAGAAGAGGAGGTTTCCATCTGATGTTCCTCGTGCCAGTTTGGAACATTTGGTTGCGACTGTTTGGCTTTCTGTGGGCAGACATTCTCTGCCGCCTTTATTGTATTTGGGTCGGGTTTTTTTTTCAGTGATGGGCCTTTTGTTGTATACTTTTAGAAAATTAGTTTTTGAAGGAGTTACACCGCACATTACGATCATCAAGGTGCCAGACAAACAAGACTAAAGATCTCAAAAAATAAATAAACTGTCCGCACACTTAAATCCTTTAAGCAAGTTTAATCACCAAGCTTTCGGTCAAAAGACCCTCCTCAGGGTATACAGACAATACATGTAACAATCAATTTAACTGTGTTCTCTAAAAGAGTTATCTAGGTAATTTACACATTTACTCTACAAGAAACAAACATAAATACACATATACAAAAATTATACAAAAATACAGGCGCATAGCACATATTTTTGTATATGTGTATTTATGTTTGTTTCTTGTATTGGGGATTTTCACTATGGGGAGTAAATGTGTAAATTACCTAGATAACTCAGTATATTGGGTAGGTTAAAGAAAAACTACAACTCCCACTATTGGACTACAACTCTTCATAACTGGCTTTCACAGGTGCTGGTAATCACTGTTGATTGTCTTTGTGTTTGAACACAGTTATATTGATTGTTACATGTATTGTCTGTATACCCTGAGGAGGGTCTTTTGACCGAAAGCTTGGTGATTAAATTTGCTTAAAGGATTTAAGTGTGCGGACGGTTTATTTGTTTTTTGAGAAAATTAGTTTTTAAAACAAACTTTTCTCTCTTTCTTTAGTATACTTAATTTACTAACAATGTCCAAAGACGTGCATGAACAAGGATTTTTTTTTTTTTGTTTAAATATCAACATTTTTAACATGTGTTGACATGGCGGTGATGAAAAAGACATGGAAAAAACTATTTGTCTTGCTATGGCTAGCTTCAAAGCCACCATTTTACACACAATAAATATTTTCACAACTTATCTTTAACATGATTTGACAAAATTACAGTTTGCATAATAGCATGGATTCACAATTAAACGCAAGGATCTTTGGTTTAATCTCATATAGTGTGTCTGCGACGCTTTACGGCGTCCTGGCAGAAATGTTTACTTTTATGTGGTCCTCCATTTTTGGGTCACATCAGCGCATGTTTGCATAGAAAAAACTTATGCAGCGGCTCCGACAGCGCTTTATGATTGTCCGAAAGCAAACTTCATACGTCAGCGCATTTGGGCTTATGGTGCGTTCAAGTCATCTCGTAGCTAGATCGTATTTACGAGTTGAACGCACATGAACGCCGCCACAATGTCGTAAATGCGAGTGGGGAGCTCGGGATTTTCTTTAAGTCCTGATCTTTACGAGTTGAGGGCATGTCAGTGAGAAGCATGGCGAAATACCACGATACTTCAAGGTTTTTAGCTGTGATATTGTCAGGCTTTTCTATTTACAGCGCAGTAAGCTAATTGCCTGCACAGAATATGATAGCATTGTAAAATAACTTTGCAGTGGCTTCATAAATTAACTAAAAACATAAAAAAGCAAAGCACACCTTATGCAAATCTTTGTTCTTCATTTTCTAGAACTAGAGTTTAAGAACCTTGCTGTAGCTATTTTTCTGTAATTAATTAAGAGAAAGTACACCGCCATCTCACTCCGCCGAAAGTGACTTGTAACACGACTTCCCACCTCGTAAGTACGAACTTCCCAGGAGGACTTGAACGCACCATCATACCGGGAATCTTGAGTCTTTGTTTCACACACAGCATCATACCGATAATTTACTGGTAATGTTACAACTTCTTATACCAGGAAGTTGCCAGAACTGATTTACCGGTATTCTTTTAAATCTCTTCAATTAACGGTAATTTACCGATAATTTACCAGTAAAGACTGTAGGCTATTGTGTGAAAGGGACGGGTGACTAATAGTGTGCAGGGGTGGAAATGACACCCGGGATGAAAAAGTAAATCATTTTCATACAATAAAATAATCAATTTCAGATTAACCGTGAAATATAAAAAGGTTTTTGTTTATTTCACTCTTTGCTTAGCTTGTGAAAGATAACATGAATATGATAATCTATTATGAATATAATGATTTTTTTTTTTTTTTTTTTGGATTAAATTCATAGTTATAAGACGAAATTTCATATTTTATTCCTGAAAGCCTGGAACTAGCATAAAAAAACATTTGGAAAGGAGCAAAAATAACAAAGGCATGATGAAATGTTTTAATGTGGCCTTCATAACAAAGAAAAATATGTCTGTTTAATAAGGTACATAAAAGTGCCTGACGTTGAAGAACCACCCGTTCATCGCTTTGTTTTTTTCTCTCTCGTTCACTCATCCTTCTTTTTTGATCGACTGCTGAAGGGCTGCAGAATCTTCTCTCTTCTTCATCTCTGTGACTGTGATGCTTCACTGACTCTGGAGCTCTCTGCGCTAGCGTCTGGCGCTACATAAAAGGCCTGTGCTTTCTCAAGGGCGCTAGCACACGTGTACGGCCGGGCTGCAGGCCACGATTAAACCTCGTCTCACACACGCTCGCTCAGGCCCTTTCAAATCTTCCCCAGTTTCTCTCTCCGCCTACAGTCACTCATCTCGAGTCTTGACGTTCTCTTGATGTCTTTCTTAGATGCTATCATGGTCTTCCACGCTCGCTACAGACAATCTGAGCTAAAACAAGGATAGAGGATGAAGTGAAAGGCAATTAAAGAGGGATCTCACACAGTGAAGAGGAAGTGAGAATGCGAAAGAGAAGTCGCAATGCTAATGTCTAGAGATGTGGCCGCAGTAGTCATTAATGGCTCCGTAAAGCATGCTGGTTAATTACCCCGCTGAACAGTGTTCAACACTCTCTGAACTCTTGAAATAGACTTTAACTAATATCATCTGAAGAAAATCAGAAGCAAAACAAAAGAAATTGTAACTTTAGCACATTACTGACTCTGGGTCTCGGATGTTTCTCAGGGATCCCTCACCAAAACTAACTCAGCCATAGAAAATGAAGAAGCCCTTTTAACAAAACAGACCAAACCAATTTATAATTACAGGGGTCTCAATTCAAAATTCAGTGCATGAAACTTAAAGAAAAAAATGTAAATATACACAAACTCTGTAAACAAATGAAATCGCATTCACCATAAAGCAATAATGAAAAAAACTGAAACGCATAAGTATACTTTATACACACATTCAAATTAACAAATGACTCAAACACATATTGTCCCAAAACCTACATTCCCCATAATTCCCGGCAAAAGATATAAAGGACATCAGGAAATATGCCACGCCCTTTTAATAACAGGCCTTTATTCCAAGCTTCGGTCATGATCCCTGCGGAACGATGGGCAAGATGCACAATCATTCAAAACAAAATTAAATAAAAATGTTAAACCCATCTTTGACAATACACTTATTATACTCTAGTAATGAATTACTGGCGCTGGCACTCTTTGCGAGCATAAAGAGACAACGTGCACCTCTAATTCAAATGTTTTGGGGTAAATAATATTAAAGACACAAAATAAATACATAGAAATGTATAAACAAGAAACATTGATCCCTCAAAGCAAACGAATTATCAATTCCGCATACAAAAAAAAACTAGAACAATTCAAATGAAATATTTAAGTGTGGCCTCAGTCGTGACTAGGCACAACAAACCTTTTTTTGATTGAATTTTAAATCACAAAAATTAACATTTTTCACTTAATCGTGCAGCTCTAGTGTGCACAGTATGTGTATGCTGGGCTGATGATTCATTTACCGTAATGCAAACCCTAGTGTACACATAAAAACTGGAGTATACTAAACTGGGTCCAAAGTGTGAGCAGTAGTCAAGCATCTCTACTGGAAGAATTGGGACATTTGAGGCGGATGAATAGAAACTGCTGAATCTAGTCCTTTATAAAATGCAAAGGCTGGGATTTGACAGAACTGTACAAAATGCAAATGTGTAAGCTTGTCTGCTTCCCCTTTCCCCTGCACTCTCTCTTCCTCTCTCACATGCCAGCTTCACCCTCAAGACATGTTGCCCTCCTGTTCCATGTGACACGCTCGCACATGTTCTCTCGTTGCAGCTCATCTCTGCCGTAAAGCTGAGCGCTTGTGACCGGAATCGAGATGATTACAGCGTAAAGCTTTTCCTCTAGCCCCGTTCTGCTGATGTATGATCCACGTTGACAGACCCCGGCACTGACATGCCTTCATTCTCTCGCAGGACCCCCAGGGTTTGATTCCATGAGCATGTGCAGATTGTATTCTCGTGCGCGTGGCACTGTTTGCCTGGGTGACTTTGCGACGCATCTGTGACCTATTTAACCCTTGACCTGCAGTCACCCACCGTGAGAGAGAGTGTGAGATGGTGTTGGGCTCTGCTGCAGTTTTCGGGTTTACAGACACAGATCTACAACTGCTCTGCCATCTGCTGGTGATATGAGAGTAGTGCACCCTTTATATTCTATAGCAAACACACTTCAACGCGCTATCAAAGTCTTCAGGATCACTTGAAAAGTCACCGGCAGGTGCCCTGAAGCAGGTTGGAAATAAACAGTCGGTCACCGGGAGCAAGAGTGAAGATCTGGTGACCTACAGCCAATTTTATTGATTGATCCCTTATAAAATTACCTTCCTAATGTGTTTTAAAGGCCTTGTTGCTAGATAAAATGGTCTCCTAAAGGATGCTTTTTGTTGACATATTTGTCATAATTTGATCAATTGATCAAAAATGCTGTAAAACAGTTATATTGTTTTCTATTTTATACGTATGTTTTTAAATGTAATTTATTCCTGTGATCAAAGCTGAATTTTCAGCATCATTGCTCCAGTCAGCGTCACATGATCCTTCAGAAATCACTCTAATATGATGATTTGCTGCTCAAGAAACATTTCTTCTTATTATCGATGATGAAAACAGTTGTGCTGCAAAATTTTTGGGTGGAAACTGATACATTTTTTCATTATTCTGTAATGAACAGAAAGTTCAGAAGAACACCGTCATCAATTTAATGTGTCATTGCTGAATAAAAGTATTAATTTCGTCAACAACAAAAAATGTATATCTTGCTAATGTCAGATGGCAGTATTTATATATATATATATATATATATATATATATATATATATATATATATATATATATATATATATAGCACATTAATAGTTCTGGTGGTGATTTTGACTTATCCAAGTGAGTCTTTTGAATCTGTTTACCAAAAAGATTTGTTCACTTTTGCTTTTTCTGCAGGTTATATTGTACATGTTCCAGTGGGAGGTGACAAGCAAGTGTTTTAAATGAGTCATTGAAGTCGTTCACAAGTTTGAAATGTAAACCAGATTGAATCACATGCTGAATTGAACAGCTGAATGAGACTGTAATTCGTTTTGTTCACCGATGAGATGTCCCAGTTGATTTATTCACAAACAAAATGCTTCAGTCGATGCAGTTTGTTCACGAGTGAAATTTTAAGTCTAATTTAGTAAAGGGAGACGCTTTAGTGAAAGGAAAAGGAATGATTCGTTCACTTAAAAAGTTAGTTAAAAAGTGCTAATTTTTTCATAAACGACACACCACCACTACATCATATCAAACACGTAGAGAACATCTGGCACACTAAGTCCCGCCCTTTCCTGTTTAAAGGAATACCTCAGGATTTAGCATTAAGCTTTGTATTAGTAGAAAACCTGTAGTATTTTCGAATTACCGTGCTTTCCACCCTCATATCCCCCTGAGACGAGAGATTTATGTATTTTTTGTTTGGAAAAAATCCTCCGATGACGCAAAAATCGTCATTTTGCGTCATCGGAGGATTTTTTGGCCAGAGGCTAAAGACTACAGTCAGTAGTAGGAGCTGTCCTGCATGTTCTCAACCCGCCCATAGAGGCTGGGATCTAACTCACAGAATGCACACACAGTGTCAGACATCTTTGTTTGGATGCTAAGCTAGCAGGCTCTTGTTCTGTGGAGAAAGCTGAGTAGTAGGGGTTAACATCCTCTTTTTCCCGGACATGTCCGGCTGTCGAGATCGTACAAAATGTCCGGGATTCAGCTTTTGCTTTCTGCAGTCGCCATTCATTGTTTACATGCACAGCTTTTGTTTCAATCTAACTGAATTCATTCCGATTGGTGAATCTGACTGTCGTGTTTACATGAACGCTAAACAAGTGATCGGTTGATGTGCGTCTTAACATTGCTAAGAAAATTCCCGCTCCTCTGTGAGAGATACGAGACCGGTGCGTCTCACAGGTGTCTCTCATCGGTAATCACACCACCGGCCTCGCGCCGTTCTCCCGCGGCCCTCACTCGTCCTGCTCGCCACAGTAAACATGACTCGCGCCGTTCTCCCGCGGCCCTCACTCGTCCTGCTCGCCACAGTAAACATGACTCGTGCCGTTCCCCCGCGGCCCTCACTCGTCCTGCTCGCCACAGTAAACATGACTCGCTCCGTTCTCCCGCTGCCCTCACTCGTCCTGCTCGCCACAGTAAACATGACTCGCGCCGTTCTCCCGCGGCCCTCACTCGTCCTGCTCGCCACAGTAAACATGACTCGCTCCGTTCTCCCGCGGCCCTCACTCGTCCTGCTCGCCACAGTAAACATGACTCGCGCCGTTCTCCCGCGGCCCACACTCGTCCTGCTCGCCACAGTAAACATGACTCGCTCCGTTCTCCCGCTGCCCTCACTCGTCCTGCTCGTCACAGTAAACATGACTCGCTCCGTTCTCCCGCGGCCCTCACTCGTCCTGCTCGTCACAGTAAACATGACTCGTGCCGTTCTCCCGCGGCCCTCACTCGTCCTGCTCGCCACAGTAAACATGACTCACGCCGTTCTCCCGCGGCCCTCACTCGTCCTGCTCGCCACAGTAAACATGACTCGCGCCGTTCTCCCGCGGCCCTCACTCGTCCTGCTCGCCACAGTAAACATGACTCGCGCCGTTCTCCCGCGGCCCTCACTCGTCCTGCTCGCCACAGTAAACATGACTCGTGTCGTTCTCCCGCGGCCCTCACTCGTCCTGCTCGCCACAGTAAACATGACTCGCGCCGTTCTCCCGCGGCCCTCCCTCGTCCTGCTCGCCACAGTAAACATGACTCGCGCCGTTCTCCCGCGGCCCTCACTCGTCCTGCTCGCCACAGTAAACATGACTCGTACCGTTCCCCCGCGGCCCTCACTCGTCCTGCTCGCCACAGTAAACATGACTCGCGCCGCTCTCTCCCGCGGCCCTCACTCGTCCTGCTCGCCACAGTAAACATGACTCGCTCCGTTCTCCCGCGGCCCTCACTCGTCCTGCTCGCCACAGTAAACATGACTCGCTCCGTTCTCCCGCGGCCCTCACTCGTCCTGCTCGCCACAGTAAACATGACTCGCGCCGTTCTCCCGCGGCCCTCACTCGTCCTGCTCGCCACAGTAAACATGACTCGCGCCGTTCTCCCGCGGCCCTCACTCGTCCTGCTCGCCACAGTAAACATGACTCGCGCCGTTCTCCCGCGGCCCTCACTCGTCCTGCTCGCCACAGTAAACATGACTCGTGCCGTTCCCCCGCGGCCCTCACTCGTCCTGCTCGCCACAGTAAACATGACTCGCGCCGCTCTCTCCCGCGGCCCTCACTCGTCCTGCTCGCCACAGTAAACATGACTCGCGCCGTTCTCCCGCGGCCCTCACTCGTCCTGCTCGCCACGGTAAACATGACTCGCTCCGTTCTCCCGCGGCCCTCACTCGTCCTGCTCGCCACAGTAAACATGACTCGCGCCGTTCTCCCGCGGCCCTCACTCGTCCTGCTCGCCACAGTAAACATGACTCGCTCCGTTCTCCCGCTGCCCTCACTCGTCCTGCTCGTCACAGTAAACATGACTCGCTCCGTTCTCCCGCGGCCCTCACTCGTCCTGCTCGCCACAGTAAACATGACTCGTGCCGTTCTCCCGCGGCCCTCACTCGTCCTGCTCGCCACAGTAAACATGACTCGTGTCGTTCTCCCGCGGCCCTCACTCGTCCTGCTCGCCACAGTAAACATGACTCGTGCCGTTCTCCCGCGGCCCTCACTCGTCCTGCTCGCCACAGTAAACATGACTCGTGTCGTTCTCCCGCGGCCCTCACTCGTCCTGCTCGCCACAGTAAACATGACTCGTGCCGTTCTCCCGCGGCCCTCACTCGTCCTGCTCGCCACAGTAAACATGACTCGTGCCGTTCTCCCGCGGCCCTCACTCGTCCTGCTCGCCACAGTAAACATGACTCGTGTCGTTCTCCCGCGGCCCTCACTCGTCCTGCTCGCCACAGTAAACATGACTCGTGCCGTTCTCCCGCGGCCCTCACTCGTCCTGCTCGCCACAGTAAACATGACTCGTGTCGTTCTCCCGCGGCCCTCACTCGTCCTGCTCGCCACAGTAAACATGACTCGTGCCGTTCTCCCGCGGCCCTCACTCGTCCTGCTCGCCACAGTAAACATGACTCGTGCCGTTCTCCCGCGGCCCTCACTCGTCCTGCTCGCCACAGTAAACATGACTCGTGCCGTTCTCCCGCGGCCCTCACTCGTCCTGCTCGCCACAGTAAACATGACTCGTGCCGTTCTCCCGCGGCCCTCACTCGTCCTGCTCGCCACAGTAAACATGACTCGTGCCGTTCTCCCGCGGCCCTCACTCGTCCTGCTCGCCACAGTAAACATGACTCGCGCCGTTCTCCCGCGGCCCTCACTCGTCCTGCTCGCCACAGTAAACATGACTCGCGCCGTTCTCCCGCGGCCCTCACTCGTCCTGCTCGCCACAGTAAACATGACTCGTGCCGTTCTCCCGCGGCCCTCACTCGTCCTGCTCGCCACAGTAAACATGACTCGTGTCGTTCTCCCGCAGCCCTCACTCGTCCTGCTCGCCACAGTAAACATGACTCGTGCCGTTCTCCCGCGGCCCTCACTCGTCCTGCTCGCCACAGTAAACATGACTCGTGTCGTTCTCCCGCGGCCCTCACTCGTCCTGCTCGCCACAGTAAACATGACTCGTGCCGTTCTCCCGCGGCCCTCACTCGTCCTGCTCGCCACAGTAAACATGACTCGTGTCGTTCTCCCGCGGCCCTCACTCGTCCTGCTCACCACAGTAAACATGACTCGTGCCGTTCTCCCGCGGCCCTCACTCGTCCTGCTCGCCACAGTAAACATGACTCGTGCCGTTCTCCCGCGGCCCTCACTCGTCCTGCTCGCCACAGTAAACATGACTCGTGTCGTTCTCCCGCGGCCCTCACTCGTCCTGCTCGCCACAGTAAACATGACTCGTGCCGTTCTCCCGCGGCCCTCACTCGTCCTGCTCGCCACAGTAAACATGACTCGTGTCGTTCTCCCGCGGCCCTCACTCGTCCTGCTCGCCACAGTAAACATGACTCGTGCCGTTCTCCCGCGGCCCTCACTCGTCCTGCTCGCCACAGTAAACATGACTCGTGCCGTTCTCCCGCGGCCCTCACTCGTCCTGCTCGCCACAGTAAACATGACTCGTGCCGTTCTCCCGCGGCCCTCACTCGTCCTGCTCGCCACAGTAAACATGACTCGTGCCGTTCTCCCGCAGCCCTCACTCGTCCTGCTCGCCACAGTAAACATGACTCGTGTCGTTCTCCCGCGGCCCTCACTCGTCCTGCTCGCCACAGTAAACATGACTCGCGCCGTTCTCCCGCGGCCCTCACTCGTCCTGCTCGCCACAGTAAACATGACTCGTGCCGTTCTCCCGCAGCCCTCACTCGTCCTGCTCGCCACAGTTAACATGACTCGTGCCGTTCTCCCGCGGCCCTCACTCGTCCTGCTCGCCACAGTTAACATGACTCGCGCCGTTCTCCCGCGGCTCTCACTCGTCCTGCTCGCCACAGTAAACATGACTCGTGTCGTTCTCCCGCGGCCCTCACTCGTCCTGCTCGCCACAGTAAACATGACTCGTGCCGTTCTCCCGCGGCCCTCACTCGTCCTGCTCGCCACAGTAAACATGACTCGCGCCGTTCTCCTGCGGCCCTCACTCGTCCTGCTCGCCACAGTAAACATGACTCGCGCCGTTCTCCTGCGGCCCTCACTCGTCCTGCTCGCCACAGTAAACATGACTCGCGCCGTTCTCCTGCGGCCCTCACTCGTCCTGCTCGCCACAGTAAACGTGATGAATGGCGACTCTAGAACGCAAAAGCCCAATCCCGAAATCCCGAAATCCCGGGCAGACTCATCACGGAGACTCACTAGTAGCCTAGACTTGTTGTTGAACTACTGCTCTACTGTTACCGGTAGGCGTGGCCTCCTAGGGCAGCGAAGCAAGTGCATTCTGGGAGTTGTTGTCTTTCATCCACATAAGCCAAAAATACATTTTCTGGCTTTTCTCAGTCTAGAAATCTCCAAATTTAAAAATAATTTCACATTTCTTCTACATAAATGACCAATTTTAAATACACATTCATCTTTCCAGAGGTGAAGTATCCCTTTAATGCAAAGTACTGTTCAACCCACTCAATACTTTTCTGTTAGATGCTGATACATTTTTTTTTTTTTTTATTCTTTCACAGATCCTGTTCGACCAGGCCCAAAGATCCGTAAAGCAACAGTTGCACAATTTTGTGAAGGAGTGAGTTCTTTTTTATTTTTCCTGCCCTTGTTTCTGATTTTGCATTTCCACTCCCCCTGTCCTCTGTGATGTGTGCGTCTTACCCTGTCATTTGTGCCCACGCAGGGATGTTCGAAGGTTTAAAGAGACAAAGAAGCAGTTCGATAAGGTTCGGGAGGATATGGAAATCGCCCAGGTGAAGAACGCACAGGCGCCTCGCAACAAACCGCATGAGGTGGAGGAGGCCACCAGCACCCTCGTCACGACCCGCAAGTGCTTCCGACACCTCGCCCTCGACTACGTGCTTCAGGTCTTTCACAAATCAATAACATTGGATTCAAAATCTAAAATTGTAAATCCCCAAAATGATGAAAACAAGGAAATGGTTTACCTAAAAATGAAAACTTCTGTCATCATTTACTCCCCCTCATGTCATTCCAAACCTTAGGGAGAATGTTTAAACTGTTTTTGTCTACGTAATGAAATTCAATGGGGTCCAATGTTTTTTGGACCCCATTTACTTTCATTGTATGAAAAAAAAAAAAAAACTTTTGCAAAAGTCCATTTACAAACTCTGTGTGTTTAGGCCACAAACATTTAATTTTCCGTCTCCATAAAAGCTATGCCAGTTTCTGGGCAGGCCTGGATGCTATTTTTACTCTGAAATGGCCGCCGGCCTCCAGTCCTCGCGGCGGCGGTCTGACGGATCGGACCTGACCGCTTCTTCCCATCTTTACTCGGCCATCATTAGCTCTCATTTCATAACATAACGCGACCTACTTTGTACTCTCCAGGCTTTGTGTCCTGTGAAGGCTGTGATTTTATGGTTTTTCCTTTTAGTT